>CM033719.1:7399047-7898747 GCA_019671005.1 Hibiscus mutabilis
TTCTATTATCAAATAAAAGCAAACAGATATTCCTAATACATCCAAGAGTAAGAACATTGATTTCTTGCATTAGACACCTACAAGGGCACAAAACTGCATCATACTGGTAAGTTCTGATCTAGAAACATCCCAATCAAACCCAATAACCCACTGCTCACTCGAATTCTTGTTTAGCCCTAAATCACTATCAAATAAATCGAGAATATTGCCTCTCCAACCGAGGAAATTTCAGTTTTAAACGTGCAATTCAATAAAATACCCAGAATGTAGTTCATCAAAGAAATGCACAATCTTTGCAAACTCTATTACAGTATGATTAACCCTACAAAAATCCAATTATAGTATTGAATAGAAGCATAATCCAATAAAAAAGAAATTCCCCAAAAGAAAAGAGAACAGCACTCGTATCTCCTAGATAAACACATAACCTGATCAATACACATAATCCAGTTCGTCAAAAAAACTGAAAAAAAATCAGAAAATAAAACTTTTTGTAACCTAGTCACTGAGGAAACCAACGGAGATAGAAAACGAAGCAAACCTCGGCTCGTGCTAGGATAAAAACGAGATAGTTGTTGAAATCGGGGAACTGAGAGTAGTGTTGAAGCTGTTGCAGAATCTGAGATTTATCAGCCGAAGAAGATGGGGAAATCTGCTGCTCCAGCAGTCCACAGATCTCCTTCAACCCCTCCTCTTGTGGCTGCCACGAGGGACTTCCAGTCGCCGCCATTCTGTATTCAGATTCTGATTCAAATGAAAGTTTATTATCTGGTTTCGACTATGGCAAACAGATATGGGTTTTTGGTGATTTTTTTGGAATGGGGGGTTTTCGAAGAGTTCTGGAAAAACTGGGAGAATTTGCCTTCTGGTATACAAAACAGGCACAGCACCGCAAGGAAGAAAAGCAAAGATTTTTATGGTGATTTTTAATATATATATATATATATATATATATATATATATGATCGATATATTTATAGAATAACATTAAATTATTAACTAATTTTTTCAATAAAAATACTACTCATCATTTTTTAATTTATAGAAAATACAAGAACTGCTAGGTTAAACTTAAGGCCAGAGGGTTGTGTGTGTTTGATTTTTAAACTTAATTTTGGTTTGAAATTGGCATATGATAAGATCAAAAGAAAATCGCCGTTTGAAGTGGGGGTGGGGTCATTCAATTATTGACCCAAAATAATCATTTTGTGCTTGAATTTAGTGCTTAAAGTTCTATTAACTAAGACAATACCAAAAATAAGATTTAGTTTCATATGAATTTAGATAAAATGATTCTAGTTGAAAAGCGGATGATGTTTATTTTAAAAAATTTAAATTCGAATAATTTTATTTATAAGGTATATGTGTCTTATCAAATAGTTAAGGAAAAAATAAAAATACCCAATGGCTAAACTTGAGTAAGAGTTTGTGGGGTAACTTAAATTTTTAAAACTTTGGAGACTTAAACTAAAATTTCCAAATTTTTTAGGGTTTAACTAAAAATTTTAATAATTTTAAAAGATTTAATAAGACTTTTAAAAATTATGAGAGGAGATTTACTAACAATATTCAAATTTTAAGTTAAGATGCATTTTTTAAAAATATTAAGAGAACAAATTAAATTCTTAAAAATTTGAAAATCAAATTATAATTTCTTAAAAATTTGAGGGTCATGACCCCTAATCTCTTAAAGGGTCTATCACTGTAAACATGTTTAATCACCTTAAAACTTAATTTAAAAAAATACTTAATTTTAATGTCGACGACATTGTTTTTTTTTTTTTTTATCTTGGGATGAAAATGAAAGGAAGCTAAAGTTGAGCAAAGAAAAATCTATACAAACTTTATCTAAAAGAAATTGTACATATATGTTAGCACGAGCACAAGAGCAGCGAAGTCGGTATCTGTATGAATCTCTCTCTTTAATTACTCAATGAATGTATATAAAACCTTACGTTATTTAGATATTATTTTTTACAAGTTTTTAACCATACATTTTCAAACTGAAAGGAAATTAAAATCATAAGACCATAATAAAATTGCATGTATCAAATTTTTATAAATAATGATATATTTTTTATAAAAAATGACTTTTTTTTAGATGAAAGTTAAAAAAAATAAAATTGAAGATAAAATCGAGATTTTTAGACCACACATAGATCCCAGATACATGTATATATAAGCTTATATAACAAATAAGTACTTAAAGTATATCAATTTTTTTCATTTAGATATTTAAAATATTTTTTTTATCAAATAAAATATTTAAAATATATTTTTTATCAAAATAAGTACATAAAGTATATATATTTCACTTCTATCAAATACTATAACAAAAAATTTGTGACACTTCAAAGCGACTGTCAAACCACAATTCTATAATTCTCATTTTAGTCGCTACACTTTTATCTATTTGTAATTTGATCCCAATATAAAAAAATTGCGTCATTAACAATTGTCGACAACGTTATTGGTTACTGTTCAAATTACCCTATTTCTCTAATTAATGTCGGAGAAACCTTATTTTCCCAAATATATTTTTCACCTTTCCCCCTAAATTCGTTGTATAAATGTTTTCGTTATACTTTTTCCTTCACCAAAATATTATGTTCAATTAAATAACGACTCATCGTGTGATTGAGACATATGTTATTAGCAATTTCTAATGGAATAAGTAACGAAAATATAGGAAAGCATCTAAGTGAAACAATACTAATAATTTAAGGACTGCGATGTAACATTTTAAACTTTAAAGATTAATTTACAACGGGTCATAGTTTAGGGGAACTCCTATGTAATTAACAACAACAATAACAATAATAATAATAATAATAATAATAATAATAATAATAATAAACCCAGGTTTTTGCTAGAGGCAGAAACTATGGTGTTTCGACATCGCTGGCTTGCACCACATCACCACCCTAGAACCCGTGCTCCGTTTCGGCGTCACGGTGGCCGAGCTTGCAGCCGCCGTCCTCATCTTCTCAATCAAAGCCTCGGTATTCACTTGCTCCGACAAAATATCCTCCAGCTGGTGGCTGTTAATCACCAGTTTCACTTTCCAAACCCCATTCCTCTTCCACGGCAACAACACTTCCACACCCGACAAATTCTCGACAAAACCCGCAGCCTTCGACAGCGTCGGCGGTGCCCTCCCGCGATTCCATCACCATTCCCAACTTTTTCCAGCGGGAGAAGATAATAAAACCCACCATAAACCAACAATTCATCTCCGTTCAACGGGAACATCGAAGCTCCACCTTTTCTACAAACAACATAACCGGGAAAATCGTTTACGATCTCTCCGGCAAGTTTAGGTCCTTTAACGTCGATGATTTCACCGGCCTCGGTTAAGACCCGGATGGAGTTTCTGCAATCCCCATTGACCCCTCTGAGAGAAGAATTCCCCATTCTCAAATTTACTTCACGGTGCTGCAAAAACTTGGGGAATTTAATTCCGAAACGTGGAATCTATGGCAGATAAAAGACAATTTAAGCTGTGTCTTCTTCTTCAAAGTTTGAACGGTGGCATGTGAACGATAGAAGAATGGATTAAAATTTCGAGTTTAAGGGAACATGGAAGGGTAAAAGAATAGAAGAATGATTAAAATAAAGTATAAACGACAGTGCAGAAGCAAATAAATTTCGAAATAATGGTGTAGGGGATCTGCATTTTCTTACTTTAGATGGATTGTTTTCTAATCCTATTTAGGCATCTAATTTTTTTAAACAAATTTAGGGTTCTTCGTTTTCAATTGTGTTTCGCTTCTGGACAAAAATTTTCACAATTTTTAGCGGTTTTTCTATTTAAATGCTGCAGGTAAAGAGATCAGATTGTTCACGGGAAAAATTCCTAGACACGAACAGCTTCCTTAACTTTTGAGTCTAATTCAATGCCACATTTCCGATCCTACTCGGACGGAAGATGTTACATTCGAAAGTTAAAGCAGATTTGGACGAATTGGAATTAATTCAAGCCGAAATAAACTCATACGGAAGTTTATACGGTTATTCAAGATGAACATGCACAAGGACGGAAGATGTTACATTCGAAAGTTTAAGTTCGAGTTACATGCACAACGAGTTATCCAAAAGGTTATTATAGTTATCCAAAAAGTTATTATGAAGATTTTAAGTTTGAAAAGACAACCAAACTGACCCTATTTTAAAGAATGATTTTATAAGGCTTGAAAATATATATTAAATTTAGTTTAAAAATACAAAAATCTTAAAAGTATTTCTATTTTACATCATGTATTAACAATAATTTGAAAAAATATATAAAATATTGTCAATATTATTTTAATTAATAGATTTATTTCATTGGTTTAAATGTTTTTATGTATTTATGTTCGCGACCCCGTAATTCATATTTATTTCATTTTTTCCTGACATTAATTGCATATTAAGACATATACTATATTTTGCAAATCATATCATACAAGTAAATTTGGTTTAGTGGTAAAACTATAACATTCTTTTCATGCTTGCCCATGTTCGAACCACGCCCACAATAAAGTGTAATGTAAAACTAATACCAAAACTAAATATGTAATTATATAAATTTTACATTGAGACCAACTCTATAATTAAGTGATTATTTATATAGTTTAATTTTTAAAATAAAATTCAGTTATTATTTTAATATTTTATCTTAAAAATAAATAGCACGTAGCACTCAAAAATATTTATAATATATATATATATCAAAAGGCTTAGTATATATATGATTAAACAAAAACAGTAGTATATTTGATATAATAAATAATAAATTTAAGGACAATAAATGAAAGTAATTTAATAATAAGATCCAAAAAGTAAGACATAATTGAAAGTTTAGGTACTGGTTTGGCTCCTTCAAACTGGGCAATTAAGCGAGGCGCTCGTGTGTGTGTGTGTGTGACGTTACGGAAAAGTGCGAGGGATTGATGGTTCAAGGCTCGGGGCTTACCAAGACTTAGGACGGTGAAAAGAGTGGTGGAGCAAGGGAGCCGACTGGTTTTCCTCAATTTCTTCCCAAACGGCGACAATGAAAATAAAAATGGTTCTATGCTCGCGGAAAGGTGGGAGTGTTTCGGTAAAGCTGGTGACAACCACGACCGTCCAACGGAAGAGATTGGTGGTGAACGATTATGGAGAAAAAAGGAAATTTTCAGAGAGGGTTTTGACGGGAAGATGAGAGAGGTGGCTGAAAATAATGGGTCTTCAAAGGTCACCAATCCTGAAAAGTAACTTACATATTCGAGTTTAATAATTTTGGATCGTGATTCGATCCGGATTTACATATGGGTTAGTGGGGTTGACCCCACTTGGGTTCTAGAAATTCTTGTAAAAAACAAATAAGTTTGGGAGAGAAAAAATCTAATGTATTTGAACCTATTTATCTATTATTATTATTATTATTTTTAATTCAATTAATTTTGATTTTTTAATTTCACCGAAATTTAGATCTGCCACTAAATCGTTCACACTTCAAATGTGGCACGTAATAATAATCAGCAAATAATCAAATTCGTATAGAAGTATGTTGAAAATATATATCATATAAATTATCTTGCGTACGTAGAAAATAAATATATGTTAACAATAAGCGTTGAAAGCTTATATATATATATATATGTTGAAATAATTTCTTTCATTTTCTTTCATATATATATATATATATATAAATGTTAAACATCAACCAAAAATTTAAAAAGTTATAAGAAATAAAGTGAATTAATGGCCAAAACTCTTGCATTTTCTTTCATTTCTAGAAAGAACAAACTCTCTTCAACACTTATGACAGTCTCTTCTCTCATCTCTCAATTAGAAAAACAAAACCATCATCTTCTCCAGTCAACAATTAACGCCGGAGAAGATGAACAGACACCCTTTCCTCTAAAACACTCAAAAAACGCATAAATCAGAGAGATACGTGCAAGATCTACCTCCTTTGTGAGCTTATATATAATAGTAATATAGCTTATTGTAACAAAAAGTTCATACATTTTTCAGTTTACAAAAAACAAAGTCCTCAAATGCTTGTAAACCTTCCTCGGTCTTCTGGGGAGCTGGTTTAAAAGGCATGACTACAAGAGCAGACCCTGCGGCGGCAACCTGCAAAGGAAAAAAATGAAAAAAAAAAGATGTTAAAGAAAATAAAACAACAAAATTAAAATAAGATACACACAAAAGAAATTCACTTACAGCTGCTTCTTTAGTAGCCATGACTACTAGAGCAGACCCTTTTTTCTTTGAGCTTTTGATTACAATGTCCTCCACTTCCCCAAACCTCGAAAACAATTGCCTTAGCTTCTCTGCTGTATAACCTTCCCCAAATCTTTCCCAAGAAACCTTTAAAACCTTCTCTTTATCCAGCTGCACACTAGCCTGAACCCGAGCCTTGTCTCGATTCAATACCGAACCCAAGCCTGTTCCAGTACTTGCACCTTTATTAGCGTGCATTGCACGTATCCTCGCAATCTCCTCTTTCAATTTACTTGCAATCCTCTCTTCTTCCTCTTTAGCCGTCACAAGAGGATCCGGAGCAAAAGAAGCACGTTCTCTATCTTCCAAATCTGACATCATTTTCCTTCGCTTTGAGTCTTGCTGAGCAAAACGACGTTGCTGTTCACGTTTCACCCGGAGGAGATCATCAAAGAGCTTACGAGCTTTGTCGTCAACAAGGATTTCATACGAGTATTTCAGCTTTATAAAATTTTCATGGGCGTTTGGATCATCTTTTCGTTTATCAGGATGAAGATCACGAGCCTTTTCTCTATAAGCCTTGGCGATTTCTTTTGTTGTCAGATTGGCTCCTTCCTCGCCGGAAGGTAAACCCAAGATGCTGTAATGGTCAACTTCCATAGCTGAATCTAATTCAAAGAAAATACAAATCAGTAAACTGTTTCAAAGATGAATCTAATTCAAAGAAAATACAAATCAGTAAACTGTTTCAAAGACGAATCTAATTTCCACTGTTTCCAGTAAACCAATAGCTTTAAAAAAGTATTCTCCTCAACAATGTAAACAAAGACGGAGACAGAGTAACAAATATAGTAGACTGATGCATATGCGGCGATAGATAACTCAAAATCTAAGGGCTCGAGTAGAATAATCTTCCAGGTTAGGTTTAGGGTTCCAAAAATTAACTTATCTAATTCCCTGGTGAATCGGAAACAGGAGGAGGAGGAAGCATTACCTGATTATGTTCCCTGGTCAGTCGGAGGGCGAGAGAGGGGTTGCCTTAGGCTCTGGAGGAGAAGACGAGGGACGAGCAGTACGATCGTTGGTATCTATTTATAATCAAGTGGGAAGAGAGTACCGTATTTAATCTTTGGTATCTATTTATAATACTAGGTTACTTGTTTAAAAGAAAATTTGTATAAAGAGTAATTTCACACTACGTAGATTTTTTTATCTATAATTAATGTAAACAAAATTTACTAAAAGTGAGATTTTTATTTTAAATCAAACCTTACAAGAATTTAAGTCACAATTTTAACCCCGATTAATTTTAGGTGTTTAAACTATTTTTTAATAAAAATAAGCGTGTAACGTTTTATTTCGTTAATTTAGGTGTATGATAGTTAATTATCGTTAAAATTTTTCACTAATCAATCAAAATATGACATGTGATTGACACGATTGTAGTTAATTGTCGTTAAAAAATTAAAATATTTTTTACACAAAAGTTTAAAATTTCAGCAAATTCCTAAATTTCTCAAATTTTACAAAATAATTCTTAAATCTCTAAAATAATCCTTAAATTGCCTCTATTTCCGCCATTGATCTCTATCTCTAAGCAAAATCGACGTTTGACTGGCATGTCGTTCGTTGTTTTTAACGACTCCACGTTTGGAAAAACAATCAACTAAGTTTGACGATCGAAAAGGTGGATTCAGGGACGACAATCGACAGTGGAAGCAGCGACAAGTTGGGGTTCGAGTTTGGAATATTTTAAGAATTTGGGAACTATTTTACGAATTTTAAGAAATTCACTATTTTCTAAAAAAATAAGAAAATTGATTTTAAAAAAATAAAAATTAAATTATTATCACGTATCAAGCATCGGTTGGATAACAAGTTTTTTTTTTAAAAAAAAACAACCTTTAACTAGGGTTGTAAATGAACCGAACTTGAACGAATAAGACTATGTTTGTGTTCATTTGTTCATTTTAAAGGTGTTTATGTTCGGTTTGTGTTCGTTTAAATTTTTAATATTGTGATCGTGTTCGTTTGTTTAGTGTTAACGAACGTGTTCGTTTAAGTGTTCACGAAGGTGAATGTTTAAGTGTTCACGAACTTGTTCAATTAAGTGTTTGTGAACATGTTCGTTTAAGTGTTCGCGAACGTGTTCATTTATTCGTCCGCGAATATGTTCGTTTATATGTTCTAAAATGTTAACTAAATTAACAATAAGTAAATAAATAAAACAGAAACAACAAAATAAAACTTACATTTCAACATGAACTTATATACTTAGCAACAACAAAAAGTAGTATTTAGATACATCCACAAGCATTTTCATCCTATAAACGAGCTTATAAACGAGCATATAAACGAGCCTATAAACGAGCTTATAAACGTGCTCATAAACGAGCATATAAACGAGCTTGTTCATGAACATAAACGAACCGAACACACATATGTTCGTGTTCGTTCGTTTATTAAACAAATATAAAAATTTTGTTCATACTCGTTTATTTAGCTTAATAAACGAACATAAACAAATGTTATATAAACGGTTCGTTAACGCTCTGTTCATTTACACCCTAGGCCTAAGTGTGACGTATGAGGGATGATTTGTATTGGCTGCAGAGGATATATGTTAGTTTATATGGGTTGCTCAAACAACCATGAAATATTCAGATTTCACAGATCAGATGTGAGAAAAGAAAGAAAGACGACAGTCAAAGTGCATACCGTATGTAGTACAGGGACTAGTAGAGTATTTTTACCAAGAAAATGAAAGAGCAAGTTATAAAAGTTGTCAGGAATAATTGGTCAGAGTCAAACAATCAAATGGTCTCCACAGAAGGGAAACATCCAATTATTGGTACTCCATCGACGACCTTATATTTTGTTGTCTGTAAAGTATCCTGATTTTTCTTTTGGTCGAAAATGGCTGCATCCACACTCTCCGTCCGCCCTAACCGTCTCAGCCTCAGCTCCCCCATTCCCAGACGGGCGGTGCGCCTCCCTAACCTAGCCAACCCTTCTTTAAATCCCGCTAAAACCGAGCCCTGGAGAGCCTCCTCAGTCGTCCATGCCCGGCGACCATTGGCCGCTCGAGCCGGTTCACGAGCTGATGACTCCAATCCGTTCGAGATGTCAGTTGAGAACGCGCTCAATCTCCTTGGCGTCTCCGAAAGTTCTTCCTTTGATGATATTCTTCGCGCCAAGAATTCTATTGTTGCTTCTGTTAAGGATAATCAAGAAGCTATCGCCCAGGTTGATTCATTGACCTTCTTTTTGATATTTGAACTTTTTTGAGATATGGGGCAATTATTTAACCTTTAGTGTAAATATTGATAATTATGCTCATGGCCCTGAGTGCTGGACCACGCGTGTGTTTTAAGTAAATTTTGGGGTTTGGGATGATGGGATTTTAGATATTAACGAATCTATTTGTAGAGAATTTGAAATTCGGCTCCTGGGTAATTTATTTCTATTTTGAATAGGAATATCAGTTGTACTTTGTCAATTATCTGGATTTAATTTTGAAATTCGGCTCATGGTATGTAATTTCCTATTTGTTAGTGTTTTATATATTAGGATAGTGCTGAATTATGATGATTGTTATACTGGTGCAATGAAGTAGAATTATGATGATTGTGGTGTTTTTTCTCACTTAACTAAGAAGATCCTCTAGCCAATGCCATAGGTTGTGTGTTCTTTATTTATTTTTGGATAAATGTCAACTGTTTATTTTATTTGTTTATTACATTTATTCTTTTGTCTGGTGAGGAAATGGCTCATATGTGGTTGTCTATAGTTTTGTTTTCTTAATACTATTGTTTGTGTTTTAGGTTGAGGCTGCATACGACATGTTGCTTATGCGAAGCTTAATACAACGACAATCAGGAAAAGTCATAGACAGAAGCATAATATATCGGATGTTAAACCTGTTAATCCTCTTGGAGTGAGATCAATGCCTCAGTGGGTGCAAACAACCGGAAAGAATTTACCTGTTTCAGTTGAAACACCATCTACGGGGTGAATTGGGCATACAAGCCGGAGTATATGGAGTTCTTATGGTTCTGACTTACGTGAACGAAACTTCTACAACGTCTGCAATTCCTCATGCTGGACCTGATGTTCCCGGGCTTATCCTAGCAAGTAGCTTCGGAGTTTCCTTGTATTTCATGACTCGAAGAAACTTGAAGTTAGGTAATGAAGCTTCTTTCATGTAGAATAGAACTTCAATTACATGTTACTTTTTTTCACATATGAAAGTCCTTCAATAGCTGTTCAGGTTGTTTTCTTGCATATAAAATATCACCTTTTTTCCCCCTCTTTGCAGGTAAGGCTACCCTAATAACTATAGGGGGGCTCGTCGCTGGTGCGATGGTGGGATCGGCTGTGGAAAACTGGTTGCAAGTAGACGTAGTCCCATTTCTTGGAATACACTTCCCAGCTACTGTAGTTAGTGAATTCATACTATTCTCCCAATTATTGGTCTCTCTCTATCTAAGATAGGAATAAGTTGGATGATTTTGTAATATAAATTGTAAAATATGTAACTATTCATTCGCGAGATCATAACCAAGTTTTTTTAGGACGTGTATCATTGCATGTTGTATAAAATTCCAGATAGAACCTAACATAGCTTCAATCATTATGAAAATCCAATAAAAAATCCTGTTTGAACATGTAATTATCTTTTGTTTGTGGGTTGGCACCATTACTTTCATTTGCATTCCTGCTAAAGATTTTGGTTTAATACAAGTAGCTGTTAGCATTAACTAATGCTTATTAAAATGCACAGCACTTGCAGAGGTCTGAAACCCGAAAATGAAACTGATAATCTTGAAGGTCCTGCAAAGATCTTTCATCAACAGTCATTAGATGTAATGGTGATGATAAACATTCAGCTATATCATCATAACGAAAACAACATGGAAACATGACTAAATTTGCCTAAGCGAGCTGCTTAGACATGATATGCAATAATATACATGTAGAAACTATATCAAACTCTTTAAACTAAGATTCTCAAAAACATCTTTAGCTTTGTTATGTCATCTGCTACCATTTTCCTCAACCTTGGAGCCCTCGATATACGATATATTCCCCATTTTTTCAGCATTTTCACCTAGAGTCACAAGGTCATTGTAGATTTTTGTAGAAGCCTTGGAGAATTCAATTAAGGACTCGAAAACAGTCGAAAACCCAGTCTGAAATCCACTCAATGTGATTCTCTGTGTTTCTTGCATGTAATTGTGGTGTTTCTCCCTTTCTACATCCAACCTTGTCCTCATCATATCCAACTGATCTTTCTTCTCCATTAGATATTCATTCCTCTGTTCTGTCTCCTGCTCGGATTTAAATTCCGTAAGCAGATTGGATTCCAAGAACCTGATTTCTGCCTTCTGGAATGCCATACTCCTATCAAGTTCTTTTGCCATACCATCAACTTTCCTCTTCTGTTGCTGTTCCTCCCCTTGCTGAGCCCACAGTTCCTTTACATACTTAGAAAAGCTTTTCAACGAAAAGGTAACCGCCTTCTCTGGTAACTCTTCCATGGAATTTAACCAATGATAACATATCACAAGAAGTGGAGGCCCATTACCTCCATATGGTGCACTAGAGCTCCTCCCTCTGGAATAAAATTCAACTTCAGGAACCAAGAACTTAGTAAGCCAACCATGAAGAGCTTGAATGTATGCTCTTTGAGCCGCAATATACTCCATAAAGCAAGCACGCCAATTTTGAAGCTCGGCTTCGAGTTGAAGCGTAGCAAGCCGGTGAGAGTCGTTGCAGAACTTTCCAAACAAAGGGCAGGCGAAAGATTTCACTTCGGAAAGAATCTTGTTTTGGGTTTCATGAGATTCAAGCATAACTTTCCAGGTTCGAGTTAGGCTGCATCGATGGAAAGGTTGAATCAAAATCCAAAGTTTAGATGGAAATGTAGGTTTTTCGAAGATTCTTTGACCTACCCTTTTAACAGTTCAATCATTTGAGGCAGTAGTTCTTCATCTCTGATTTTCTGAATTCTCTTTGAGATGGATTCAGCACTTCGAATTGCAATCAAGATTCGGGCATACAGATCCTTTACTGCTGCTCTGGTTTTATCCACTGTAAGCTCATCATATCCCTTGACATCCTGCTTTCTCAGTCGAGAACATTTTCTCTCATAAATTTTCCTTGTGCTATCACCAGCCTATATGGTAAGTTAAAACAGATTAGTAGGAAGAAAGTGAGCAACAGAAAGGTTAACTCTCTTTATCTTAAGCAGAATTCATGGACACACGCAACATAGAGTCCACAATTACAAACTCGGTAAATGGCTTTGAAAATAAGAATATTGATTGCTATTTTTTTTACCTTAACCTCTTCGTAAAGCTTCTTTTCCCAGGCATAAAGTGTTCCTAGTGTTGATGAATGGCTTCCTGAATCCATTCCTCCATATTGATCAAACAGATCAGTCTTATATTCTGTCCATGCTGAAGAACCTTTGGAACTGGATGCCACCAGACTCTTACATGATTGAGGCTTAGACAAGGTGGATCGATGCCATGTAAAAGCCTGGATGATTTTAGTCGAGTTCTCTGCAAGAAAATTAGAAGAGTCAATGGATATATGTTATGATATGGACATTAAGACCATCAAATTATACTAGAGGACCATCTTATTTGAACTCAGTGACATATGGTACTCAGATATATTCAATTTTCTAAGTTTTTCCAAGTACTTGTCCGAATATATGCTGGACAAGGTAAAACTGAATGTTAGACCCACATGTGCAAATGCAGGGGATAAAGATTCAAGATTTTTGTAGCTGATCCCAGAAGTTTCAAGCAGAAGATACTTCAAATCCAAACTTAAACAATTATTACTAGTTCTAAACATATATTAAGGGAGCAAAGCTCAAAACATGTGAAGGGAAAAAGAAGAACAGACCTTTAATTCCCTCCAAACCAGATTGCAAATGAACCATATTAGCTTCCAACATTCTTGACACATCTTTCCCAGAATCATAAGCCCTAATGAAATAATCTTCAATATCTTTCAAGGCTTCTAAAAGTTCCCTTCCTTTTTCTGGACTATCCATCACTGTAAGCCCTTTTTGTTCTCCTTGGCTCACATGTGTCTCTTCCTTCACTTTCAACACACCACTTTCACTCTCCTCATGCTCCCTTTTGTCATCTTTTTCTACAACCATGACAACTTTCTTCTCTTCCTGTTTGGTGTCCCCTTCCTCTTCTAGCTCCGGGATCCCTTCCTGTTCCCTCACCGCTCTTAAATCATCCTCGGAATACCTGTTATATCCACTCATAATCTCCGGTCTAACGACATCGAACGGATTAAAAAAGTCCCACCCAAAATCCCTTGCCGGTGATGCCATTGGTGGTGGCATTTGCATATAAAAGTACCCGCAATGTTGCTGTTGGTGTTGTTGTTCTCTTACCACCTCTTGCTCGGTCACTTCCTCTGAACTATCCGAGCTTGTGGAAGAACCACAAGACTCACAAGCAATGGCTTCTTCATGGGTAGTGGACTCGAAAGGCCTTTGTTGAAGCAACATTGGGTTGGTCACCACGTTTTGGTCCGTGGCCGGTGGTGTAGGCGGACAAGGTGGAGGAAAAGTGATGAGAAAAGGTGAAGCAGGCGAAGAATGACGAGCTACAAAGAGCTTAATGGCAGCTGACACCGCATAGAGAGCTTGACAGTACCTAAAATGTGCTTCTGCAAGTGCATATCTTCTGTCCACTGCTAACTTTACAAGGCGTTTCCTTTCTCTACAAATTGACACGACCTCTTCTTCCTCCTCTAGCTTTGAAGCAACACAACCCATTTCCCTTTGCTAAAGGCCCTGGGGGAGTGGGGAGTGTTTTTGTTTCCTCTTTTTCCCCTGGTTTCAGTAGGCTTAGAAGCTACCAACTTTTGAATATGCAAGGGGTAAAGAAAGGTAATCTTTTTTCTGATAAAAATGAGGTGGGGTTTTAGCAAAATGGAAGAAGGAAAGATTTTACAAGGGTTTGAGACCAGGAAAATGTAGCTCTAAGAGGAGTTTTAGAACCAGCAAAAGTACTGTAATCTAAATATTTAGTTAACTATAATGAAGATTAGTTATTTTATTTAGTTGACCTATAATGAAGAGAAAGGGTAAGTAGAACAGTAGATGACAGTTAAAAGGGCACTGAAAAAAGATTAGAGTTAGTAATTTAAAGTAAACAACATGGGGGCTAGAGAAGGAGAGAGAAGAGAGCTCTTTTGTTTAGTTATTTGCACACTATGAAATTGGTGTAAAACAATGGCAAGCACTCTCCATTGGGCAGTCCGGTTAGTAAAAAGAAGAGTCAAATGTACTCTAGTTAAATGGATAGTGACCACACCACTGCAAACACCCCAGAGAAGGTACGAAGGTTCTTGTGTTTTGCTTAGAAGTGTGTATTGGATGAATCTTTTTAGTATTATATATTGTTTTATGTTACATTTTGTATTATATTAAGCTAATGTGAATTTACAGAAGCAGTAGGTTTAAGCTTGACCTTATGTATGTACTTGTCTTTACTGCAATTGACAAATCACTTTAACATTTCGTTAAAAAAAAAAAAAGACAAATCACTTAAACTAAGATTGTTTTCTTGGCAATAGGTGAGAAGCATTATATTTTTTGCAAGGATTTAGAGCTCTGAGTGGTGATGTTTAGAAAAAGAAGGTTCTTGTTTGGTCCATAAATGAATTATGTTATGCCAGAAAACTACTGACATTTCCACATGAAATTGCAGGTTATATTTAGCCTGTGTTGTACAAAGGTGTCATCAGCTTCACTCTACTTTTTTTCCCATTTTTCTTTTATTTTGCTTTGGTGAAAGAAAAAAAAAGAAGAAGGAATCCTCTTACAGATGTTGGCACATATTGAACTCAAGAACAAATGTAACACCCCGAATTTTTGCCCCAAATTTAAAATTCTAATTTTGAAATTCCTAAATTCAAAACCTTAGAAATTGGGAATTTAAAAAAAATAAAACCCTAATTAGGAAATTTGTGAATTAATTGAATTTTAAACAAATTTAGTGACCTTTTATAAAGAATTAATAATAAGTGCCTACTTTGTGAACCCTAAAAAATAACAAGGGCTTGCCTTGTAATTTACCCAAATATTTGTTTATATCTACATAGGTTACGCTCAATTTGGTTTTCACCCAGCCGCATCAATTTCTCCTCTCTATCAAACTGTTCGAATTTAATTCAATCAAACCATGCTGAGTAGTATTTAGAAATAATTATGTCTTCGGTTGATTTGAAGATCAACTATTCGAATCAGATAAGTATTTATTAAATTTCGTTAGAATAGTATTTAGAAATAATTCTTTGATCATAGTGATAATAGTAATAGTGTTATAGTAAGATTATTCTTATAGGTACCAATACAGCTGGACTCAATGCTTCTAATCCTGAGAAACGCCTCAATTAGTAGGTTTAGTTTGCTTTGGCTAAGGTGTGTTTTCTTACTGTGCTATAAATAAATAATTTTTATATGGTTCTATACCTTGCTTGATTATGATCTGCATTATGGCTTGTATGGTTGACATCATATGCATACGATTTTAGAATGTATTTTTAATTATGATTTATGAAATATTTGATTTGCGGAACATCGAAATTTACGGAAACCAAGATTTATAGATTATGATTTATGGATTTATGACGTATTTTATGGAATATCGGATTTATGGAAATTGTGTTTATGAAATTTGAGTTTTAAACATCATACATGTATGAGCATGGGTTGGGATTTGTACGGAGGAAGTTCAGTGGTTTCACCTTTCGGGCTGAATTCTGCTTCGGATCAGTGGCTCCACCTTCGGATCAAGATTCCACTTCGAATGGTGACGATGTAGCGAGGAAGTTATGGGAACCTTCCTCATCTTTGGCGGACGTAGTTGGGGTGCATTGCATTACGCTTGTGCTATTGTACCATTGTTTATGTTTTTTTTAAACTTGAGAAAATATTACTTTGTGTTTACGACTATAGTTTTCTTTGTACTTTAGAGACACACTAAGCTCTTTAGCTTACTCCCTCTTAGTCTTTCTTTCAGATACGCAGAACCTAGGCGTTACGGTACTTGGAGGATCTCACATTTTATCCGGTTATTTTATTATTAAGTACGAAACTATTTTTAATTTTTCAGTTTATTCTTGATTATTTTGATATATTGATGTAATTTTAAACTTTGAGATTAATTATGTTTTGGGATTATTTTTGGCATGCATTTACTATGTTTTTTATTCAGATATTTATATTATATATTCGGATATTGATTATAACTTTTTCCAAATTATTTATTATAAGATATTTATTAAATTATCATTATACGTTTTTTTAAATTAAAGTATAATCTTTAAAATTTGTTTTCTTGAGGGAAAAGTTTTCAAACGTGACTTTCTAGATTCGTCCTATTTCTTTTGGGTCGGGTTTAGGGGGTTACATTTAGTGGTATCAGAGCTAAGTTCAACCCTCGGACTGTGAGGCTCACGCATGAAAAAGTTTTAAAAAAAGTTTTCAATTTTTTTTTAATTTATTTTTGCATGCATATAAAATATTTCTGGGCAAAATGGGATTTTCTAATAAATCTTTTATTTTAAAAAATAAGATATATTTTGAATAGAAACTCCAAGTATCAACTCTAATTCTAGGATTATTTCCTTTTGTAGATAGATTTATATGTCACCTTTTATGTTGAAGAATGAGAAATTCAGAACGAAAAATTTTAAGTTGTGTCAGTTGATTTTTGGGATCTATCGCTAAGTCTGAAAATTTTGAGGACGAAATTTCTTTTAAGGGTGAGAGAGTTGTAACACCCTAAATTTAAAACCCTAATTTTAAATTCCCTAAATTCAAAACCTTAGAAATTGAGAACTTAAAAAATAAAACCCTAATTAGGAAATTTAGGAATTAATTGAATTTTAAACAAATTTAATGACCTTTTATAAAGAATTAATAATAAGTGTTTACTTTGTGAACCCTAGAAAAGAACAAGGGCTTGCCTTGAAATTTACCCAAAGATTTGTTTATATATACATAGGTTACGCTCAGTTTGTTTTTCACCCAGCCGCATCAATTTTTCCTCTCTATCAAACTGCTCGAAACGCATCCCTTTGCTTTTTTTTTTGTTTATTTAATTCGATCAAACTCTGCTGAGTCTCTAGCACTGCTCAATTCAACTATATCTTCGGTTGATTTGAAGATCAACTATTCGAATCAGATAAGTATTCATTAAATTTCCTTAGAATATTATTTAGGAATAATTCTTTGATCATAATAGTAATAGTGTTATCGTATGATTATTCTTATAGGTACCAATACAGCTGGACCCAATGCTTCTAATCCTGAGAAACACCTCAATTAGTAGGTTTAGTTTGCTTTGACTAAGGTGTGTTTTCTTACTGTGCTATAAATAAATGTTTTTTATATGGTTCTATACCTTGCTTGATTATGATCTGCATTATGGCTTATATGGTTGACATCATATGCATACGATTTTAGAATGTATTTTTAATTATAATTTATGAAATATTTGATTTGCGAAATATCGAAATTTACGGAAACCAATATTTATGGATTTATGACGTATGTTTATGGAATATCGGATTTATGAAAATTATGTTTATGAAATTTGAGTTTTATACATCATACATGTATGAAAATGAGTTGAGATTTGTACGAAGGAAGTTAAGTGGTTTCACCCTTTAGGCTGAATTTTGCTTCGGATTAGTGGCTCCACCTTCGGGTCGAGATTCCACTTCGGATGGTGACGATGTAGCGAGGAGGTTATGGGAACCTTCCTCATCTTTGGCGGACGTAGTTGGGGTGCATTGCATTACGCTTGTGCTATTGTACCATTGTTTATGTTTTTTTTTAACTTGAGAAAATATTACTTTGTTTTACGACTATGATTTTCTTTGGACTTTAGAGACACACTAAACTCTTTAGCTTACTCCCCTTAGTCTTTATTTCAGATACGCAGAACCTAGGCGTTATGATACTTGGAAGATCTCACATTTTATCCGGTTATTTTATTATTAAGTACGAAACTATTTTTAGTTTTTCAGTTCATTCTTAATTATTTTGATACATTGATGTAATTTTAAACTTTGAGAATAATTATGTTTTGGGATTATTTTTGGCATTCATTTATTATGTTTTTTATTTAGATATTTGTATTATATATTCGGATATTGATTATGACATTTTACAAATTATTTATTATAAGATATTTATTAAATTATCGTTATACGTTTTTTTTCTAAATTAAAATATAATCTTTAAAATTTGTTTTCTTGAGGGAAAAGTTTTCAAATGTGACTTCTTATATTCGATTTATTTTTTTTGGGTCGGGTTTAGGGGTTACAACAAATGTACTTAAACAAAACATTATTGATAAGATTATTGGATTTCAGTTTGGGAAAACAAAAGAAAGTACAGAGGACAAGGCTGAAAACACTGAAAGAATCATATCTCAAAATTCCATTTCAAGTCAAAGTCTTTATAACTCACTGTTCATTTGTTTTTTGTCACCCATTTCCAGTGCCATTGAGGGAGCAGCTGCAAGTGCAAAGAGATTTGATTTTAGTGGGGGTTTGGTGGGTTTTGCTTTGTTTATTGATTGATGCCGAGGATTGAGGCTCAATGGCTTTGAGAATGGAGCCATAGTGTGTAGGTTTAGGGAGAGAAATATAAGAATAATGGCGTGGGTTTAGCGAGAATATGGCCTTGACACAATCTGACAAATGTTATTCCCACCTCGGGAATTGCCTACTTCCTCATTTTCAATACCCCAAGTTTTGGTTTGCCCCAAAAACATTGTATTCTCCCCTTGAATACAACAAGAAATCAAAATACCTAACGACACTAGTCAAAGAGAGAGTTGAGGCCTCTGGTTTTTTGGTTTTCAATGGAGCAGATGGTTAAAAATCTTGGACAGACTCAACGTGGTTTCAGTCCGGGTCCCAACAACCATTATTTTATGATGCTAACACAAATTTAAACTCATAAACTGATGAGATATTATATTTTTAAAAGTGATTATACGAGCTAATTTATATATAATATTGTATGAACGGAACATGTAAGAGGAGTAACCAGCCGACAACCAGAAATGCCTGAAACAGCCAATATTCCCTGGCAGATGAGCCATTTTGAAGGATTAGGAAACCTGATATGAAACATGGAGTTGTTCTTCACAGACCAGTTCCACTCTAGCCAGGTGAGGTGATGTAATAACCTTGACCTGATTCACCCAAATCTCACAATCTTTGTACAGTGTAACACAGTTGACAGTTGTGATTTGTGAAGCAGGTAAGTACAGCAAGTTGTTAAATAGTAAGAACAAATGCACCAGATGAACAAAAGGAGACAACCATATAAAGACTTTTAAGGGAACCACTCCCAGATAAATTTAACTATGCTCATTGTCACCTTGTACTCCTTTCTAGTTCTCTTTTGACTGTTTTGGCACAGATGTGAAATGCAAAGTACTAGTTTGTAGTTAAAAGTTACAATGTACATAAAAGAATCGAAGGCTTGCTCCTTTTGTCGCTTTCCATAAGCTACATGGTATTCACATAAAGAAATATATGCAATGCGACATGATCAGGTACTGCCAGCTTCGGTTGGCATAGCACAAGGAGCCAGTGTACTAGGAGGCAAGGTGACTCCACCACCACGAACGGATAGATTAGGAGGCTTAACAGTGGTTGCCTTGCTCACGAGGTTTGAGTTAAGAAACACCACAATTACTGTGATGTCGTCGTGGAAATGGCGACAGACACCGCGGTCAATCTTCTTCAAGTCGGAATATCTCATTTCTCTCTTCTTTGCTGCCTCTTGTAGAGCCATTTTTACCAGCCTCTTTGCAATTCCCTGCATGTACGCAAAGTCGATAAAAGTTACATTTTTCTGTTCTTCCGGAATCCTTATTTTGAGATGAACTATATGCCGGTTGATATAATGCATTTGCAGCCATTTATCTGTGAATGTCATACCTCAAAAACAGAAGAAAAGTAAAACAAAGTAAACAACAAACAACAGAGGAAACCGGAACATCATTCCTCCTCCCAGCATGATCAAATATTTGCATATTTGCAAATCACTTGTCCACATGCGATAAGAACACTCATCAAGGAGGGGGGGGGGGCATTCATTGTGAACCATATCGCGATTCATAGTTGGTCAGTTGGTCTAGATTGAATACAATGTGGAGTAGGGAAGTTGTGTTACACAGGATGATTTGTTTCGATTGAAGTGTTTTGCTTACAAATTGAAATTGTAATTTTCAAGCGGCGATAGTAGCATAGAAAGATATTGAAAAAGCAGCAGCCGCAAAATGCCATAGCTCATGTCACAAAGGAAATATTTTCAAGATAATGATCAGTGACTAACTAGAAAAGGCTTTCATACTCTAAATCAAAGGAAAGTTTACGAGGGATAAGAGAAAAGATTATAGTTCATGACAAGATACATGGCATTAAGCATCGAGGCATAAACTTACACGTCGTGGATGATTCTGAACTATATCAACAGCTTCTTGATTACTTAGGTGCTCCCAGAGCCCATCGGATGCAAATATCGCAAACTGATCATGTGGCTGCAGCTGGTGCTCCGATATTGATGGGTCTGAGCTCAATATCGGCTTTCTAAAAGGTTCTTGAAGGCGGAATTTAGGATATAAAGGCTCCCTGTTGAACTCGGCCCTTTTCAAATATACATCGCCAATAGATTTTGAAATCTGAAAGGTTAAGAATTCTATCAATAACATACCATGGGAAACAATATCAACAGAATTACAATTCTATACCGCTAGACAGATAGCTCGCGCTTTTTTGGTGCCTGACTTGGAATTTATGGATACAAGCCACATCAATGGATGACCATGATCAAAACACAATACAAAAAACTTAAGATTGCAAAGCTTTTCAGCAACAGCCGGTACGCTGTTTATTCCTTCCAATCATGTTGGTCAATTACCAAGTTCTCATAGTAAAAAATATTTCTTATTTCCCTTTTCCTTTTAAGCTTTACAGATAAACGCATGCATCCAACTGGAGTCAATAATTATAATAGATATTCTTCCCCTGAATGGCCCCACCCTATATTTACCATATTGGAGGAGAAATATATCATGCAGCTGATATAATAATTTTTCTAACACAATACATTTTCTTGGAATTGTAATCATAAAAATACATTTTCGCTTCAAAAACACTAGAGACCTGTTTTCAGTTCTTATTTTGAACAGTAACCCTAAGCAGATAAACTCGTTCCCAGGTTCAGGCTTCAAATAAAGTTTTCAAATGTTTATAACAAGCATGCTCGATATTTCTCAACTTGAACAAGAGCTGGTTCAAGCACTCCATACGTCTGCAGCGCAGATGAACAAAAGTTGCTACTTTATTCACATGGTTATTCTTGTACACAAATGAGATATAAGCCACAAATAAAAGCAAGTCTTACTTCATCTCATTTTTTTCCGAACCACTTATCACAGCTATGAAAAAGTGTCACGGTATAGAACTTGATGTTATTTCTTAACGATATTAGCAGTTAACTACTCAAAATAAAAATTGTTAGCACTTAGCATAGTGAAACTTACCTGTATGATACCTTTTACACGCCACACATTGTGCTTCAAAACTACAATTTGTGGGTCATCAGGGTGCAATGATTGCAGCTCCTGTCTCACAGACTCTATGCACGCGTTATGCTCAGCAGAGAGCTGAATGGCTAGAACCTCTCCTGTTGCTTTCACAGTTCTACCCAAAACAGCACGAGAATCACCAAGGTTGGCAACATAAAGGAATCCACCACAGATAACACCGGTCAAGCAACAGGATCCAACAGCTGCAATTTGTGGTTTTGTAGACCATTGTTTGGTAACAAAAGACAAAAAACCCTCTTCTGTTGCTTGATACGCTTTTCGTATTACATCAACTGACATCGTCTTTTGCTCTGATGTGAACCCTGAACATAACAAATTTTACGGAACAACAAACATCATCAGTAAAAAAGCGCAAGATAAAAATGTCAAAGATCAAAGCGAGCTCTACAGCTAGAAATAAGCAGTGAGGCACAAAATCACAAAAGGACAATCAGGAAACTATAACTGTTTGGACTCAGAACAACAAACCATAGCTAGCGCGGCAACAAGTTCACCATAGTCATTCCTTCAATTATTTAATCCTATCCAAGACAATTGCTTATTGAATATTACTTCCATATACTTAACCAGTAAATAGAAAGCTTAACAAGAACTTAACCCTGGCATAGGTTTTTTACTTACGTTTAAGATGTTGAAAGAGATGATCATTGATGTAACGTGAAGTCTCTGGGCCGCCGTGCCCATCATACACGCCCACAAAAGTACCATAGGGACCGCACTCCTGTGAACTCAAACAACCAGACTCAAGCTGGCTCTGATCCTCAAGTAAATTGTTGGCCTGAACCACTGCCATCGAAAACTCACCACTAAAGTGTTGTCCTGAGTCCTTGTACCACAAAAGCCCATCTTGGCGACCTCCAGCATCCGACGTTGTGTGACCATATCGATCTGACCTTGGCCAAAAACAGGCCCTCAAGAAGTTCATTAACCCAGATAACATCCCTCATCTCCTCCAAAAAACCCTCCCTAGAAACCAGAACCGTGAGCCTTAAGCTCCTTTGCTCCTCAACACAAAAAAGAAAACTACAGCAACATCAACAACAAAAGACACCAAAAAATTATCAATACTACAATGTGAAATTACAATTCAAAAGCAACCAAATCAAGCAAACCTCAAGTAGAAGTCAGTATCTTTCACTACTCAAGTCAAGCCTTGATAACACAATAAACTTGATAACTATATAATCAATAGCTAGCAGAGCAATAAATGCTGGAAAATCAACAAAAACATGAAGGTTTTTTAAAACAACAGAACCAGTCAAAGCACACTTTTTTCCTAACATAGTTGGCCAGCCATTAGGATATCCCCAAGGTCTAAAGTTTCAAATTTTAGAACTTTAAACAACCATGTTTCACATATCGCTTAAAACCCATTAATCCTCATAATTGAACTCATGATTCCCACACTAAAAATTAATAAGAAAAAGAAGCTCACCTTTTTTTCAAACTTGACCACTTTGGTTTATACTTTGAAAGGAGGATCTGGAAACAGAAAAGGAAAAGGCTTCATGAGAGCTTCAAGACCAGAATCAATAGATCTATAAATCAATCACATCAAAGGAGAGGGAAAACCAAAAACAAAGCTTGGGTTTTGGTTTTGGTTGGTTTCAATTAGTGATGAGATAGTTGAAGTAGAAGAACAGAAGATAATAGAAATTCTGAAATGGATGAGTTTTTTTCCCTTCTTTTTTTCATTCTTCTCCAAAAAGGAAGTCTTTTTACTCTTTTTATACGTTAAATTTGGGATTTTGGCCCCAACAATTTATAAAAAAACTTATTTCCTTTTTTTTCTCTCTTATTTTTTTTCCTTTCTTTTTTCTAATTCTCAGCAGACAAGACCAATAAAAAACTAACAATGGAGAGCTTGAAGCCAGCAAAGCAGAGGTCCATTTTTGGGCTCCACGCCCTTACTCTGGTAATAAAGAGGGAGGAAAAAAATAAATAAGTAAAAAGAAAAATCAAATCTCAGAAGAGAAGTTGAGAGAGTAAGCAAGTCAACGGAAATCAAGATAAAAAGAAAAAGATAATTGCTCAACAGGTTTTTTAAATTGTGATTTCATTTTAAATTGGTCATCAAATTTGTACATGTTTTAATTTTAACTTTAAACTATAATTCTCACTTTGTAACACTTAGACTTTGTTTACCGTTGTTGTGAGGAAACAAGCGTTGACTACAACGGGTGTTTGGAAAAAAGTTGAAAATCCTGTGAAGAAACGGGTGTTTATGCGTTAAATTCAAGTGAATAAACGCTCGTTCAGGCCAAATCTAAAACTGTTTAAGCATTAAAATCATGACTACAGCGAATTTAAAATTACAAAACACAACAAAAAAACACAACTTTAAAACAATTGTACAGACTGCACCGGAAGGGATCGTGTGGTGAATCAATGGTACTCCGTCCACCCATAGTTGAAGTGTACTTTATTTTCATTCAATGTACACCATTACTTCAATTTCAAAACCCTCACATTTCACATTTTTTTATTAGATAGGCATATTTACATTTTTAAAATAAGTATTAAAAGTCGAACTCATATAAAATAATCACTCGACTAATTAGTAAATATCCCTGACATTTTACATTTTATAGGAGTTTTGACTGAATAATTTCACTTCAACCAAACATGTATAAGTTTGTTAATTCGTCAAAAACATCAACATCCTTCGTTTCGATATTTTTTATATATATTTTTCATAAAAATGAAGCCATAATTGATATCACTATCCAAAAAACAAGCCAGCATGAAGATATGAAACGTTGGATTATACTTGATAAGACTCGTATAGTATCCACCCAATGTGCAATTTTCGGTCTCCCATGGTGGAAACTACTGTTGGTCTTGGTTCCTCCATTTTCACGTCATTTTTTTATTCTCTTTATGATTTAGATTTATACGTGCGGAGACGAAATCAAGATTAAATTATAAGCATGGTAGATCAATTGATTTTTAAATTAATAAGGTCTTAAAAAGTAATTAAACTATACAAAGTAAGAGATTTAAACTTTAATTTTATTAATTTTAAAAATTAAAATGTTTTAAAAAATAATTAAACCATAGAAACAAGGGTTCAAGATTTAATTTTAACTAACAGGATCCTAAAAATAATAAATCAAAAAAATTAGAAAGGATAATAACTTAATTACAATAATTTTAAAACCATTACTTAAAACGCAATTAATCCATCAAGTTCGGGACAATCGCCCCTCCCACTTTATATGTGGGTCCTTCCATAGTCCCTACATGCTTGTTAAATATAATTTCTTCCATATTCATTAAGATGTCGTAATAGTAATAATGTTAATTAAATTAAAATTCAGTCATATATATATTAGGACTCACTCATACAATATAAAACATTTAGATTTTATAATTTTTTTATAGTTAGATGGTTGAAAATTAATAGTTTATATTAAAAAAATTCAATTGAGAATTATCAACTTTTTTTTATTATATTTTTTATTGTTAATTTCAATTATTAAATCACTCATTCAACGATTCAAAAAATATAATTGTTTTATCGGATTATGTTTCTCACTCTATGTAAACATATATTAACAACAAGAATTACAAATAATTATGAAAATTGTTCTATACGGATTACTTATAATTGTAACATGTGACATGCATAATAATTGACACGTCAGCATTAGAAATTACATATTAATTTTTTGAATATGCAATTACATCAATTAATTATTTTCTAAAATATATTTTTATTGATATTCAAACTACATGGTTCATAACCGAGGTTTAAAATTGTCTTTTTAAATAATATCACGTATAAAATTTGAACATAAGTCTTTTATTAAAAGTGTACATTATCATTGTACCCAAAACTTACCGGTGTTACGCCCACGATAAAAGTGAACGAACACCTTTCATATAAAAGTATTTATTTATATAAATTTATCCAATAAATAAGTATACGTGAAATGATAAGGGATTTGTATAAAAATTTGTTGAGTGTTTGATTACCAAGTAGTGTTTTTGAGTTGTTCTATTTATAGTCTAAAGATATATAAAAATATGAAAAGAGAAAAATATTAAAACAAGGGTACAACTTTGATACACATACTGTGTATTTACCCTATAAAAATCCAAATCCTAAATTTCTAACCCTAACCCTAAAAAACTAACCCTAAACCTTAAACCATATACACTAAATTCTAAATACTAACCTTAAATTATAAACCCTACAACCTAAACCCCTTAACCTTAAACTCTAAACTAAAACTCTAACCCCTAAAACTAAAAGGCACATGTAAACTAAAGTTTACACGGCCTGTGTATCAAAGTTTTTTCCTTAAAACAATACTTATTATTATTTAGAGTACGAGCATTTTAGTCAATTTTCAATTAAATTGGACTTGGTTAACCTGAACAACAACTCATCGAGATTTTTTAATAATATACTGGTTGAATTTATTAAAATGTAGCATAAAGATAACACACAAAGTAAAATTAAATTGGAAAAAAATAAAATAAAATGTCAAACAAACGAAACACATGTCAAAGTGGGCTGTAACGACAGAAATGAAATGAAACACTGGGGAAAGAAAGCATGAAACATAATTCATTATCTTTATCCACTTACACACTTATGGATTGAAGTATGAGTAGAGTTCATCGAGGCTTTTATTAATAGTATTAATAATATAGATATAAATATTTATAATAATTAAAATTATCAATTAAATTAGTATCACGAGATAATCAAACACAACTTTTTAATGAATTATTCTTTTTTAAATAATCTTAAAGTTATTATAAGGTATTACTAGTTCATGTTTTTTATAGATAAATCCGAGTTCTAATTCTAATTGTAATCCTACCTAGAGGGGAGGGGAAGAGGAGGAAAGGGGAGTGTTCCTAGTAGATCTAGAACCTATGATCAAAGGGGATATGAAGGAACAAAGATGAGCAGTTTAACCAACTTGTCAAATGTGCTTGCTCCTATTCATATTCTTCTTAACCCTTTAATAAACACATTACAAATAAAATTATTCAAACATTAATCTCCTAAAAACATCATCCTCTTTCTTAATGGAACTACTCGTTGGATTCTAATGAATCAAATTGTTTGAGGCATGTACATATCCAAATAACAAATCAATTTTTTATGCACGTTGATTTCACCGGCCATTTGAATTGTGGTTTGTAGATGTGGGATTATCTAATATATAATATTGAATTCTTTATCTCATGGCCTTCATCTAATATAATTAATTATGTAGTTAAACATGTTTGATGAGCGATGATTCAATGCTTCTGGAAATGAGCTTCCCCGATTGTGTTACACGTAAATTGTTTTTTAATGGAATAAATACAATATCTTACTTATATTTTTCATGTTGAATATTGGACAATGTTGGATCAAAAGAAAAAGGAGATATATCCCTTACGTAACATTCAAATTAAATGCGGACGGTCCATTGTCCTTGATTTGACATTTAGTTATATATATTTCTCATTTTAATATATTTCCAAAAAAATATAGACCGCTTCATCCCAATTTAAAATGTAAAATGTGCAAATTTATTATTTAAATTTCTTTGTTGAATGTAGAATCATATGAATGAAAATGAGATTTTAATGGCTCAAGAGTATAAAAAATCCCTGAACTTTTAAGAAAGAATTAATTAAGTTCTTCAACTATTTTTATATTCAATCAAGTTCTTAAATTTTAAATTTTTATTAATGTATTCTTTTGACTAACGAAATCTATTATTGACTATTAGTCCTTTAAAATGGTGACTTGTCTGTTAAAATTGTCATATAATATTCTTTAGAGCTGCCACATTATGTTGACATAACAAGGAAATCATTTAATAAAATAGTATAATATATAATTAATTGCAAAAAATTAACGAGATTTAAAACTTAAGTTAATTATTTAGTCTTGTCTTGTTCATTGCTACAGTTGTTTTTGCCTTGCGGAGTTTTCAGGGATGGACGCAAGATTTTCTGTTAGGGACGAACTTATAAAATTTTAAGGGGTGAGCTTATAAAATTTTAGAGAGAGCGAAAATAGATTTTTAATAGAAAATACATAAAAAATTTAAAAAAAATCTAAATTATATATAAATTTTAAATTTTCAGGGGGTGACTACCCTCTTCTAAGTCCATCCCGGAGAGTTTTGCCGATTAAGCTATCTCATTCTTCTTTGGGAGAATTTGCTTTGACACAACTTTCTTTTCTTGATTGTTTTTTTTCATTGAGTTTGTTTTAGATATTATATTTTGTTTTGTCTTTTTCTTTCCATTCAATAAAGCCGGCGTTTTTATAAAATATATATATATATATTTTGTTCAAAGAGACAAAATACGAATGTCTTCTTAAAGATCCAGTAAAACAACTGTAATTTTCTATGTCAAATAAAAATCAAGAACTAGAAGGGAAGTTCGCCATATGATCTCGTAAAACTCCATTGCAGTCCTCAAACCCCAACTTTCATTTTACAACACCGCCAAGCTTTGAAATGAGAGGGTTGACAACGTTCAACCTATGACCTTTTGTTAGAGCAACCATTATCCAACGGGTTAGAAAATATCATCACCAAGCTTCTAAGAGATTCAACATCACTAAACCTCACCAAGAGAAACAACTTAAAAAACGGTTCATTTCTCACAATTCTATGTGATCATATCGTGGTTGAATAACAACCGATCCACCATTCCTGCAATAAATTTATAAAATTAAAAGGAAAAAGAAAAACGTCGCACCAGTAACATTCAAAATAGAAATAGGGAACATAAAATAGAGGTTTCACCACTTGAACAGTATATGCTTAAACTTCAATATCATTGGGTCACAAGAAATATCATGAGAAACTTCACCAATGAATGAAGACAATAACTTCAACGAATAGAGGAACGAAAACGATCCTGGAGAATAAGGGAAAGAAATGGCAAATTTGTTTGAGAATTTTAGGATTAATGGGCTAAGTTTTTTGGGGTTAATTTTTTATCAAAAGATTTTAAGTGTAAAATAAAACAAAAAGAATTAATTAATTAATTATAATATTTTTATTAAATGATTTTTTGCCTTGTCGGCATGACGTGACAGTTTTAAAAAATGTGATGTGATAATTTTAACAGGCAAGTCACTGTTTTTAAGGGGACTAACGGCCAATAATGAATTTTGTTAGTCAAAGGGGTACATTGATGAAATTCAAAATTTAAAGGCTTAATTGAGTGCAAAAATAATTAAATAGCCTAATTAATTATTTTTTAAAAATTTAAAGGCTTTCATACCCTTAAGCCTATTTTAATTTAAATTATTACTGCTATATTGGGCAGAGTATTATCTTTCTCATTCTTTTAGTATATGAGTAAATATTAAATTAATTTCATATGATAACTTTTAACCTCTTACGTTACTTGTTTTAAACAATGAAAACAAATAAATCTGGTTAATCTCGAAAATATTTTATTTTTAAACTGAGCTTTTACTCATTTTCTTAATTCCAAGCTTAAATTTTCATTAATTCTTCTTTATATTATGATAAAAAATAAAGTTAATTGAGTCTTAGTTTAATTGCTATGATTGTTATTGCAAAATTTAGGAGGATGCGAGTTCTTGTACACTAAGCCCACCTCGTCTCCAAATCTAGGGGTTTAAGAGATTTGGATAGTTTTGGTATTGTATAAAAAATATTTTAGAATATATGTGACAATTAAATATTTTCCCTTGTTGTACGTTAATGATCAATCATCGACTTCTTGTACTCTTTTTCCCCACTTAGAATTAGGGAAATTTTTTAACGAGACACGAATCGATGTGTCAAATTTAATAATAATATAAATTTTAAAAAAATATTTTCCCTTATTAGTATTTAAACAATGTCTAGAGTTAATGGAGCAAGTATAGTAACCTCATAATCGATCTTTGTAATATTAAATCTATTAATTGACTAATGAATTGGATACTTAGTGCCGGTAAAAAAAGAATTGGATAGTTATTGAATTTAACAAGTGGCTTCAGTGAAAAAAAAATGATGACGTTTATCTTAGGAGATCCGGGTTCAAGTACATGTATGAAATGTGCATATACGTTATCACATGAATAAGAAAAAAAAATGAACAGATACGATCATATAATTACATCAGTATATTAAAAATTATGTACTTTAGTAATTATATATATACAGAAAATTTACAAAATTTCTTTGATTTTGTACCCTTGAATTGAGTAAATTAAGGAAGATTGGACAAATTCAAATAGTAGAGATCGGAATTGAGTCATAAACAAACCACAAACCAAATGTGAGTATGTCAAAATCTCAAGATCCCAGGGGTGACGGTCCATATTAATCAAACCAAAGGGGAAAAAGCATAGAAATTAATGATTTAAAAAGAAAAAAGAAATCTACCAACAAGTTGGTCTAGCGAGATAAGACGTTAGATCCCTTCAGCAATGTATGATATTTGAATTTTGGCGCTGTGAATGGAGAAAACAGGGTGAGTATGGTCGTCTTCATATTGAGCATCTATAAAATTTGATCTAAATTAGTCGGTTAATGAGTCGAATACCGGTGATTAAACCGAAAAAGAAAACAAGAAATCTAAACAAATTAAGGCAGCAGATGGTCATGTAATCATGTTGGATAAGCCCTTATCTAAACCACTGGATGGATCAAAGAGATCGACAATTCGGATAATATTGTTCGACTCCATCAAATCTACATTAAAAAGTCTTGTCTCTCCAAGTTGAAAACAACGTACTTGGTCTAAGTTGTGTAACATTAATGCAGTGGACCATCTCCTTCCTTTGACATGCAACTTGGAAGAAATAAAACTCACACCAATATATAGAATGGTTAAGAATAAGATGTGCAAAATTCGACTCGATTTGAAAAGGTCAAATTTTTTTATTCGACTAGTATTTTATAAATTCGAAAAAATTAAACTTGACCAATGGCTTGTAGTTCTAGGCTGAGTTTTCAAGTGCCGAACTGCAAAGATACGATAATATGCTGAAAGCTATGCTTCGAACACTTTCTTCAATATAGTTTTCGTTCGCTTGCAGTCTTCCTACGTAGTTGAAATTTTTTACTTTTAGGGTCGTTGAGGTCTCTTGAAGATGGAATAAACCGGATTTTTTTACGATGTTTGGATTTGATTTTTGAAACGTATTTTGATATTTACGTATGTAATTTCGTTTGTTTATGTTTGAAATCGTGGAATACACATATACAAATTTTGTTTTAAAAAAATAATGGAAATTTTTGTATTCGTGATGTTCACGAGAAAATTATGGCCCTATGAACATTGTTTGAAAGCAATGTTTTGAGTCCTTTCCATGTGAGAGATTAACTGTCTGTCTTCAATGCTGTTGGTGATGTATGCTATGATCAATGCATGAATATACAACGAATCGATATACATGAAATTAATTTGATATATTATATTATTCGACCGTCATCATCTTAAGTTTATATGTAAGTATATGTGATGAATGTGTCATTTCAATTAAATATGTTGCATGACATATTTGGGGGAAAAACCCAGATTTGACAATGGCATTCCAAGATCCCACGACACAGAAAATAGGGTCCAAATTTCTGAATATATATATATATATATATTAAAATTTTCTACTTAGGGTAGGGGAAGAGAATGAGAATTTTATACCTACTCAGTTTTGAGTCCACAACCTAAGAAAAGAGAAATGTATTAACTGAGAGCTTTAACTACATGCTCTAGAGATTGTTGATAAATATATATATTTTATCAAATTTAATTCTAATTATAATCCTACTTAGAGAGAAGGGGAGGAGAAGGAGGAGACTCTAAGGGAAGAAAGTGATATTTAGTGGGTTTAGAATCTATAACTAAAAAAAAAATGAGGGAACAAAGATGAGCAACCTAATCAACTGGCCAAATGTACTTATTCGATTGTTGACACATATATATATCTGAATAGCAATTTCTGCATATATATATATATAATATTTATATGTGTGGATATTAAACAAGTGTGGTCCAATTTATTTAAACGTATTGCATAACTGATAACACATTTCGAATCCCATGTTTGAAAATAACTTAAAAATGTGCAAATATCATTATCATTGTTTTATGGCTTAACTATAAAATAAGTGCCCAAACTAGGTCTTTTTTTAATAGGTGTCTAAAATATTTTTTTGCTGAAATAGGTGTCTAAAGTTTCATTTTTAGCTGAAATAAGTGTCTAAAGTACTTTTTTGCTGAAATAGGTGCCTAAACTTTCATTTTTGATTAAAATAGGTGCCCAAGTAGGTGTCAAAATTGACTTTAAAATAAGTCAAAAATAAAAGTTTCACCTATTTCAGCCAAAAAATAGTTTAGGCACATATTTCAGCCAAAATAAAAGTTTAGACACATATTTTAAACAAAAAATACTTTAGACACTTATTATAAAAACGAAATATAATTTAGACACTTATTTTATAGTTTAACCTTGTTTTATTTAGAAATGAAAAGAGAATCAATTATAGCAATAGTTGACTGTTGAACCAACAAGATAATTACTGAAAATAGATTACACTATATTTATATATCGATATAAAGATAAATTTAGTCTTTGTTTTTATATTTCTTATCAGTTTGATTTCTTCTGACATCTATTTTTTCCCTTTTTTAGTTACATTGATGTGATTTTATTGAAAATGATGATTAGGTTATTAATTTTCATGATTCTGACGTAGCAACTTTTTTTTAAAAGATTATGTATATTTTATTGTTGATACAATATTATTTTGTTAGTGTGACCGAATGGGTCACCCTACATTGTTTTACAACAAAATATTTTAAAATATATTATTTATAATTTTAATATTTTTATAATGTGGTACAAAATTGTATCAATAAAATACATATCGACAACCATACGGGTTTACCACGTTAACTCATTAAAAAAATAAATGTTAAAACTTAAATTTAACTTATCAATATACCTTATAGATTTCATATTTTTATGCATATGTTCACTTTATATACATAAATTAATATTAATAGCATTATTTATGTTTTTTTGGCACGATCGTAATAAACTTGATTAGAAATATCGATGCATAATTTTTTTAACAATAATACCTAAATTGTATTAATCACCATGAAAGATAATATAATATACTAGATAAAAAAGAGAAAAAAAGGACAAGTCCACTAAAAATATCTAACAATGGTGCAAAGAAAAGCAAACACTTCTATCGAGATCAGCATACTAAAATTCAGAAATCTTCCTGAATCTCTTTGTCTCTATCCAAACGAGACGATTTATGGGGTGAAAAATGAGTGGTGAGCCAACCAAGTTACCAGGCAGATTGCTCTGCTACCCATGTCTGATTACATCAGCAATCAACCATCAACCGAGTGGGAATCTATCTTTCTAAGACCACCGACTGAACCATAATCAGAGATTAGCACCGTAAAAATCTTTGTACGATCATCAACCGACCGCTAAAATATGCTGAAATCACGCTACGAGGACAGATGAAACGAACCACAAAAAATTAAAGAAAAACGTTTCACAAAGACAGAAAAAGCACATGCCATAAAGGTATAAATTCTTATTAAAATAAAAATAAAAATAAATAAATAAATAATAGACCCGGTAATCAACAACTAATACTAAAATTAATTGTCAACTACCAATCAAAAGAAGAAAAACAAAGTTGCAGACTACAAAAATTTAAGCGAGCACAGCTAGGTTTTAAAACCTAATGAATCCCGATGCATGATTTTTTTTATTATCATAGTTTTTTAATACAACCAAATTGTATATATACATATATCAAATATTCTTTAAATATAATTTTATATTGGCATAATGTCAAAAAATTTCCTATCGTTTGACTAGATAGTCATTTTTGCCTCTATTTTTTTGAACTAATTTAAACCCTAACGTTTCATTTTGGGTCAAAATGGCCCCTCTACGGATGAAAATTGTCAGTAAACTGACGATAAACAACTTGAAATAACGTGACAAACCTACATGACAGTGCACGTCGGGATAGCAATGTCATATAGACAAATATGCTGACTTTACATAATGACACATTAGTCAAAAAATATTTTTATAAAATTGTACAAAATATAAAATATTTTTTTCTTTGAGGTATCATTCTGACAAGTCATTTCAAGTTGTTTATCGTCAGTTGACTAATAATTTTCATGCGTAGAGAGACCATTTTGACCTAAAATAAAACATTAAAAGTTAAATTAGTTAAAAAAAATAAGAACTAAAATAATATGAATCTTTCGTTTTGAATTAAGAACGCTTAATTTATATTAGAATAACCATTATCTATGTGGCTCATAATACACGTAAGATTCATTTTGATTGCCAAATTCAGATTTGGGTAAGCCTTAGCTTCCTAAATTATTGATTATTATTCAAATGTCATGGGTGGGTCTACTTTATCTAAATTTTCAAAAATAAATAAAACCAATTTGCTAAATACGATTTATTTAATATTCTCTAGATGTCTTAATCAGAACTCATGCAGTTCAGTTTGTATCCGGGGGAATGTTTTAATTAAAATAAAACCAATCTAATGTTATATGGGAATTCCAACAAAATAAAATAAATCCAAGTAAGCGTAAAACGCATGTATTAATTCAATATTCGAAGAGATTCGGAACATACAATTATATCATTATCATTTCACGTTAGATAGCGTGTTTCGGTTGTTATTATTAAAATGGCCATCCAAAATTGGATCATTATGCTTTACACTTGCACTATACTTTTTAAAATATTAAATTTATGAGCATTCACATTTAACCGGTTAGTCAAGCTGCTCATCTTTATTTCTTCATATTCTCTTAAGTTATAAATTCTAAACTCACTAGAAAAACTTTAATTCCTTATTTTAAAGTATATTTTTCCATTCTCTAGGTAAGATTAGTTTTAAGATTTGTCAAATAAATTTTGCTATTTGTGAAGCATTTGATCACATAAATTTAATATATTTTACGGTATTATTTAATAAAAATATTTTTAATTACATAAATATTTTATGTAAATTTATATTTATAAAAACTATTTCAGAGACTTATAAGAGATTTATATGTAATCTATTAGTTACATGTTTAATACCTACGCAGTGATTTAAAAAAAATCTTTTAATTGATCGATGATTAAAAATATTTTATGAGTTTGATTTTTAATGTTACATTGAAAATTTAAATATCATTCCTTTATAAAAAATAAAAAATAGTCATTTTAAATCGAATGTATTGATTCAGTTAAGAAAAATATTTTTTTTCTTTAAATATTTGTTATTAAAATTATTAGATGCACGGTCATTGAAAAACAATAACCTTTAAAGAACTTAAATTTTAAATTCGATCAACAAATGGGATTTTGTTAACCCAATCATGGGTGAAGCAACATGGGCTGACAGGTTTATTCTTTTTTAATTTGACATTCATAAAATTTTAAATTATATTTTATTTTATTTATTTTGATATTATAGAGTGTGTGTTGTCTTGGTGGTAAAGTATGTACATAAAATTAAGTTTGCTTTATTTGAAGTTAGTGAATCGAATCCGTTTGATGATAGTTTTCAGTCTTTTATTCTTTTTAGACTTAGGTGTAAAAAATCCCTTTAAACTTTTGAAAAAAAATCAATTAAGCTTCTGAACCTTTTTTTTGTACACAATTAAGCTCTTGAACCAATAAATTGAATTAATTAAATCCTTTGACCATTAAATTTTGACAATTTTTTTAGATATTACTGACAAATGATACACTACAGTTGTATCATGTTACATTTACAAAATTCTTCAAAAAATATTTTTTATATTTATACGTTTTTTAGAATTTTTTAAAAAATTAAATAATTTTTTTTGAAAATTTCAAGTCGAGACACTATGACACAACGTACTGTACCAACAGAAACAAAAAAAAAAAACTATTAAGATTTAATGGTCAAAATCGATTCAAGGGCTTAATCAGTTCAATTTTTTGGTTTAAGAGATTAATTGCGTGCAAAAAAATTTAAGGGCTTAATTGATTTTTTGTCAAAAGTTCAAAGACTTTTTATATCGTTATTCTTTTTCGGCCCATTTAACTATTAATTTCTGGCTTCGCCCTTGAACCCAATTGTGTACAATCAAATTGAGTTTAGATTTGACGTATTGGTAATGTATTTATATATTGTAGCAAATACATTTGACATCTCATTATTTTTTAAAATTAATATATTTTGATAATGTATTCCTCTCCGCCTGTAATATTTTTGTTGAATTATTTTTTATAAATATATTTTTATGTAAAATATTTTCATTTATCCACATAGGTAGTGACAAAATTTTGTTAATATAAAATCTTTGATGTAGTAGAGAATAGAATTTGTTTGTCTTTTTTATGATCCGTTAATAATTTTATGTCACATGTATTATTAATAAAATAAAAATACTTAATATAATATAAAAATAAATTATTAATACATGTGTCATAAAATCATTAGTGAGACATATAAAAGAGGAAACGAATTTTATTCGTGTACTTGGTGTCATATTTTCTAACGACAATTAATATTGATAAGGTTGTTTTTTGGTTTTATATTTTTTATATAATTTTTAAATTAATTAACTTGAGAATTGAACACAAAAGTCAAAATTAATACATTCACAAACATTTCCCTTATATTCATTTTTTGAAATAACTTTTATAAATATATTTTTATACGAAAAATATTTTCATCCATATAAATTGTGAGAATGACAAAATATAATAATAAAATAAGAGCTTGTATTTGATGGATGATCAATGCATCTATATATCATAAAGAACCACATTTGACATTCACTATTTTCTAAAATAACTTGGAGAATTAAAATTTTTAACAAAAATATATTATGACCATGTTTGATAAACATCCCTTTGAGCTAAAATTAAAGGTTCGAAGTATTTTTAAAAGTTTGATCAGTTAAATTTGATAATTTAGATGTTTGGTAAATACATGATTATAATAGCAGATTGAGGTGAAGCCTCTCATTTTGAAAAAACTTCTTTTAGGAGCTTTTTGAGTTAGATGTTTGGATAAAAGACTTGTAAAGACTCTTTTGTTGTTGATAATTATAAATTTTTTATCTAAATAATGTAAATTTGAATAACTAATAAAATTAAAAAAAAAATTATATTCAAAATATATTTTCATAAATAAAAAATTAATATATAGATCCTTCATATATGCTTAGTAATGATATTAAAAAATAATTTTTATAATTTAATTAATATTAATAGATACAAAATATTAATAAATAATAAAATTTTCAAACAAGTATTAAATATAACCATGTCCTTATATTTCACATCTATCAGATGTCAATCAACTAATTGCGAAACAAAGCTAATATAGTTCATTATCAAGCATCTCCCTATGTTGGAAATAATAACTGTAAACAAGGGCTTTAGCACTGACTGGTAAAAATAAGAACTGGAAAAGATTAAACCATGTCGTGGTTGAACCATTGCCTTAGAAATAGATTCGTCCCAACTGGTGTAGTTGCTGCTACAGGCGGATTGTCCCCCGAGGTTAGCACGATCTCTTTGAAGTATGTACACCCAAACTTCAAAGTGGAAAGGGTGGTATTGCTCTTCTCGACCAAAAAAAACTCAGAGGAAATTTGAGTGTTTGTAAGAAAGCGTTGCAGATGAGTGTGTAAAATGAGCTGAGAGAATCTCATATTTATAGTTGAAAAACTGGGGTTAAAATCGTAAAATCACGTTTAGGATAATGACAAACTTTAAACCCTATAATTATGTCATTTAAAACACATTTTAAAAAATGTTGTGAAACAGCTGTAATATCTGTTGCTTTGGTCGATGAATTTGGACGTAAAATAGTCCAGGTTCAACACGTTTTCCACACTGAAAATATGTTTAACGGATAGCTATAAATACAACACAAAAAACGTGCTTAATTATCTGTCAAAAATGTTTTAGATAATTGGGTAATTTATCCGTTTAAAAATTCATATAATTATTCCCTTAATTACTGTATTAACATTCAGAATTTCAAGCCATTCGAACTCATTATAAATACAGTAGTCTCAAAGAAAATATTTTTTCCAGTGTTCAAAAATTTTGCAAAAGAATTATTCCCAATTTTCTATAAAAAGATAGAACGCGCACGGACGTGTCTTCGACACGTGTTAACACAAACACGAATTGAGTCGAGCCGACCAGACAGTGGCGGCGGTGCGCGCGTGCGGGGGCCTTGTCTACTACTATTCAACAATGAAGGCTATAAAGGCCTCTGTATAAATCCAACTCAAGGTACATTCACACCCAATGTGGGATACAATACTTGAGCATTTTCCCAACAATCCCCCACAAATGCGAAAGAACCTTTCGAAAAAAATAATGTTATAAAATATTTGAGTTTTAAAAACATAAGAAGAGCAATAGGGAGATTAGTTGCTTAAGCACTAGTGAACGTATCTGGAACTAGTACATAGTGAAATGAGTAATTATTCTCTTAGATAAGTGAACGAATCTGGAACTTTCTAAGATAGGGGTGAACTCATAGCACACAACTAACCCCTTCATCCACCGAAATCCTCGATGTGTCAGAAAATATACTAATGTATAAAAATACAGATGTAAACAAGTGTAGCCATCTGACTTCAGGATTCTAGTAAGTGTACTAGAAAAATAGCCCAATGTTTTCCATAGAATGTGGCTAATCTTTCTCACTTACGTAGGTTATTTCATCAGGTTTATCTACACATAAACCATTCAAAAGAGCTATAAAATAATTAAGAGCTTTTGCAACAGCTCATCCTCACGATAAATATGGTGGATTTCTTCAAGTTCATATGTAAAATGAACCACCCAAACTCTGGGATAAGAATTCATTAAGAATAAAAACTCAACCTCTGTAATCGGTGAATTCAATAAATTCTTCTCAATAGAACAACACAAACTCTTGGGATTGAATTCATTAAAAATTGAAAACTTATCATTTCTAGCGACAAGTTCATTCAGTCCTTTGCGATATGACTACCCAAGCTATGAACTTATTAAGAGTAGTTATTCAACCAAAGTCGGTAAATTCATAAAGTCTTTCTCACTAAGACCACCCAAAATCTGGGGTATGAATTTATTAAGAGTAATAAAACTCAACCTGGGCATGTACATTATTCGTCATAGGGATAGGTAGAAATAAATGTACATTATGAGTACTCTCCATGGTTTCGTTTGACCACATTGAACTTAGATAACTAAGTTGGGTATCCACCACGAATTCCTCAACCAATGGGCTTTAGACCCATCCCTCTCGACGAGTCTAAAACCAATTTTTGACTTAACCCTTTGGTAAGCGGATCAGCTAGGTATCTTTCCGACTTCACATACTCTAAAGAGAGTACTCTGTTCCTTATTAAGCGTCTCACTGATTCATGTCTTATACGAATGTGTCTCTTCTTACCATTGTAAGCTTGGCTTTTCACCACACATATCGCTGCTTGTGAATCACGCAACAAAGACACAAGAGGAGTCAATTTTCCCCACAAATGAATTTTGGCTAACAGATTTCTAAGCTATTCGGCTTATTGCCCAGCTAAGTTAAAAGCAATAAACTCTGACTCCATGGTAGAGCGTGCGATACAAGTCTGCTTAGCAGGCTGCCATGAAATTGCTGCACCACCTAAGGTAAAGACATACCCATCCGTAGAGCTTATTTCATCATTATCGGTAACCCAATTGGGGTCACAATATCATTCTAAAATAGAAGGAAAGCCAACAAACTCGAGTTGTCAATCAATAATACCCTTAAGATACTTAAGTAAGCGCTTGAGTGCAATCCAATGTTCACCACTAGGATTATGAGTATATCTACTTAACCTACTCACAGCATATACAATATCGTATAGTTCATTAAGAACATAAGGCTTCCAATAATTATAGCATACTCTTCCTGTGAAACACTACTTCCTTTATTCTTAAAGAGATGCATACTAGAGGCATAAAGAGTTTGAACAGGGCTGACATCAAAACTGATAAATTTTTTTAACACCTTCTCAATATAGTGTGTTTGATTTAAAGAAAAACCCTTATAAGTTTTTGGTAACTTTTACTCTTAAGATTACGTCAACCTCTCCCAAATCAGTCATCTCAAATTTAGTAGATAAGAATTTTTTTTGTTTTGTTAATGGATTTAATGTTAGTACTGAAAATCAACATGTCATCCACATATAAGCTTATGATGACACAATCAGTACCAAACATTTTTGAATACACACATACATCCGCTCCATTAACAATAAAACTAAAACTCAAAATGGTTTTATAAAATTTCTCGTACCACTGCTTATGAGCTTATTTAAGACCATAGAGAGACTTTTTAAGTCTACATACTTTGTCTTCCATACCAGGTGTCTCAAAACTTGGTGGTTGTTCCAGATAGATCTCCTCGTCTAGATCTCCATTAAAAATGTAGTCTTTACGTCCATTTGATGTACATGCAACTTATGAATGGATGCGGCCGTAAACAAGGCACGGATCGTAGAGATTTTAGTCACAGGAGAGTACGTATCAAAGAAGTCAATACCAAACTTCTGAGTGAACCTTTTGACAACTAGTCTTGCCTTATACTTATGGATTGACCCATCTGGTCTTAGTTTCTTTCTAAAGACCCATTTACTACTGATAGGTTTAGATCCTCTAGGCAAGTCAACCAACTCTCAAGTGTGATTAGACTTAATTGATTATAGTTCATCATTAATGGCGCTTCTCCAAAAACTAGCATCAATTGAACTTATAGCTTCATTACATGTTTTAGGATCCTTATCTAAAAGGAAAGATTGATCTATAGGTTCATTTATAGAGTCTATATTCACTTATTTCTGTAATAAAAAAGTTATGAAATCTGGTCCAAAGATAGTAACTACATTTTGTCTTTTACTTCTTCTAGGATCTAATTCAAACTCTAGAGTCTCCTTCCTAGGACTACTAGAATAAGCATGAACATGACTTTCTCGTCGTGTCTCATCATTTAATCTAGGTTTTTTAAGAGGAAAAGAGTCATAAAAAAATACCGCATCCCTAGATTTATAAATTGAAAAGTCACTTAAAGACATAAACCTGTATGCGACACTATTCGTAGCATACCCTATAAACACTGCATCAACAGTTTTATGACCGATAGTGGTATTCTTAAAGTCAGGCAAATCGACTTTTTCCAGACACCCCCACATTTTCAGGTATTGCAAATTTGGTGCATAACCTTTCCACAATTCGTATGGGTTACAATCTAATTTCTTATGATGCACTCGGTTAAATATATGATTGGCTGAGAGAATGGTTTCCCCCACGTATTATCAGATAACCCAGAACTTATTAACAAAAAGTTTATCATTTCTTTTAAAGTTCTATTTTTCCTATCGGCAATGCCATTATGTTGAGGAAAATAAGGAGCAGAGGTCTCATGTATTATGCCATTCTTCTCACACACTTCTTTAAGAAAATTAGATCCATATTCACCACCCCTATCAGATCTAACACGTTTTATTCTTCTATCAAGCTGATTCTCAACTTCTACCTTATAAATAAGGAAGAAGTTCTCAGCTTCGTCTTTAGTTCTAAGGAGATAAACCTTTGTATATCTAGAGAAATCATCAACAAAAGTGATATAATAGTGTTTTCCTCCCTTACTTTCACAGTTTCTAAAGTCTGCTAGATCAGTATGTATAAGTTCTAGAAGTTTAGATCTACGATTAGAGACTGTTTTAAAAGTAGGTTTGGTATGCTTAGCTTCTACACAAATTTCACATTTGTTAAAGCTATTATCTTCTATATTAAGTATTAGCTTCATTTTTATAAGTTTTTTAAGTGATTGTAAGTTCACATGACCTAATCTAGCATGCCACATATCAAGAGTCTCAACAGTATAAGCAGAAGTTGTGGCTTCATTATTCTCATTAAATTGGGTTTTGATTACAAATAAACCATTTTGTAAAAAAACCTTTCCTTACATAATCTCCATTATATTAGTTTACCTGCCTCGAAAACTAGTTTAACGCATGCCTTATTCAATAATCCACCACTAATCAAATTTCTTCTCAAGGCGGGTACATACAAGACATTGCTTAAAGCTAAAGTTTTATCCAATGTCAGTTTGAGCAAAATTTTCCCTTTGCCAAGCACGTCTGAGCTGTTGGAGTTCCCCATGTAAACTTGATCTCCTCTGTCTATGGATTCGAACTCATCAAACATCTCCCTTTTGGAGCATAAATGTCTTGAAGCGCTAGTGTCCACGATCCATTCGGTGTTGTTCTCCACCATATTGACTTCTGAAACCACCGCTGCAATGACATCACCGACATTCTCTGCAACATTGAGTTGTGGTTGATTATGGCGATCAGACCGTTGTTGACACTGGTAGGCTTTATGACCAGACTGCCCACATACGTAGCAATTGACCACTTTGCCTTGGGCCTTGTCCTTTCATGGCTTCTTGAAGTTGGTAGTCTTATTTGGTTTGGTTTTCTTTTTCTGGTTTGCCCTTTTGTTTGGTTTGAATTTAGAACCAGAGGCACCACCAGACTCAACCAGGTTAGCTTTTAAAGAAAACTGACTAGAGTTAGAAACCTTATTTTTTAGACGGTTTGCCTCCTCTATTTTCATATAAACCACCAACTCCATGATCGTCATATCTCTCTTTTTGTGTTTGAGAGAATTACGGTAGTTAGACCAGGATTTGGGCAACTTCTCGATCAGGACGTTGGCTTGCAACACTTCGCCCATTTTCATTCGTTCAGAAAGAATGTCGGACACCAACTTCTCATAGTCGTGTACTTGCTCCATGATCGGCTTTTCGTCCGTCATCTGGAATTTTAGCCATTCGCCGACCATATATTTTTTAATTCTAGCATCGTCGGCTCCATACTTTATTTCGATAGTATCCCAAATCAACTTAGCACTCTTTTCTTTGTGAAACATATCAAACAGTTTGTTTGACATGTGACTCAGCAAGTGTCCTCGCACCGTCTTGTTGTTTTTCTGGAATTTGTCGTTGGACACTTGGACAACAGCGGGGTCATCATTGGTAATGATTGCATCTGCAGCATCGGATATTGGAAGGCTATAAACAGAAGGGTATTGAACATTTAAGTATGATTGATCTCATGTCTTCTTGTATGTTGTACTAATGATATTACCAATTGAATTAAACTTAATCGACAACTTAACCATAATACTTCATTAATACATAACAAATGAATTAAAATATAAAGATTTTTTAATACTATGTCGGCTGAATTTATTTGAAAACAAAATAAAGAGACATTTCAAACTAAATGACAATGTAACAGAAAAATAACAAAACAAAGAGAAACTAAAAAACTAAAAAACAAAACATCAAACTAGAAAAGCATGTCCAATGAGTTGCAATGACGGGAATGAGATGAAATACTGTAAAAAAGAAAAGCATGGAACAAAATTTATTGTCTTTATCCACCTACATGCTTAAGGATTGAAGTATGAGTGTTGAACGAAATCAACAATTTTGTAGGCTGCTTCGCAAAACATATATGACCATATCGATAAACGAATCGTAAAAGGGATCAAGCTACTGAAGGCCACCGACAACCACAAATCAGAGTCGAGCGTCGTGAGAAAACTATGCACAAACGCAAATCTACAATAAAAGTAAGCGAAAATGTGCTATAAGATTAAAGGTTACCACAAGACTGATAAAAAAACATATCATAAAGACATATAAAGCTAAAAAAATCAAAGCATAAAAGATGGTAAAAATTGAATATAAAAAAATCGTGGATGAAATACAAGGGAAAACAAGGGATTAAATATAAAGATTAAATACGCAATTAACAAAATTGATTCTTTAAAAGAATACGAGGGGAAAAGGAATAATAAAAGTTGGAAGCGGTCCAACATGGCAAGTTCAGCCCAACATTAGCGGCAGAACGTGGAAGAACCATTAAAATTGACAACACAAATTAGCCTTGAGATGGAGAGTTTATTAAATAGAATTGTCTCACAAGTTATTTGTGTTATCGACCAATAAAATTTATTTATTTTATTTTAACTTTCAAATAATTACTTATTTTTGTTGATATATAAAAAAAAGGTAAAAATTCACTTTAAAAAAATAAAATAAAAAATATTATTAAATGAGACTATAAATGACGTGGTGAGTCAAACCCATATAATAATTTTTCATTAAGAAATGTTCCATGGTCACGTGAATTTCTGGCAGCAACAAGCAAATAATGTAAAACGTCATAATTATTTAAAATATAAAATTAGTTCTTGTATACTTTGATTTTGATAAATTTAATTCACGGCTTTGTAAATCTCATATCATATAAATATATAAATTTAAGTAGTCTCTTAATTTTCAAAGTTTAATTATTTATGAGGTCTTTAGTAGTTTTGAAATCAAATATAGTATTAAATTTCGACTTATTTTTTAGTTTAAACACCTATCAAGTCTATGTTAATTTTAAAATTAGACACATTAAACAGTAATCTCTTTTTCTTTTTGGTTTAAATACGTTTTAGGTCATTTCCAATTTTAAACTACACAATTTAAATTCTGACCCATTTTCTAAACACTAAATTGATAATTTAATAATTAAATTATGACATGGGATTTTATTATTAATTGGTCGCTAAGGTTCCATCCTAGCTCCCCAGGTGCATAAACAAAATATCGGCCAAAAGAATCTCCTAAGGCTAAAATTTTTGGGGGTCATAATTGGATGCTTCAAAAAAAAAATATATTTTTTGATAGAAAGGATCTTTAAATCTTGAACTTAGTCAAAGGGAATCGTTGAATTTCTTTAGACCCAATAAGCAGAAAGCACGTCTAATGTAGTCAAAACAGAAGTGAAACTTTTTTGAACGTGGCTATTTGGTTCTTTCTTGGCCGCCACACCTGCTACAATTCAATCTTACGGACAAAGTTGTCTGCTATTGTTTGACCATATAAATTGACTAATATTATCTACAAAACTGCCCATGGACCTCCATTCTCAACACCATCATCTGTCACTGTCTTCAGTTCCCTATAAAACAGATTCTTCAATCCTCCATGTTTACCATCCCTGCAACTGCAACCGTTGTGTAGCCTCTGCAAATCGAAAGCGTGCCAATGGAAATCGTCCAAGACATTGTGATTGTAGGGGCTGGAATTTCTGGTCTAACCACATCCTTGGGACTTCATAGGTACATATACACATATCGTGCCGACAAATCAATCATTCGATTCGAACATATAGTGTGCTAAGTACTGACTGAATCAAAACCATTGCAGGCTTGGGATTCGAAGTTTAGTTTTGGAATCATCGGACAGATTACGGATCACCGGCTTCGCATTCACGACATGGAACAATGCATGGAAAGCCTTGGATGCTCTCGGCATCGGCGAATCTCTCCGCCAACAACACGACCTCACGCCAAGGTACTAACTACATTGAACCTTCATTTTGAAGTCCCCAAACTTCAGTTTGCTATAAAACTGACTGATGTGGATGGTGTTTCAATCTGGATTGCAGCATACTTGTTGCCTCTACATTTTTAGTCCGACCAGCATCGGAGATATCGTTTAAGGGTCACGAAGTTCGTTGTCTTCAGAGGAGATTGTTGTTGGAAGCTTTAGCAAATGAACTCCCTAGCGGCACTATCCGGTTCTCTTCTAAAGTGGTTTCCATCGAGGAATCTGGGTGCTTTAAACAAGTGCATCTCGCTGATGGAACCGTTCTCAAAGCCAAGGTACTAATTGGGTGTGACGGAGTGAACTCGGTGGTGGCAAAATGGCTTGGTTTAGAGAAGCCTGTTTTCACAGGCCGATCAGCAATCAGGGGTTACACAAAGTTCGAAAGTGGCCACGGTTTCGGACCGAAATTCAGACAGTTCGTGGGCAAAGGTGTTCGATCAGGCTTCCTCCCTTGTAACGATGAGTATGTTTACTGGTTTTTGACATGGACTCCATCCACCAAAGGTACCTAAAAACAGTAAATAGTAAACACCAATTTTCTCTGTGACTTAAATTGAATATTAACATTTACATTCTTATGTTACTACTTTGTAGAAGAAGAATTAGAAGACGACCCTGTCAAGCTGAAGCAGTTCGTCCTGAACAAGCTCGAAGACACACCGGACGACATGAAATCGGTCGTGGAAAAAACCCGGCTCGATAGCATTGCATCGTCCCCATTAAGATATAGAAGACCTTGGGAGCTCCTACGGGGAAACATCAGCAAAGGCAATGTTTGTGTAGCCGGTGACGCCCTTCACCCCATGACTCCAGACCTCGGCCAAGGCGGATGTTCGGCATTGGAAGACGGTGTTGTACTAGCAAGGTGTCTTGCCGGAGCGATGTCGAAATCAGCCGGGGAAGAAACCAATGAAGAAGAAGAGTATAAGAGGATTGAAACGGGGTTGAAAAGTTTTGCTGGAAAGAGGAGATGGAGAAGCTTTGATCTCATTGCCACGGGTTATGTGGTGGGGTTTATACAACAAAATAGTGGAATGATTATGAACTTCTTGAGGGATAAATTCTTTTCTAGATTCTTGCCTGGGATGCTGCTAAGAAAGGCTGATTTTAATTGTGGCAAGCTGGAAGATTGATCTAGCATTTGTTTGAATGCCACACTTTTGTTCCTTCAGTTTATTTATAACATAGAAAAATGTTTGTAAAGTGTTTGAATCCAGTTTCTCAGTTACACTGACATGACACTTTCATAGCTGTCCAAGCTATCTGCCGAGGAATATTTTGTTTAAATTTATTTTTTTCCTTTTTCTAAAATTTATTTTCTAAATTTTATCCCAAATCATGAAAAATAAATATTTTTAACGTCTTATTTTAAAAAATACTAACTGGATAAAAAAGTTTTTTTTAAAAAATTAAGATAATTAAAAAGTAGTATCTATTTATCCGAATTTTTTATTCTTTGCAATGCACATATTTTACAGACAATGCAGTTTAAATTCATGTTTATTATGATGAATATTATTTTTTTTCCTTGAGATTATTTGTTGAGTTGAGATAAAAAATTTATATTAAATATTCATATAACGCTAATCTCGATTTTGATGCATAAAGATTCATCCTCCTTGACTTATCGAAACATATATTTTTATACATTAATACAATATATTATTTAACTTCACAAAAATGTATTTCTAATCGACTTTAAGTTAATATAATGTATTATTTAACTTTCGACATTCGACAAAGCTCCGGAGTCCGTTCAACCTCTCCTTGATCGAGATGTTTTGGGTCTCTTATTACATATCTGTTCGTGATTAGCTTATAACTTCGAGCATCTTTTCAATTAAAATAATAATAATAATATAATGTTACATCCAATTAGTTTTTTTTATATAAAATTATATATGTATGTAAGGGTGACATTCAGTTCAGTTAAGTAAAATATTTTTGAGTTAGTCGAGTTAACAAATCTTATTTTATATTTTAAATTTTATTTGAATTTTTTTTAGTAAAATTAAGTCAAGTTGTTTGAGTTTATGGGTCCCTTATTACATATCTGTTTGTGATTAGCTTATAACTTCGAGCATCTTTTAAATTTTATGTTTTGGGTCCCTTATTACAGATCTGTTCGTGATTAGCTTATAACTTCGAGCATCTTTTCAATTAAAAAAATAATAATAAATAATGTTCCATCCAATTAGTTTTTTTATATAAAATTATATATGTATGTAAGGGTGACATTCAGTCAAGTTAAGTAAAATATTTTTGAGTTAATCGAGTTAACAAATTTTATTTTATATTTTAATTTTTATTTGAATTTTTTTTAGTAATGTTAAGTCAAGTTATTTGAGTTTATGTTGAAATCTAATTGTAAATATTCATAAAGTTATGATACTGATTTGTTCTAGTTTAAATGAATTTCTATAATCATATACAGTATACATTTACATTTCTTTGTATTTTTTATATGTGATATACCTATATCAGACAGAGTTGAGGAATTCTACTCTAACTTAAGAATTGATCCACTAAGTATTAAAAATTTTAAGCTATTCAAGTCATATTTTACAACTCAATCTTTGTTTAAAATTTTTTCAAGTTGATTCAAGTTAAGTTGAGTCCAATTTTTAACATCAAGTCTAAAATTTGATTTTTTTTCTAGTATAATTTTGTTCATTCCATGTGTGTATGTATGCATGAACGAGTCCATAAGACAAGAGTTAACGCAATGATGGGCCTTGACCCAATATTATTTAATTGGGCTCTCTTGACCTTTTCTACAAGAAAGACGGTCGATTTCCACAGCGTCGTTTAATACGATGTTCGATTATTTTGTGTTTCTTAAGACTCCTCTCTCCCCAGACCTACTGCCGAAGAAACTAAAAAGTTAAAAGAAAACCCTAGTCCTCTGCAGGATCGGCTCTCGTTTCCTCCAAATCCAGCTCTTGCTTTCGTGAATCAAAGGTCAAAATTTTCATCCCTTTTACTTTTAAATTTAAGCATCTCCATAATCGAAATTTCACCTTTTTTTTTAATTTTTGTTACGCTTCGTTTCAATTTGCAATTGTTTCAGAATCTCAAACAATGACTCAAGACGTGGAGATGAAAGAGCAACCAGCTCCTTCCAATTCTGTTACTGTCTCTTCTCCATCCACTTTGCACCGTAAGTTCACTCAATCTATGCATAATTAACATTCATACCCCTCTAGTACGTATGTTTTTGACGCTTGGTGATAGAACTTTGATTTACTTTTTTTTAATGTTTTTTGAGCTGGGAACTTGCGGGTTTTCTCGGATTTGAAATTAATTTTTCTGGGTTTCTGTTAGATTTGAAGGAAATTGCGTCTCTGATAGAGACCGGTGCATATGACCGTGAAGCTCGCCGTATTTTGCGGGCTATAAGACTTACTATGGCTTTAAGAAGGAAGCTGAAGGCGTCTGTGCTGTCCTCATTCCTCACTTTTGCTCTTACCCCTGGATCTGAGGCCCATACTCGGCTTTCTTCATATCTTCCTAAGGTAATCTTTTGACGGGGCATTGCAATATTCAGTTATGGTGTGGAATTACTTCTTTTTATTTTATAAACCCGTGTTATGGTAGCTTTTATGCATTCTGTAAAGCGAGTGGCATGTACCTTCGTATGTTAGACCCGATTTCATAAGAATTGAAAGTTGAAACACAGGCGAAAGAAAGAAAATAAATTGTTGTATCTTTGAACTTAGTTTTTGTTGGTTGGCCCTTTATTGATGCTCTGTCAGGAGAAATAACATTTTTTCTGCATCGTCACCTTCAACAGTTTAGTAGGTTTTCTAGTGCAGATTTCAAGGACTAGCCTTGGTTGCTAGTCGAGTTTCTCTCTTCTACCTTCATGTTCACCTTAGAAATATTTGTACACTACAGCACTAGTACAGTAAAACAATCTTAATGTATTAAGTCTTGCGTTGACTGTTCTTTTAATAACTCGATTGTTGAATTTGTTTCAGGATGTCGAGCACGAGATGGAAGTCGACACTGCAACCTCAGCGGCTCAACCTCCATCTAAGCATTCCTTGCCAGAGCTAGAAATATATTGCTACTTGCTTGTCCTGATATTTCTCATTGATCAAAAGAAATATGATGAGGTACACTAGCAAATAACTTCAACAGGACGTTTCCCATTTTTTTGTACATAATGTTATCTCGTTTCAGGCAAAGGCATGTTCCTCTGCAAGCATTGCTCGGCTGAAGAATCTGAATAGGAGGACCCTAGATGTCCTGGCTTCTAGGTTGTACTTCTATTACTCTCTTTGCTATGAACTCACCGGTAATCTTGCTGAAATTAGGAGGTAAGCTATACTGTTTTCAAATTTGGCTTCTACCGGATGTTGTCTGTACTATATATTTGATCCGTGTTTTCTTTTAAGGAATCTCAGTATGTTATGTTTCTAGCATACATGATCAGAAGTACAGTGTGCTATTCTTGGTCTAATTAGCATGATCTTTAATTGACAGTAACCTTCTATCCCTGCACCGGATTGCAACATTGCGCCATGACGAGCTGAGTCAGGTAAATTCAAATATTTAATCAGTTACATCTCTGATGTTAGGGTCTTGTATTTAAATGTTTCTATCATGTAGGAAACACTTCTTAACCTGCTACTTCGCAATTACCTCCATTACAATTTATATGACCAAGCTGAGAAACTGAGATCAAAGGCGCCCAGATTTGAAGCTCACTCAAACCAGCAGGCAAGTCACTGTTTTTGTTATCTATTTGGCTTTGAATAGTAAATCATAAAGAAACCCATGGGCCGAGAATATTGCACACAACTGAGCTGCATTTTTATGGTATTAAATGGTTTCCTAGAGGTTCGGCATGGTTACGGTTATGATTATAGCTTTTAAAACTTACGGTTTGCTTTGATTCATATGACAAAGGTTATCCTCTGCAGTTTTGTCGGTACCTCTTTTATTTGGGAAAGATTAGGACAATCCAATTGGAGTACACGGACGCCAAAGAGTGTCTCCTCCAAGCTGCTAGGAAAGCCCCTGTCGCAGCTCTTGGTTTCCGGGTTCAGTGCAACAAATGGGCAATCATTGTCCGATTACTACTAGGAGAAATCCCCGAGAGGACTGTTTTTATGCAGAAAGGCATGGAGAAGGCATTGAGGCCCTACTTTGAACTGACAAATGTGAGTTGAAGAGTTTGTCATGCTTAATCATTTGGATTGCCTCTTTGGTTTCAGTGGTTACTAGATTTTACTAATGGTTTTGAGAACACAAAATGTTTGTGTATTTTCAGGCTGTCCGCATTGGTGATTTGGAGCTTTTTAGATCTGTTGCTGAGAAGTTCTCAAGTACTTTCAGTTCAGACCGGACCAATAACTTGATAGTTAGACTGCGTCATAATGTCATTCGGACTGGGCTACGCAACTTAAGTATCTCATATTCTCGAATCTCACTGGCTGATGTTGCCAAGAAGCTTAGATTGGACAGTGTCGCCGATGCTGAGAGCATAGTAGCTAAGGCAATCAGAGATGGAGCCATTGATGCTACACTGGATCATTCAAATGGATGTATGCTGTCTAAGGAGATGGGAGACATCTACTCCACAACTGAGCCTCAAATGGCATTCAATTCTAGGATTGCTTTCTGCCTCGATATGCATAACGAGGCAGTGCGTGCACTTCGGTTCCCACCAAATTCCCACAAGGAGAAGGAAAGTGCCGAGAAGAGGAGAGAGAGACAACAACAGGAACAAGAGCTTGCAAAGCATATTGCAGAGGAAGACGATGACGAGTTTTAACTATGAGTGACGCAACGAGAAGACGATAATTTATCCGCCATATGATTGTTTCATGGAGTTGGACATTTTACTTTTAAATGTCGCAGTAGATTTCTTTTGCTCGTCTTTTCTTGATGGCTACTACTTCCATTGATTACATTGCTTTATTATCCTACACTTTGGAGTTGCACTTTTTTCCCCCTGTGATTTTGTTCCTTGATAGATCTCTAGGTATGAATTTTATTTACTCCATAGGTTCAGGTAATACCTCATTTGTGTAGTCTTATTTTTTGTTTTAGGGGTTAAGAAGTTAATTCAGGCTTTAGGGTTAGAGGTAGGGATTTAAATTGCGGACCACTAATGCGATTGCGGTCGCGAAATAACGGTTGCGCCACCCTCTGAAATCGCTTTTGGAAAATTTCGCGGTGGGTATTGGATTAACGTTGATAGCATCCTGTCGCGGATGCGATTTTGCGCGATAACGTTTGTAACGGCTATAACGAGACGCAATTCCCGAATTCTGAGCAATTGATTTCGGGAGGAGGAAGAAGAAGACCGCCGCTGAAGAAGACGTGAATTTAAAATTATGGAAAAAATGGGTTAATTACGTGGAGTGACATTGAACTTTTTAAAGTTCTTAGTTTGGCCTCAATACTTTTTAAAATGGGTTTAAAATTATTGATTAAGCTTTTAAATTTATATTTCATCTCAATTAAGTCCTTAAAGATTTGATTTTTTTGTTAAATCTAGTCCTTAAATATTATATTAATTTTATTTTTCTTTTACTTAATAATAAAATTAGAGCATATATTAAATATAAGTATTAGAAAAGAAAATCAAATAAATGAGAATAAAGATTTATATTTAATGTGGTATAATTGTTTATTAATAATATTATAATTATTTAATTGTTTATAATATGTTTATTTAATTTTATTATTTATTAATATTATTAATTATTTTTATTATATTAATACTTTTTATTTTTTGTTTAGGTTTATCACATGTTTAATCTTTTTATTGGTACAAAATTTTAATTTAGAATATTCATATAATTTTGTTATCCAAATTAAACTAAACAAAATCACACTACAATCTAGAATTCTTTAAACAATATCACTCACTTTCAAATTCATATTAATAAAAGTTAATAAGTATTAAAAATACTCTAAAAATCATTGAAATTGAGTTTTTATAATTATAATTACAATTAGTATGTCTTACAATAAATTGTGCAAAAAAAAAAATCACGACCGCGACACCCACAATGACCGCAATAGCCTCCGTTATATCCGAAAATGCGATAACCGCAACGCGACCGCGACCGAAATTTAAATCCTTGTTAGAAGTTTAGATTTTATTTTTATAGAGTAAATATAGAGTCTAATTTTGAATGTTTTTTATTCTCTCACCGTTTCTTCTCTTTTGTTGTTCATCAACGCTTGCTTTAGGTCTCGTTACAAGCTTCGTCTTCTTCATTTCTCACCATTTTGCACTTTCACAAATGTTACCGTCCTTCACAAAGTTAACACCTTTTTCTTTTCTTTATTAACTTCGGGTTTTAATATATCGAAATTGCATGTATTATTTAATTTTTTTTATAAGTTAGTTATAATATTTTATCTTCTTGTTTATATATATATTTTTTAAAAATGGCATTTCTTTTTAAATGAGTTTACATTATTTTTTGTTTAATTTTACAGATATCACTTCAATAAATAATTTAAAAAGATTATGTTGCGTGCTTTTGAGAAGACATCACTGATAGAACGTGCCTTTGTCACTTTGTGTTATGTAACACTGAAAGTGTGTACATTTCGTAAATAAATTTTTTGGCGTCATTTGGAAAAATAATTAAAATAATAATATTATTTTAATAAAATTATCCAACTTTTAGTCATTGAACTTGATATTTTCTCCAATTTAATCTTTGTATTTTATTTTAGTCAACATTAATCTACTAATGTAGCACTTTGATATTGTACCACATTATCAAAAGAATTAAAAATAGATATAAAAAACAAAAATTAAACTGAAAAGATTATCAAATTTTAAGACTACCTCTTTTCCTTAAAGAAAATCTCCCAAACAAATGAATCCCTTCTTTACTTCAAATGGAAATATATTGACCTTTTAGATAGAAATCTACAAAAATGTTATTTGTATGGTAGTTGATCAAATCTTTAATAATCCATATTTATTTTGAGTTGAAGGTTTATTTCTTACATTATCATTAAAGAGTATTAGTTGAGAGTATTTAAGATGTTTCAAAAGACGATCTCATAAAACAAAACTAAAGAGTTCACGTTTGGAGACTTATAGACTTTTCTAATTGGACTTGTCTAAAAGTTGGAACTATCCAATCCAAAAACCCGACTCAAATAGAGTGGGTTTTGTTTCAATTTTTTAATAGATTTAAGGTAATTATAAGATATTATATGTTTAGTTTTTTTAATCCTTTGATAATACACACTTTGTAGATAAAATTGTCTGAACTTAAATTTACTACAATTAAAAATAATTATCTTTTCCAATAGATCACTTGTTGGATTCATTTAGGGTTAGTTTTAAAAGGCTTAACTATAAAATAAGTGCCTAAACTATGCCTCTTTTTTTCATAGGTGCATAAAATACTTTTTTAAAAACTAAAATAGGCGTCTAAAGTTTTATTTTTGGCTTATTTTAAAGTCAATTGATATAACACCTCATTCTCGGCTTGGTAGGGAACCGGGTTAGAATATGCTACCGATGTTCGACACGGTGATCGATGCATTATTTTTAATCAATAATTTTAGTATTTAAAAACCGCAACGATGTTTATCGATGCTACAATGCAATAGTATAACAGTACCGCTAGGGCAGTTAATCATTACAGAGCTATGGTTATCAATTGAGGACCAATTTTAAACTTTTACAAGTTTTAGGAACTAATCCATAATTTTTGTAAGTTAGAGGACCTTTTCTAAAGTTGAGCTCAGCAATGTGAAATTCAGCCTATAACCAGTGTACATATAATTTTTCATACCAATCAAGATCATTTATCTCTTTGATTAACCCATTTGTTAAATAGTGACCATTCTATAATTTCTTAGAATTACTCCAATGGTTTTTAACGGAATTACATGTACCGGTACTCGTGAGGATGTACCGGTACGCCAAGCATGATTCAAACATTATCAATTTCAATGACCAATATGCATACAGATACACTTCGACCAGTATCGACACGTATTTATTATTATGAATGTTATTTCTTTCGAACTCAATATTAGTATCGGTACATGCTGAGATGTATCGATACGCGTGCCCTAATTTTCAAATTGCATTAAATAGGGTATCGGTACCTACATGACTATATCGATACCAGCTACAGTAATTTTCCAGTGTCAAAAATTCATATTGATACGCCCAAGGCAGTATCGATACATCTTGTTGACCAGCGTTGACCAGGTCAAAAAGTGCATACTTGTACAGATACAACATCACTTGTATCGGTACGACAAGGCCTGTAATGACAGATTTGGTCTGATTTTTTCTTCCATTTTAACCTATCATACAATGTCCAAATTCTATGAAATTTTACATGCAAATTTAATTAACCATATCTACTGTCATGCCAAATTTCATAACTATATGAATTCATTTACTAGGATTTTACCCTTTTAGCCGATCTTAAAAGTGTCATCTTAGGCACTTAAGCTTACACAACCACACACAACATATATGTGCAACAAAATGGTCAAAAATGACTTAACAACTATCATGCCACCATACTAGAGTTTGTAGTGACGATAAACATTACTCTAGGTACCGTTGTGACTTGCCAAAAATATTTAACTCCCCAATCTCTTACAAAGATCTTCCTTAACCTGAAATGCATGAGATAAAATGCATTAGGCATACTTTGTCTAGTGAGGTAGTCATATACAATGGCAATAACGATGTTATAAAATTCAAATCATGCTATGATAATGTCAACGCTATGGCAATACCAATGCTATGGCAATATCTCTGCTATAACAATATCAATGTTGTAACTAAGGGCGTTCAAAAATACCCGACCCGACTGACCTGACCCGACTACCTGACTACCCGAACATAAATAACCAGGTATTTACCTAGAAATTGTTTTACCCAGGTCGAGTACCCGTCTCGCCATTTCTCGGATCAGGCTCGGGTCACAAAATTAAGAATTTTTGGTACCCGAATATATTTGAAATTAATATATTTTTATATTTAATATACATATTTTTATATAAAACTAATAAAAAATCTTAAATTTTTTATATTTTTATATTTAATAAATATACATATTTTTATATTAAACTAATAAATACATTTCTATATTTTTATATTAAACTAATAAAATATTTTTATATTTAAAAATACATATTTTTATATATGGGTACCCAAATACCCAAATTTTAGGGCACCCGTAACTTCCGGATATCCGACTAACGAGTACCTACAAAACTCGAGTCGGGATACGAGCCACACTTTGAACTACCCGACGATCTAGGTACCCGGATTTGAACACCCATAGTTGTAACCATATTCAATAACATATTGGACTTATATCGATAGTGTTTCCTTGGATCGAAACAAGATAGTAGATACACGAATTCCTACTCCTTGCCAAATCAATGAATGGTCTAGTCCCTCTACCTCGTCAATTGACCAATAACACAATCATCCCTCCGCCTCGCCACAATGAAGGTCATAGCCCAAAGACCGTAGTCTACCTGTACCAATGAACTCATGAATTCTATGGCATGCCAATTGTATCCAATGTCCTTTCGAATTCAAGGTTCAATAACGATGCCGATGGCAATAACAATGACAATAGCCATATCGATGGCAATAACGATGACAATATCAATGTCGATGGCAATGGCAATATCAATGTCAATGTCAATATGTCAATAGCGATAACAATATCAATGTCGATGTTACGATGACAATGGCAATATCAATATCCAGTGTGTATAATAATGACAATATCATTATAAATGGGTATGGCAATGACAATATTGATGTCCGATGATCGATATTTCTATATTTTAATGATGTCAATTACAATAGCAATGTTTTAATGAACAATATTTCAATGCAATAACTTACTGATGCTTTCCAATATAGTCTCCAAATTCGATGCAATATCCTTAGACACAATGTTAGCTATGCAATATTCAATGTCAATGAAATCGAAAAAAGCACCTAGCCTATTCCTGAGACTCCGACTACACTCACCTTGTTTTTCGAAGCCCCTATGGCTCTTGGATTGCCACTCCTTTGTTCCTAGCTTTAGATAGAGATGGTGACCCTTCTTAGTAAAAATAATAGGAAGTGTTAGGATTAATACAACAATATCATAATCAATACTTAAGCTTGAAATAGCTATTAGCTATTAGATATCCATGGATTGAAGCCTTAAAGAATATGGGTTTAGCCTTAATGTTCAATAGCTTCAACTTGCAATTAAACACCCGCAATCCATAAAACTCAACAATTGATTAGGGGTTTTGGCTTACCAAAGTAAGAGCTATAAGATTGTAACACCCTTAACGTATACTCGTAGAATACACATTAAGGATGTCACAATATTATTTAACAGAGTTTTAGACTTGTAAATTTTTAAAATTTTTAAAAAATCTGACATAAAATTAGTTTATAAAATAACTCTTTCTCGACTTTCGAAGTATTCATAGCCTATTTGCAGATTGCTATTTTTGATCCTGAATTGGTTTATAAAACATGTAAGTCAACTATTAAAATAAGTATGTAACTCAGGGTGAAAACTAGGTACACTGCCTAGGCCATTTCTTGAATTTAAATTCGTTACGCTATAAACGATAAATAAAATGTTACTCGATTAAATATCATCACCAGTAATTCTTTAACCATGCGAATAATTCATATTTATTTGATTATCAATCAAACTTATACCTTTAAAATAACTAACGAATAAATTGATACATGCCCACTAGAGAATATCATAAATTATAATGTCTTACTGATGTTTGGCAGATTGCAACTTGATCAACATGCTTGACTCCTCTTTCGATAAGTTTCCAATAACCTACATGTGAAATAACACATGCTAAGTATTCACTTAGTGAGGCAAATCATATAATATTATCAAATAACTGACATGAACATAATTCAAGACTTATTTTTATATCTAGTTTATCTAAGCATAACTGATAAATTACTTGTATTAAGTTCATCATGTTTACTTGGCATACTTCAACATGCTTCTCATAGCACAATATAACCAGTTTCTATGGCATTTCATGTATTTAAGACACTTGTATTATGAAAAAATTGAATTTTTAATTCAATAAATTTCACTTTCCAAAAATACCCTCCAACTAGATCTATATTTCTAATTTGCCATTTTGTAACATTCCAACTAGACTTAGTTGGATTCTAATCAGCCACTATTCATCAATAAAAAAATCTCAAAATTCTTTCCATGTCCCTTTTGGGCGAAATGACCAAAATGCCCTTTACCGACCAACTTATTCACAAAATTGCCATTCCATGTCATTTCAATCAATTTAAATTTTTCCCACTCTTTTTAACATTCAAATGTACATAAAATGATATTTTATAACTCTTCTAAGTTCCATGAAACTATCTCTGAAATTTTAGCCCGATCCTATTATCAGAATATTTTTTTTGAACTTTATCGCTTTATAGCCATTAATACAAACTCCGTACAAAAAATCCAGGTAACACGGAAATATTATTCTTGGGGGTAAACTATTCATTTAAGGGGTTAAAATACATAATTTTTGAAAATTACACTTTAATCCCTGAACTTTTCCAAAACTTACACTTTAGCCACAAAAATTTCAAAATTTACATTTGGTCACTAGCCAACAATTGGGATATTACAAAAATAAAATCAACCGAGGGAAGAAATCTAAGTTTTTAAAGCTTCCCCACTAGAAGTGCTAGCTTAAGCTCAAGGAAGATGACAACAATAGTGGTGTATGCTTAATTTTCAAAGAAAACGTAGAATTGTGGGGAGAGCTCGGTGTACACAAGAGTTAAGTGTTTTAAAACACTTTATTCCCCTAGAAAAGAACCGGTGAGCTTACCCTCCTCCAAGGGTAACCTTAATATTATAATTTTCATCTTTTCTTATCTTTTATCAATTTTAAGGCAATTGATAATCAAGTTGTATGTCAAAAGATGACCATTTCACGTGGGGTGGGTGGCAGGGAAGTGAGTCATCCCAAAATGGGAAAATTATAAAAGTAGTACTTCATTTTTTAAATTTTACACTTTTGTCCCTAAACTTTTAATTTTTACAATTTAGTCACCAAATAACTTTCAATAAATTCAATAAAGTTCTTAATCGATAAATTGACTCAACTAGAGTCCAATGTCAATGTAATTAACCACACGGTCAAAGTCAATGCAATATTTGGACCTTTTCGGTGTAGGGTTTTCGATCGCCATAACCCAATTCCGACTAGATCGGTTTTCGGGGTGTTACAACTGAAGACCTACTTTGGCCCCCAAAAAACTTGAGACACCTATCGCAAAAAAGAGACATAGTTTGAACACTTATTTATAATTAAGCCATTTTAAAAAGATACAATTGGACTAACTACTCTACCAACCTGTTTAATTTATTCCCGTGTTATAACATATATGCATAAAAGACTTTATGCATTTGTATCTTTTGTTTGAAGCATCTTCAACCTTCCATCATTATCGACAGCACAATCATTAATTATACAGCTCTTCATTTCATTACCCATCTGCCATGTACTTGGACCTTTGAAATGTTAAGTCCTTTAAAAAAATAAATAATATTAGTGGTTCGAATGTTAATGTTGCGACTTGCGAGTGATAAATAATGTTAGTGGTTCAAATGTTAATGTTGCGACTTGCGAGTATAAAATCTAAGGTGTACATCGAACTTTCCAAAAAGACATTTTTATCATTTTCGTTGCTTCCAAAGCCATGGAAGACAAAATTGTATGCTATATTAGATTCCCGGTTATTATAATCTGGTTTTCGTTCTTGAACGGCGCCGTATCTGAAGTTTACAACGTTGGCGATGAAAACGGATGGAACTCGGAGGTTGACTATGCTTCCTGGTCGGAGAAATACAATTTCACCGTCGGCGACGTTCTAGGTATACGACTGCTTCCTTCAAACCCATTTTTTCCGATTTGATTTCCCGGCTATATGTTTTACAAGCTTTGCAATTAAGCTTGTCATGAAATGATAGTGTCCATCTTAGAATTAATGTCAAATTATGATTTCAGTCCATCTATTATGCTTAAATTTGGGATTTAATTCTTATATTTTAATTTGACACAATTTAATTATTTTGTTCTTATAAGGTTACTAGGTTAACGTTGTTAAATATTGCCATATTTTTAAGAAAATATCCTCCGTACACCTCAGATAGACATGGTTTCTTTCTTTCTGTATACAGATTAATTCCAAGTTTGAGACTAGTATAGGGACCAAAATCATAATTTGTCCAAAATTTAACAGATTAGTTTTGTAACTTGTATGTCCTGCATGTAAACATCTCCTGATTCTTTCCTTATATTACTATTTGTCGACTGTGGCGGAGCTCGGGGACAGTTGCTTGGTCCCCCTAAAATGGTAATTTTGTCTATTAGTCCCGCTAAAGAAATCGGTACAAATATGTGAACGGATGCTATATATTGCTATAGTTCAGAATCTAATCTGGGTGTCTATATGTTCTGTAGAGTTTAAATATAGCAAGGGGCAACACAATGCCTATGAAGTGACAGAGTCTGCGTATCGAACATGCGATACGAGCAGTGGAGTTTTAGCCAAGTACGAGAGTGGAGAAGATGAATTGAAGCTCAACGAATCAAAGAAGTATTGGTTCGTCTGCAATGTAAGTGGTCATTGCCTTGGGGGAATGAGGTTTGGGATTGATGTTAAAACCGGAAACACCACCACGAATTCGGAGCCAATTCCATCAGCCAACTCCGGCAGTATTTCTGCCTTTCATAGAAAGAGTTTGGGTCGTTACACTTTTGCATTTGGAATTCTACTCAATTTGTTTTCTTGATTAGTGATTGTTGTATGAGTTTCGATCATTTCGGATTCTAGTCGCTTCAAGTTCAAGCCATTTTTAAAGTTCAGATCATTTCAGGTTTTGATCAGTTCGGATTCTAATCAATTCTTGTTCAAATTGGACAAGTTCAAGCTATTGAAATGATCAAATGGGATTAGATTGATCATATCAAGTTCTTATGAACCTGTTAAATAAAAAAAGTTTTGCGAAAAAACCTACTGAACCAACTAATGGCCTGATCGATTTGATTTTACCAACGCATTGAATCCATGCCATGTATGTGTTGAATACTGCTTTCGGATGATTGCTGAAGCCAAGGCAAAAAAGGATAAATCAGAGTCACGTTTAACTGTTGTTCCTGTAATTCCTAACTTGATGGTTTTATGTACCATGAGAACTCATTAGACCGTTTCGCTTTAACAGATCAACTGCAATTTCTGTTGTGATAGAAACTCTGGTACGGTGGTACCCGATCATGGCCAGCCTGTTCCGCCTGCTGCTTACTAAAAACAAGTTATGCAACGTAGCATCTGACCAGCACAAAACTCTGATTATGATGATGGTGACCACCCTGTTGAGTACAATATTGATTGAAGTGTAGACATTACAAATCTTACAGACAAAAAACTACTTGAGTTGAGACTAAAGATGGTTAGTTAGTTTGATTGATATTTCAAACCAAAGCTGATATTTTTTGTTGTTGTGCATCTGCTTATGCATAATCTCTCTTGTATTATTGTAGGTCCATAAAACTTGTATTGCTTTCGGCGACAGAAGGACCGAGAGGAAAAGAGCTATTCATTTAGCCGGAGGAGGAAGTTTCATGAAGAGAAGGATGTTGATTCAATCCATGACCGTAATGAGCATTTCAACAAGAAGATTGATATGCTTGCCCATTGCTATGCTTTTGGTCCAGTTGAGCAAGCATTAAGCCTTCACAAATACATGAATGTATTTTAAGGAAATTCAACCTACATGTGTGGTCTTGACTGGTGTTGTTATAAGTATACCTGCCTACAAATGTATCTGATATTCATGGGCAGAGCTAGATACAAAGTTTAAGGTGCAATTGACCCCACTAAATATTAGAATTACATCAAAATTTTCATAAGAAATATTAGAACTGATCATAATTGATTTGTTAGAATATAGGGTCAACAATACTTATTATAGTGGTATGAGGAATATCTCATACCCCATTCTGATCCCACTATATGAAAATATTGACTCAGCCACCGTCGATATTCATCTTCTAGTGATCTATCATTAACCTTGTATTCCATAGATTCAGATAGTGAGGCTAGTTTGGCACGAAGATGCCGTGGGTGCCATTTTCACCTGGTGGATTGTAAAAGCATTTGAAAGGATGTTCCTTTATGGAACCAAAAACGAAAAACCTTTGCACCTAATTCTGACACAACAGGATTATTCTTTCAACACTTTATGTTACATTGTTTCTGTACCTATGTACCTAAACCTAACACCATTCAGTGTTGATATATATACAACCAATTTAACTACATTGGTTCGGAATTTATACTTTTGTGCTATGCTCTGCTCTGCTCTGCATGTTGATTCATTCATGTTGTTGGTTGCAGCTTATTAAATACACAATTATACATCATGATATTTGAAGGATTGAGATCAAAAGCAATGTCCCTCCCAAGTCCCCGATTCATGTAGAAACTGTGGCTTTTGGGGTCCCCCTCAGGGGAAGGGTAACTTTCCGTTGTTTGGTAAGCTAAGAAACAATGGGAGAGATAACGAGGGTCGTTAGAGACCCTAACTAGTGCATTTACTTCTCTAAAGGAATCCAAAGACTAGGGTACCCTGAGCAATAGAGTGACCAAGTTTAAACCAGAAGACATCACCCCCTACACAGTCACTCACACTCGTGATCCAACCGCTGGCCCCATGGACCCTCACCACTATGCTTTGTGCACGCTGCCATTAGTTCAATGTTCTTAAAGTTTTCATCATTCACACACCAGGCGACGTTTAAGGGATGGACACGTACCTTTCGTAAAAAGACGGGACTTTGATTTCTCTTCTACAACACCCATAAAAACCAGAAACCATTTATTATTTTTTTTATATTATTTCAAATCTTCCTTTTGCACCGCTACTTGTTCTTTGGCTTTACCTTTAGGCCTTTGTGGTTGAGCCGGTTGATGTAGTATAAGACCGAGACGTAACCCCATGTGCTGCCATGACGCGTGGCTTTGTTAGTAGGGTCCTCGGATTCCTTTGCTTGGGCCCTGGTTCAACCCAAAGTGGGAGAAAAAACAGTTGACGTGCCCGCGTTCCAAATTGACCTTTCCGGAGAGGTGAAAAAAAGAGGTGGGTCCGGTTCGGTGTTGCAGACTCGGTTCACACTCCTTTTTAACCCCATCTCTCTCCCTTGGGAAGTGGGCATCTTTGGTTCTTTCTTGTTATTATGAGATAAACTGTGTGGCTATTTTGTCATTTGGCTAAAGTTAGACACCCAATTTTAATTTTTCATTTTAGGGTTAGGTGTTGAATGGAAATTACCCTTGGAGTAGGGGAATCTATTATCTAAATCTCAAAAGATTTTGCACTGAACACAAAGTAAAAAAAAAAAAGGAGAAAACCACTATACAGCAATGATACATGAAAGGCAAAAGCTAGCCTCAAAAAAAAGAAAAATGATAAAGCAAATTCATCATGATCATCATCTTCTCAATACACACAAACGAACAAATGGATAAAATTGAAAAGAGTGAAGTGGGGATTTTGTTCAGTTCGTGGGGTTGCTGCGGAAGGATCCCAAAGCCTTGATAGCTGCTGCTCTGAGGATGTACTGGTGGTAGATGGCTGCCGCAAGTGCTCCGACAAAAGGACCGACCCAGAAAATCCACTGTCCACAAAATTAGTACAAGAATTAGCTTAAAACTATGGTCGTTTATAAAGAAAAAACACAGTGAAATCAATGTAATGTTATGAACACTTACTTGGTCATCCCAGGCTTTCTCGTTGTTGTAGATAACAGCAGCGCCGAAACTCCTAGCAGGGTTGATGCCGGTACCGGTGATGGGGATGGTAGCCAAGTGAACCATGAACACGGCAAACCCTATGGGGAGGGGAGCCAGAACCTAGACTCAAAACAACAGTTTAAACTGTATCAGAAATGGAGACTTTTGCAAGCATAAACAGTCTCGAAAACATGGTTAAAAACACGTACAGGGACGTGGGAATCACGAGCGCTTCTCTTTGGGTCGGTGGCTGAGAAAACGGTGTAGACAAGGACGAAGGTCCCGATAATCTCAGCTCCCAAAGCAGTTCCGGTGTTGTAGCCAGAGGCCACGGTGTTAGCACCGCCACCAAGGGAGTTGTAATCATGTCTCTTGAAAGCTTTAACCAACCCAACTCCACATATGGCACCCAAGCACTGAGCCACCATGTAAGCCACGGCCCTAATCAGCGACACCTTACGGGCCAAAAACAACCCAAAAGTCACCGCAGGGTTAATGTGTCCACCTTCAACAAAAAACCACCGCAAAAAACATCAGCAAACCATAAAACCACCGAAAATAATCAAAAGGGTACTCAAGTTTTTACTGTTCTTGTTTACCTGAGATACCGGCGGTGCAGTAAACAAGTATGAAGATCATGCCACCAAAGGCCCATGCAATACCCAAGAGACCAACGCCGCCGCATGGGTCTGTTTGTTTCTTGTGGCCAATCACGGTGGCGACTGTGACGTAGAGGAAGAGGAGAGTGGCTATGAACTCGGCTATGAGGGCTCTGTAATAAGACCATAGCTTGAGCTCGGCCATGTCAATCAGAGGAGCTGGTGGAGGGTCCACATAGTCCTTGCTACCCTGTCCTTCTTCGCTTACTTCCTTAGACATTGTTTAGAACCTTGTCGAGATTGTTGTCTTGGCTGGTTGCTTAGATTGTGGAGAGTTTTCTTTGTGCAACTACAAGTGCCGTCTCAAGTGCCCTTTTAAACTGGTGTCAAGGGGTAGCAGAAATGGAGCATTTGTGGATACGAGGGTAGTTTGGGAATGTGATTTGGGTTATGGAAAATCATTTCTTCTTTATTACTATATTATTTTTAACCAACAGTAAATTAGATTAATATATTTAAATTAACATAGATGCTCGAGTCTTAAAGTTCTGAACGAAATAACTGGGTTAAAATTATTGTCTTCAAAATTGATCTCTACGATTAGTAGTATCGAGTTGAGTCAAGTAAAAAAATTTGAGTTCGTTGAGTTTATGAGTCATATTTTACGACTCAAATTTTATTTAAAATTTTTTTATTCAAGTAGAGTTTTTGAGTTTTTTTATAAATTTAATTGTAAATATTTACAATATTATAAAATATACTGATTCTAATTTAATCGAGCTTTTATATCTATTTTCAATACACATTGTTTTCATATTTTTCATATGTAGTATATATACAAGTATAACTTAACTCAAACTTAAAAACGATCTACTAATTATTAAAAATTTTGAGTTATTCAAATTTTTATTTTACAGTTCAAACTTTATTTTAAAAAAATTTGCGTCGAGTCAAATTAATTTTTTTTTTTATTTTTTTAATCGAGATAAATTTTACTCATTCTTATCTACAATAGTCAATAATCGAGTGAATGAGTTAAATATTGATAACTTCTTTTGTGATATTTATTTATATTAATAAAATATATATCTATATTATTAAAAATGATATTACTAATATTTTCAAGTGAAATGTGAAGAGGAGAGAGAGCGATAATGGTACCAGAGGTTTTGTGAATGTACAGCGAGACCATGTGAGGACTAACAGTAATCATCTCTCTCAAAAGTAGGGTTACAAGGGTCAGCCTGGCATCCAACCAATGAAGTTTAATGACTGTTACGTAATTTTTAAAAGTTCTGTGATCATTTTTATATTTATAGAGATAATTTAATGATTATTTTTGTACTTTACTCTAAAAATTAATATAATATAATAAAATAAAATAACTTAAAATTTCGGAAAACAACCCAAAATTTTAAAATCCCTAATACCCAAAAACCAAATCTCGATTTGACTTAATTTCGTCGCCGCTCATCACATCCGTCGTCGGATCATCGCGACCATTTATCACATCATCTCGTCGCCGAAAATTGACCAATGTCGTGTGAAAATGTCGAAATCGTTGAATGATTTATTCAAATGATTTACGACGAACGGCGGTATAACGAACAATGAACGGTGTGTGGGTTGTTCGACGAGTGGAGGCCACTTCATTCCGTTGTCGGAAACGCGTCCAACGACAGTAGGAGTTGTCGGATTTGGAGATTTAGAGATTTTGGGACTCTTTTGAGATTATTTGAAACTTTTAAGATATTTAAAATTTTTTGATTTAATTTAAAGAAAAAAAAATTGATATTGCCACGTGTTCGATTTTGATTTGATAACGGAAAAAATTAACGTCCATCACGATCAAACCTTAAATGAGTCGCAGAATGAAACTAAGCACTTATATGGCCCAAAATATAATTTGGACACCTATCTGGAAAAAAAGTATAGTTTAAACATTTATTTAATGGTTAGTTTCTATATTATGGAAGTAAGGATGTTGGGTGAAAATCAACTATTTCTATATCTTTAAGATGAATGTAAGAGAAATTACTTTACTTTAAGCAACCTCAAAAATATACAGATGTCTGTCATACTAGTTGTTTTCTTTCTTCTAAATTGATAATAAAACATAATGTTTTACTAGCAAAATCAAAACAATATCTCATATATATATATATATGAATAGTTTTAAGGTGATTGAGAGATAATATATGTTCATATATATTTTTAACCATTTGATAAAACATATAGACCTTATAGACAAAACAATTTGAGCCGATTCACATAAGATGAAACATCATCTGTTTTTTTCACTATGGTTACTTTTTGGGTTCAATATCGAATATCTTTTAAAGTATATTTAAACTTTAAAACGGTATACGGGTGAATGAATCGTAAGTGGTTTGGGAGATAGAACCCCTAGTCTAATATTGGTTTGGGTTGGACATTCGATCGAGTTGAGTAAAAATATTTCAAGTTATTATAGTTTATAATATTTATTTTACGATTCAAACTTTATTTAAAAATTTTCGAGTCGAGTTTTCGAGTACCTATATAAATTTAATTGTAGTTATTTATAATGTTATGATACATATTGATTCTAATTTTAACTACTTTCTATATCCATATACGATATAGATATGTATTTCTTCATATTTTCACATGTGATATACAATATTATACATACCATATCATACAGAATTTACAGACTCGACTCGAACTTGAAAATTGATCAACTAATTAATAAAAATTTCGAGTTATTCAAATTTTCATTTTATAACTCAAACATTATTTGAAAAATTTTTAAGTCGAGTTAAGTTTATAAAATTATGTGTCGAGTCAAAACGAGTTAATAGCCAAATAATTTAATTTTTTCAAGTCAAGTCGAATTTTACCTACACTAATGCTGTTCGGTAGTTTAATTTTGGTATAAATCATGGGAAATTGTGGGTTAGTGGAGTAATCGGGGATTAATCAAAAGATCTCGTGGCAACAGTATCACGGATGACGCTGCGGCACATTCGGGACCGGTCCCGCCACAACCGTGCTTATCTGGTATAATTTTTTATTTTTTTTATCTCTAACCTGTCGACATCACGGTCCCCAGCACCAGGATTTTCCACCTAATTCTTTCTTTCTTTGAATATTGCTGGCTGAAAAAAAATATGAGATTTTACTTCTCTAAACAAGGTACTTATTAAGTTAAGCAACTCATAAATAATTTGAGTTTAATTCAATTAATATTTGACTCAATTTAGTTCGATTTGAGATCTTAACGAGTCGAGTCTAGTAAGACACAACTCGAATTAATAAGTTCGTGAGCAATTCTTTATTTTTTTATAAAGTTTTTATAATTTTTTAGTGACTACCTTAAAAAATTATATTTAAAGAAGTTTAAATACTAGTTAAAAACTCAAAAAAAATATGTTAATTGCTAGGTAATTTATGCATAAAATTTTGTTTTTAAATTTTTAAACTATTTTGTATTTCTCGAGAATTAAAATATTTAATTTATATCAATAAAAATTAAATTATAAGTAATAATAAGTCTTTCCTTTTTTTATTATTATTACTTTATGTATAAAGACTAGAAAGGAAAAAAGTTTTCAATTTTCGCTTTTCATATAAAAAATACGAGTGAAATTTAAAATCCCGAAATTTTTAAGGTATTCTCTATTTTGTTGTTCATCGAAGATTGTTGAAAAACTAAAAAGAGTCTTCCACTCGAATTTTGACTTTATCTTTAATTCGGTCATGGCAAGTTCGATTATTTATTTCTTTAGATATCACGTTTTTTCCTGAATTTCTATGTTTATATTTTAAAAAATAAGGTAAAACTTTTGAATAACTTAACGAGAAACGAATTGAGTTGAGCAACTCGATTTTTTTAACGAGCATGAGTCGAGCAAAATTTTATCGAGCTTAACGAGCAATGAGTCTAGTTAAGCAACAAAAAATTTTAACGAGCATGTGTCGAACACTACTCAACTCACAATCAACTTGCTCGATAAGCACCCTGCATCTAACTTGTATCACGGATAATTTTTTATTTTTATTTATTTTTAATCTCTAACCTGTCCAAATCACGGTCCCTAGCTTCGATTTCGATAATCGCTTCGATCTTTCACGCAAATTGATATTCGTTCAATAAAAAAATCAACTTAATTTCATAATTTTTACTTTAAAAACCTTCAAATAAAATTTGAATTTTATAAAATAAGACTAAAATAATTTAAAATTTTTAATAGTTAGTGAATTGATTTTTAAGTTTAAGTCGAGTCCCTCTATTATATCTAATATATGTATATTACAATGCAAAATTGTGTATATATATCATATATAGATATAGGAAATGGTTTAAACTATGATCAATTAATATCATAAATATTATAAATATTTACAAATAAATTTAAACAAAAAATTGAATAACTTAATTAATTTTTTTATTTAATTATAAAATACTTTTTGTCAACTCGACTCAGTCAAATACCCACTCTTACTTATTCATACTAATTATTTATCCGTTTGTTAGACGACGGATGAGTTTTACATAAGTTTAAGTTGAGATTTTATTCCTCCAATTCTGTCAATATTATTATTAAATAATTTTAAGAGTTTTGGATGTCTACAAAGTATAAATCAATCGATAAAATTAAAAATTATGCGTTTGGTGAGATTTAAACTCGCATCATAAATAATTTTATGTTTATAGAAAAATAACCTTACAATATTCATTAACAAAATATGTTTATAAGATGGGAAAATATTCTATGCACCTGTGGTGAAAAAATTATTTTTTACAAACACTTAGTGTTTAAGGTTTAGAGGCAAATTTTTTATGTCGATATTAAAATTTTAGTATTTGTAGTTAAATTTAAAGTTTGTGAATATATTTTATGGTTTAAAATTTAAAAATTATGATTTAAAATCCCTAAAAGAGATACGCAATAATTTTAAAAATTAGTTTGTATAAAATAATTATTAACATTGTATCGAATAATTATCCTTATAAAATATAGTGCCGGGATAATAGTCAAAGTTTAGTATAATGGCAGATGACTACTCCAATTTGGTGAAAATAGCCCTAAATTTTCACTTTCTTAAATATATAAAAAAAGATAAAATAGAGAAAATCCAGAACCTTCAACAAGAAAGCTCTATCGCCGGGGGATGGTGCATCGCTATTAGTCGACATCATGCCACGTAGGCTGTGCAATGAAAAACGGCTAGTCGATTCCAGAATTTTCCGCCGATAGCCGTTGAAGGAACGGGAAGTAAGAGGTGGACCACCCGCCAATAAAATAAAGATGTCCGCCGAAAAACGTTCACTTTTAAATCATATTTTTAGAATCATCAGCCAATAAAATAAAGATGTCCGGAAAATTAACTAATCAATTAATTAAAAAATAACATAGAATCTGACATACAAACAATTACAGGTACCATAGTTTCATATGTTGTTTGTTTTACATACATAAGGACGGAGGAAAAGGAGTTTACTGGGATTATCAAGATAATTAACTAATCAATTAATTAAAAAATAACAGACCAAGATGTCATTAGAGAAACAAAGTGGGTTGTACTTTAACAGATAAGTACAGATTAAAACAGGATTTTAATAACCAATGCCAAAGACGCATCATGCCCAATTATTACATCTCAAATGCATGTGGTATTTGTCGTTTAGAGCTGAATCAATTATATGAACAGACTCGGAAATTCCAGTGAATTCTTTTGGGTAAATAAAATTTTATTAAAACAGGGAATATAATGGTAGGGACAAAGATTGACATTAGGAGATCGTATTGTCCCATATTGCATGATCTTATCTAACCACAACCATATGTTAGAAAAAAAAAAGTAAATGGTATGCACAAAATGATATTAAAAAAGTTGATAATATATTAAGCATCATTATACGGAAACTAATATTTCATAAGATAATTGATTTTATAAAGTATTGCGAATCAAATGTTAGATTCAATTATTGATCTAAAGAGAATAATAAATCTCGTATATTAGCTAAAAATGCTTAAATTAAAACTAAAATTCATGTAAGACGACATGCTAATGCAAATGAAAGTAAGCCTCTTTTAAAGCGTGGTAAATCAATCGGTTCAGAAGACAATTCCTTATAAAATAAAGGCTTAAATGAAAAGTAGATGTCTAAAGTATATTTTTTTTAATTTTACGTGCTTAAAGTTTTTTTTGTAAAAATAGGTGTCCAAAGTTTTAAAACTTAAAATTTTAGGTGCCTAAATTATTTTTTTGTAAAAATAAGTGCCCAAAGTTTAAAAAGTTAAAATTTTAGGTACCCCAAATATGCCACGTGTCAAGTATTGATTGGTTAAAAAAATTTAACATCCATTAACGGTCAGGCACCTAAAATTATAACTTTTAAAAATTTAGGCACGTATTTTTACAAAAATTACTTTAGGCACCTAAAGTTCAAAAAATGCATACTTTTTGAATCAAAATGATCTCATTGTGAATGAAAATTGTTACTCAACTGGCTATAAACAACTTGAAATGACTTAATAAAAAGACACGTTAGAAGAAAAATTATTTTATATTTTATATAATTTTATAAGATTATTTTTTTTACTGATGTGTCATTATGTAAAGTCAGCATATTTGCCTATATGACACAGCTATCGCAGCGTGCACTGCCATGTAAGTTTACCACGTTATTTCAAGCAATTTATTGTTAGTTGACTAACAGTTTTCATCCGCAGATGAGCCATTTTGACCAAAAATAAAACGTTAAAAGTTAAATTATTTCAAAAAAAGAATATGAGCCAAAATAACTATTCAGCCAAACATTATGGGCATTTTATGATATTATACCCAAAATAAAAAGGAGCAAGCACCCGAGATAGACCAAATTTTATCAAATTAAATTAAGGAGATTAATCTCAAATCTCAATACAATAAAAGGACTAAAACCAGAATTAAACCATTCGGTTTAACTTTAGTAGATGTATATATCTATCTGGAATGTTCCCCTTTCCCTAAAATAATAATATAACATTGGAAAATGAAAGTTAGTGGTCCCTTAATCATTGATCAAAGACTAATAAGTAAAAGGAACAAGAATGATGGTAACAGAACAGTTGTCTTGCCCAAAACCAAATACCATATGTATTATATAATACACAAAGTTTCTGCGTTACAATATTTAATTTAACATGATAATCATTATATATTACAAAAGGGCTGTGAAAAATCGACGGGTTTTAGCAATAAATATTGTTTGTTTGTGTTCAGAATATGACTGCTGATGTTTTGTTTTGTATTGAAACTGCCATCTTTTGTTTTTTATTGATAAAAAGGAGAATAAAATAAAAAGCTGGTAAGCCAAATTGAATTGCGTTTTCATGTCTTGTCTTCTTTACTTAATTAAATTCCGCTGGCTTTTTCTATACTTTTTAAATAAGTAAAGAATTCGAGTTTCTTTACTTAATTAATTTTACACAAGCCTATGTAATTATACTATAAAAGATTAAATCTTAAATTTTTAATCCTAATCCTAAAAAATTAAACATAACACTCTAAACCCTAAATTTTAAACCCTACAACCTAAACCCTTAAACCTTAAACTCTAAACTAAAACCCTAACCCCTAAAACTAAAAAACACGTATAAACTAAAATTTAAACGACATGTGTATCAAAGTTTTTTCCCTAATTAAATTAGATGAAGTAACTGAAATTTAAATGATTAGGACATAACGTTTATTGGATACTTAAAAAGCCCATTGATTTAGCGTGGCCCTTTTAGCTCACAAGTATCAGGTCAGTTTGATTTGCATCTAGGAATGGTCACGAGTTGTATTTTTGGTCGACCGTACCCAACCTGATTTGTAAAGTAAAATTTTAAATCTAATTTGGTATAGTATAAATGAAAAAAACATTTTTTATCCGATAATTTAGGAAATTAATTGAAAAATACAAATAGATATAGAGCATTATAATAATTATTTTATTTTTATTAGATAAAATAAGGAGATAATTGAAATATATAAAGAGAGGAGCATCATAACAATTATTATAATAAAATAAATTATTATTTCAGGTATAATATTTATCCTAAACTCGATCTGAACTCGTTTTTTAAAACACGACCTTATAGGATCAGGTCAAAACATTATAGATTTGAGTCAAATGACCATCCATAAATTGCATCATTGTATGTGCCAAAAACTAAATAAATTGATTATCATATTAGAATAAACAAATCGACGGATAAAATCAATGAATTTCTTGATTAAAAACTAATGAATTTTCTTTTTGATGAATATTGTATCTATGGGTGTTCAAAATCGGCCCACCAAGTCTAATATCAATACTATATTATTACTTTCTTTTATCTTCACTTATACTTTTTAAACTTACATTATGCACTTATTAAACCGCTATGTATCCATTAGGTTGATTTTAAACAACCCTAATTGTATCTTCCAAGTTAGGTTCTTGTTTTTCTTTTCTTTCCTTACCCTTTATTCACCCCCCTCACTTTATATATAAGTAGAGACATAATTCCTTGATATAATATAAAACTATTAAATTTTATAATTTTCTAAGACCGTTGGGTGAATGAAAATAAATGGTTGAAAATAATAATAAAAATGGAAAGATTTTTACAGAAAAAATAAGTATTTTTAATTTAAAATTTTAATCTTAATTATTAAATTTAATTAATCCAATAACCTGGATCAAGATAAAACTAAATAATTTCACATTGTGAAAATGAGTTTTAATTGACACACATGTAAATATTTATCAACCAATGTTGGACTAGCCCTTATGCTTAGATCGTTACGTAACAATGATCATTTTTGTGTGTAAATAGTTATATATGCAACTATCTATAGGAATTGTTGAAGTTTGAACCCATACATAAAAAAGCGGACAAAACTCTTAATCACTCTACTGATTTACAAGGCTTCAATAATAATATTTTAAAGACTGTATTTAAATTTACATAAACTTTTAAATAACCTTTAATAACGTCATTGTCATATAAACTAGTATCCAATTTGAACCCAACAAGTGGTCCCAGTAAAAAAGCACATTGTTTTGTCTGTAATGTGTGTGCATTGTTAAAAAGTTAAAAATATCAATGAACATATAATACATTGTAATCACTTTTAGACTATTCAAAAAAATAGTATCCAATTTGAACGTATTTCTTTCCTTCAATATCACATAACTATGCACTTGGTTAAGTCATAAATATCTACAATAAGTCATAACAATTGCAATCTCTTTATAATTTTCTGTAAAAATAAGGAGACACATACGTTCCGGCCATTTGGGTGAAAATAACAAAGAAATCGATACCTAATGGACTTGTACATAACTAATTGAGAAGCTCATTAATTTATGCAGGTCCAATCCAGTATAAGCCCAGATTATGTGACCCATTTCACTGTTGCTTCTCTTTAATAAAAGGGGGGGGGGGTACAACAATATTTAGTCCCTAAACTTATAGCTTTTTCTAAGTTCGTCTTTCATTTTTAGTCTATATTAGTCTCTGAACTTGGCAATTTTTCTCAACTTGATATTTAAACTTAGATCTTTTAAGGCATAATACCAAAAAATGTCTCTAACGTTTGACTGAATAGTTATTTTGGCCCTTATTCTTTTTTTTGAACCAATTTAACCCCCAACGTTTTATTTTGGGATAAAATAGCCCCTCTACGGATGAAAACTGTTAATCGATTGACGATAAACAGCTTAAAATGACGTGACAAATCTATATGACGATATCGGTGTCATACAGACAAATATGCTGACTTTACATATTGACACATTTGTCATTAAATTGAAAAAAAATATAAACTATTTTTTCTTCTGACGCGTCGTTCTGTCAAGTCATTTCAAGTTGTTTATCGTCAATTGGCTAAGAGTTTTCATTCGCAGAGGGCCTTTTTGACATAAAATAAAACATTGAGAGTTAAATTGGTTAAAAAAATATGGACCATTCAGTCAAATATTAGGGACATTTTTTTATTTTATACTCTTTTTTAAATCATTATGGCAACATGACACTTTGAAATTCTACCATGCCGCCAAAAAAGAAACATTCATTCTAAAGTATTTGACACAACATAATTTAAAGTATGAAAAGGACTAAAAATTTAAGATTAAGGATTAAGTTTGAAAAAGTTATCAAATCTGAGACTGATGCGGATAAAAAAAATTCAATATCAAGTTGAGAAAACTTATCAAATTATGGACCAAGGCCTAATTTAGCTTTATTTTTGAAAAAAAATATCGTAAAAAATGTTTTTTGAAAAATTTAGTTTAAAATTTAAGTTTTTATTATTGCTATCAAAAAGTGTGTTTAAAAATACAAAATGTTTATTTTATACGTGATATTATAATATAAAAATTAAGGATTCAAATGATAATTAAATCCATTAATATTATGACATACGAAATATATCAACATTATAATAAAAATAATATATTTTATCTCATTATTAATACTCCAATATATTAAATATTATCCAACATGTGAAAATTTGAAAATATGTAAATGTACTCTCAAATCTTTTGAAGAAAAATGGTCTCTCAACTTCATATCAATATGTTGATAAATATATATTTTTATCAAAAAGAAAGAAATTTATTATGGCTCCGTTTGGTAAACAGCTTTTTGAGCTAAAATTAGAGGTTTGACCAGTCAAATCTGCTAATTTGGATGTTTGATAAATAGAGGATTGTAATAGCGGATTGAGGTGAAACCTTTCATTTTGAAAAAGCTCATTTTAAGAGTTTTTTGAGTTAGAAGTTTGAATAAAAGACTTGTAAAGACTATTTTGTTCTTGATAATTATAAAAAATTTCTCTAAATAACATAAATTTGATTAACTAATAAAATTAAAAAAATAACTTCATAAATTAATAAATACATATAAATTTAATAATTAGTAAAATTATATTCAAAATATAATTTCATAGATAAAAAATTAATGTATACATCTAAATTTAATAATTATTGAAATTATATTAAAAAGATAATTTTACAAAATAAAAAATTAATATGTACATCCTCATATATGTTCAGTAATAATATTAAAAAATTAATTTTTATAATCTAATTAATATCAATAGATACAAAATGTTAATAACTAATAAATTATTCAAATAAGTATAAAATATAATTATGTCATGATATGTCATTTTACTTATTCAAATAATCAAACACCTATTAGCTATCAGTTAATTTTATCAAACACTTTTATACAATCAGCTAATGTAATCTTCTAGTCAAATCAGCTAATGCTATCAGCTATCCGCTATCAGTTAATATAATCCGCTATCAGTTATCTGCTAATTGTCAAACAGTGCCATTAATTCCAAAATCAACTTTCCAAACACAAAAGTTACAAATCATATCTTTAGAGGTTAAAAAATATAAGCTTGAGATAAGAAAATTACTTTTTAAAATATACTTTTCTCTTTGCTTAATATTGTTTATTGCTCTTAAAATACCTTTAGCCTAAAGAACTTTAAAAGTTGCATTCGTCAAAGGTAAAAATTGATTTCCCATACAAGGGATACCGTAACTTTCAAGCTAGGTTTAGGTTTTTCTTTTATTCTCTTACCTTTATATGTTTTGTTCGAAATTCCCATATACCTTTATTCACCTATATATTTATATGATGAAAAACGCTGTGATATATGATTCTCTGTGTCTATTCATCCCAGGAGCTAAGAGGAGAGCGATATCTGATGGACGCAGATAACAAAACTTGTTTTTGGCTCGATCGAACCTTGTTGATGTGCATGCTTTACTGTGCCGTCGAGGGCAACAAACGACACTTCGTCGCCACGCTCGCCGCATTGATACTGCATGATTTCGTCGTGTTCATGGTCAAGCTCCTTCTCCAGGATGTATATGTTTTACTCTCAACTCAGTTAAAAAACTTGAAATCAAGATCTTCCAATCAAAGCGTATGTGCCTTGGTTTTTTACCCAGTTTTTATTTTTGCTTGATTTTTTTTCTTCAAATTTTGTGATGAATTCTTGCAGGGTATCGATAACAGCATGAGAGAAAAGGGGGAACTCGAATCATGCACAACGGTAAAAGAAGAGACAAGAGATGGTGAAGAAGAGGGAAAGAAAGGCATTGCGTGTGAGAATTGCAGGAGGTTGCAGGAGGAAGCAGCAGTAAAAGCCAAAGGGAAATACAAGGATAAATACAAGAGGAAGTTGCTGCAAAAAGAGGAGAAATTCGAGAGGGTTAGGAGCTCGTTGAAAGATCAACACAATGAGGATCGAGACAAGTGGGAAGAAGAGAGAAAGTTGCTCAACAAAAAGTATCAAGAGATGCGGTGGACATAAAACCAAACAAATAAGAGCAGAAAATACCCTTTAATTATTCAATGGTTTTGTTAATTAGTTAATTACAATACTACAATGTTATTGTTATGATGATGAAGAGAATGATTATATAAGAGAATGGCATAACTGTTATTAGTATTGATGTCTTCAAAGTACACAATTTATATCAATTTCAAGAAACTGTCGATATTACCCTGTTTTGAAGAATGTTGAAGAAAAATATGACAAGTTAATAGTAATTGATGGGGGGATCATCTGAATTTTTTTAAAACATTGAACGCGCCGATATTTTATTAGAAAACAAACGAAACAACATAAACATAAACAACGAAGCAAAAAAATTAGAGGAGGGAGAAACAACTGGAAAACAAAGTCCCAAAGACAAAAATCACAAATAAAAGTAGGGAAAACAAATCCCAGCAAAAAATAAACACGAACAACACAACATCACAAAAACAAAGAATGAGAGGAAAGCATACTGTAGCGATGTTTTTTCTTCGCTAAAAAATGGGTGTTTTGTTTTTGTTTTGAAAATGATGCCTCCAGCGTGGAGTTTTAGAAAAAACCCGTATTTTATTTAAAAATGGAGTCGCCACCGGCCACTTAGGTAGGCCGGACACCGTAAAAAACTAGAGATTTAAAATTGATGGGTTCGGAAGTCGATTACGGATGGGGAATGATTAGCATCCCCACACCGCCCAAAATTAGTACTTTAATAATTACTGCTTTATTAATATTAGATTTTCCGGATTAAAGTTTAAAATTTGGTTATAAATGCGGGTAAATTTTAAGAGCCCCGTTATCCGAGAGTAAACGCCCAACCACTATCACTACGCTTGATACTGGCCCCGTTTACACTCGAATAAAAGGGCACCGCATTGACAAAATATATGTTCGTTATGCAAACTTAAAAAAGCGTGGCAAATATAAATAAATACATTGCGATAAAAATATAAATAAATACTAACATAATAAAATACTAATATAACATAAATAAAATATTAATCTAAAACATACATACATAACTATTAATTTAACACATAAATAAAATACTAATCTAAAACATACATACATAAATATTAATTTAACTCATAAATAAATCTAATATAAATAAAATATTAATATAAAACATAAATTTAAAACATACTAATCTAAAACATAGATAAACATACAAATTAAAAACACAATTTTAAATTAACTATTACTTCATTAAATCATAAAAATTACAACATAAATAAAAAGAAAAGAAAATATACCTAATTAAGAGTTCGAATGACGAACCCCACCGAGATCTACCACGACCTCTCCAAAAAATTAACTAGATCGAACTCAAAATAAGACTCCGATCGAACCGGTTAGGACCGAGGGGACTGCCCCTTAGCCCTAAGCTAGGCTCCCTTATTTGGCCACCCTTGCCGATCCCATTCTTTTTCAATTCCAATTGCCCCCATCCCATGCCTTTATATAGGCAATTGGGTGGTTGAAAGGGGTGACATGAACCACCCAAAAACCACATAATTTTTTTTAATTATTTTTTATTTTATTTTTTATTAATTTTATATTAATAATATTACTATTACAACAATAATAAAAGTATTAAAATTTAGACAAAAATGAGTAATTACACGTACAAAACAAACAGAGATGGGAAAACCAACAACAAACACAAACGGCAAAGAAACCGAGACGAGAGCAGCCAACAAATTCAAACTCTACTGTATGTCGTTTTCGGGGATGCAAGAGGACGAGGACGATTGCAAAAATACAGAGAGAAGGCCAAACTATCACTACGTCAAGTCAAGATCTCATAATTGTCGATGATAGGGCCTAGAAATCTCCTCGGGCTTACAAAATGGGAGAGAAAACTTTGGTTTTGGTTTTAGTTTCAGAGAAAAGTTGAAAGAGCAAAATTTTCATTCTTTCTTATACAAAAAGAATTATGGATCATCTGAAATTCTCTTCAAAGCTTTACAATGAAACTTTCATTTTAGTTACAATACCTAGAATAACGTATGCATGTATGCATTGCATATTACTTCTCCCCAAAAAGTAAAACACTGAAGAATCAAACACAACACAAGAACTAAAGAATAACGAGGTAAATTATGAAATTCTTCTAATCATATTCCGATAATGCAGATAACAAAATAAAGCCAACGTTCTCTTTGTTCCCCAACTCGAAAAAACCTACTGATACCCCCCCCCCAAAAAAAAACATCAAAACTATGGTAATATCAACATTTAATTTAAAAGCTTTCTTATCATTCGAAAGCCCAATGGTTCTCCCTCCTAACCTCCTCCTCCTCCTCTGGGGTGAAATCGTTCTTGATGTTGAAAGTCGTTCGAATCTCTTCAGGTGTCTTCCCCTTAATCATGTCAGCCACAGTTTGGCATGTCAAATCCAATAAGCTCTTGATATTCAGATAGTTGGCAGCCTGCAAATCACAATAAGCAATAAGCAATTACATATAGATTAAATAGTTGAATTAACATTATCAAGATCAATAAACCATTGTTACAGTCTTAAAGGAACGTTTATCTTTTGGTACAAAGAACAAAGATTAGGATGCAAATAGGAATAGCTACTTATGTGAAACTTAATTCCATAGGGTAAGTCTACGTTTTTTAGTCTAAATAAATTTCGAAACTTTAAATAATTCGTAATACTCAATAAGTATAAATCACGATTTATGTCAATAGAACAATAAACAGATAAGCATACGATTTCAATTAAACCCGAAACCCTAAATTAACAGCATTGTGAATATCAGATACTCCATTATTAGGGCATCAACAAGAACAGGAGAGAGTCAAAAGCGGGGAAAATAACCAGGATGAGGTCAAAGAGGGTATTTTGGCCAACTTTGACGAAATCAGCATCCCAAGCCTTGATTTCATCCTCGGGGTTCTTTTCCTTGTCGGCGGCGGCGTCGACGTGCTTCTTGCAGTACTCAATGACCTTGGATAAGATCTTACTGGTGACGTTCGGGAGAGGGATCGCGTTGTCGGCGCAGTCGTCCTCGATCATGTGCTTGATCGTCTGTGACTCGACCGCCACCGCTTCATCCACCACGAAAGTCTCGCCGTCGGAGCTCCTCAACATTATCTTCTTCGAAGTGGACGCCATTGGTTCTCCAAAAGATTCCCAAAGATTAAAAAAGAGAGAAAGAAAACAATAAAGGGGCTGACAAAGAAGCTAAATTGTGATTTGATTCTGGTTGGAACTGTGGGTATTTATAGAAGGGTTTATGGTTTAGGTATAAAGGCTGTTGTTTTGGATTTAATTTGATGCGTAAAGGAATTAAATTCTTATTGAATATCATAATTACGGAGTATAAAATAAATATAATCCTATTAATAATAGGCTTTGTCTTACTTGTGCCTTACGGCATAGATTAATGAACTTTTAATGATTTTGATTGAATAAAGATTCTTTTAAAAATAGTTTTAAATATAATTTAATATACTTTCCTGCTTAAAAAATAGCAACAACTTTATATCTGCTATTTCCTTATATAATTTTCTAAACTTTAAATTTTAAATAAAAAATCCTTAACCCTAAACTATTAAACCTTAAGCTATAAACCCCTAGAACTCAACCCATAAATCTCATACCTTAAACATCGACCCTAAATTTTATACCCTTAAAATCCCAAACACTAACCATAAACATAAATATTAAATCTATACCGTTAAATATTAAACCCTAAATTATAACTCTTAAAATCGTAAACCACAAAACCCTAAAACTCTAACCCCTCATAAGCTCTAATCCTTAATCCATAAACTTTAAAATCTTAATCCTAAACTCGAATCAAAGAATCATTTACTCTGTTTAATAAGATTAATATTATTTAATGTGTAAGTTTTTTTCAAGGAACATTTTTTTGAATAGTCTAAAGGTGGTTATAAAATAGTATATATTCATATATATTCTTAACCCTTTGATAAAATACCCACATCTTGCAAATTTTGTAATTAAACCCAAATTTTCTCGGATGAACATCATCCATTTTTTCATTTGGAACACTTGTTGGTTCTTTAAAGAACATTTTTAATTAATCAAAATTATTAAATGTTCGTTAACCTATACCTTGTGGCATAGGTTATATAAAGCCTTATTAATATATTATAATTATTATCTTAAATTAATTATCATTTAATTAATATTAACAGTATATATAAATTAAATTTTAACACTACAAATGGCGTTTTAATATAATTTAGACCCGTAAAAGGTGATAACTATTCCTCTTCCCTATGTATCCTAAGGTGCATAACATTAGGATGATCATTTCAAAGGATCGTTTAAGGGGTTAGTGTGGCCACGCCCTAAATTTTAGAAAATATAAAATTTATTGTTAAATTTTTTTAAATTTTTATTTTCTCTCATCAAGATTTTAAAAAAATTATATTAAATTTTAAATATTTTTAATTGAATTCTCTCTTAATTTTTTTATTTTATATTTGTTAAATCTTTCAAAATTATTAAAAAAATTGGTTATGCCTCCAAATTTTTTTTAAAAATTTAAGTTGGCCTCCTTAAACTTTTAGTTCAAGTTCCGCCACTAGATCATTCGATCGAGTTATGTTAAAAAAATAGCATTCGATAAGTTGATAAGTCATGTTTTATAATTTAAAATGTTATTTAAAAATTTACCGAGTTGAGTTTATGATTTCGATTCGTCCATGAGTGCAAATTCAGACAAATGGAATTATAGGAGCTGTTCTTTCATACATGCAAGACAGCAAATTGTACGTATATAAAAAGAGTGCTTTTCTCAGGCAACACAAACATGGTAATTGCCACTGTCATTCTCACAGAAACTAAACTTAGTATAACCCCGTACGTCACATTCATAGGAGACACTGCTTGGACGGCGACTGGGGTCGTCCGTTGGCGCTCATAGCTTCGAAACAGGTAAACCTGAGGCAGAAAACATGATTGATCGATGAAGATGAAGTTGTAGAGTCATACATCCTGGCACCTGCAAGTTTAGGAGAGTGAAAATGTTTGAAAATTGAAAATTACCTAATGCTTTCGCATTGACAAGGCTTGGACATGCGGCAGGAGGTGGAGAGTTCTCGTTCAAGAATGGTTCAACTCGGTTTGGATCACCCCAAATTGGATATCCTTTGATCTTGCCCTGTATGCAAATAGAGCAAGTGTGGGAATGCTTAGAACAGCAACTATCGCAGATGAAAAACACAATAACAGATTCTAACATTTCCGGTCTTTTTCCGGAATGAAATGCCAATCATGTCTGAATTTAAATACGTGAGAAGCAAGTTATTACCAAGACGTTTAGAGCAGCTAACGTTGCCATCCCCTCACGAGTCCACTGCATAAGAACGAGGAAAAAATTACAATCTAATGGGGGCCACCAACCCGATACCTGAATCCTAGCAAACATTACCTTGGAAGCAGAAGCAATGTGTGGTACAACGACCGCATTCTTCATCTCAGCTAGCCCAGGTTTCATGAAAGGTTCATCCTAACACAACACCATTGATGAACAATTATGTACTAACCTGAGAGTGGTTTTCATGTGGTCGATTGATTTGAGATTCAAAAGTTTATAAGCTCACCTCAAAGACATCAAGACCAACCCGGAACATAGGATTTTGCTTCAGATGCTCAACAAGAGCTACTTCATCTACCACTGGGCCCCTGCTACAGTTCACAAGGATTGCTTCCTGCAAAAATATAGTCCAATTCATATTTCCATAAGCAGGAATATTTTCATAGTTAAATGTTAAGGACAAAGAGAAGTTCTTAATCACCTTCTTCATTGTTGCGAGGCTATCTTTGTTAATCAAATGATAGGTTGTTTTATCCAAGACCGGGTGAAGACTTATCTACAAAAAGAACCAGTAGCAATCCCTCTTAACTGGCAGCATAATTCGAACTATGGTATCGAAACAACATTAAGTATTCTTAGCAAACAAAACCCTACCACATCTGCCTCCCGGAGCACCTCCTCCATACTCGATGCTCTTTTCCAGTAAACAGGTTGCTCTCCGTTGCTTTTCAAGAACTCACCATAAGCTGCATTGAGGAAACATATCAGCATCATAAAATAAGAACTGAAAACTCAGCAGGTCGCACAAAATGTTCCAAGACATACCCGTGACAAATTTCTCTAGCCGTGTTGATTGGTAAAGATCATAGTAAATCAAGTTCATTTTGAACCCTTCAACCTGTTATAAGACGGGGAAAAAAGTGGTCCACATCAATGCAGCAAAGTTGGACCAAAAGTAGAATATGCCTTGGAAAAGATTGCTTTCCCTAGCAATATTATGTGGTATGTTGCATATCTTAGGATGTAGGATTTTGCACATCATCAAAATCTGCTTCAAAGACACTAACCCGAACAAGCATTTCTATTTATATTCAAGGCTACAAAGATGTGTATCCTCCAAGAACGTGGAATAAATGATCTAATTCTAACCTATGTACATGAAATCCAGTGCACATTTTTTTAGGCAAAAAATCAGTGCATAAATTTGTTGGACAACATGAGAGCTGGTGGCTCGTGGCAGTTCAGCTCATTTGATTTGGATATGATGGACATATTGAGCTTGGTGGCCATGGAGGAAAAAGGAGAGGATATTTTAGGGAAGAAGATGAAGAAGCCGTTGCTTGCCTTCTCCCCCGAGTCAGATGGTGAGCCCCTAAGTATGGGGATGTAGTGGACGGGGCTTCGGTGGTTTATTATTCAAGGAACAAATTTAGTAAGAGATTACCATCATTCTGGCGTATGCAGATCCAATACGACCAGCTCCAATTACACCAACTGTCTGTCCTTTAAGCAAGTTCCCCACAAACCTGTAAGAGACACAAGTCGAATTGGACAAGCATGATGTAAATGACATTTGAGTTTATCATCTGTACTTAGACATATATATATATATATAAGGTATATTTCACGGACATACAGATGAGGGAGCCATCCATCATATAAGCCTGCCCTCATGAACTCATCTGCTTCAACAATTCTTCTAGCAGCTGCTAAAGAAAGAGAAGCTGCTAGCTCTGCGGTTGTTTCTGTGAGTACCCCCTACACCAAATTAGCAGTTTAGCACTAGCATCAGCACAACATTTCTACCCCAAAATTACTGTTAACCACTTAGGATGCAAGTTTATTTATTGTTTTAACATTACAGTGCACTGTCTATGACATATAATTGAACACTCATAAATGTGATGGAAACAAACCCAAATATGATTAAACCAGCCTACTGAAAATCAGAATACAAAGGTGAGAAAATAAAGCTATTTTGCAACTGTGTGGGAAACTGAACTTACAGGAGTATTGCCAACAGCAACACCATACTTGTTAGCAGCATTAACATCAACATTGTTGTAACCAACAGCCATGTTACTGAAAGCTTTGCCTCCTGCTCTGCTTAAGGCCGCGAATAAAGTGTCCCCCCAGTCTTCAGTTAACTGTAAACACAAACTCCCAACTCAAAAAAAAAAAAAAAAACGCAATGTTTTATATAACTAAAAGTCTAAAACCAAAGTCCCATGAAGAATTCACCTGTCCAATCACCCCATCGCACTTATTTCCAATTAAAGCAATGATATCGTCAACGGACAATATAGTTTTCTTCTCAGTACATATCTGAAAAGAAAAATAACAGGATTCCATCAAAAAGAAGAAGAAAAAAAGTTTTTAGCTGGCAAAGAAAAACAAAAACAGAGGATTTAGAGAAGTGAAATGCATAATTACTTCGACACGGCAATCTTGCTCCACCAAGAGGTTGATCCATCGAGTTCCAGGCATGGGTTTTGTGCTGATAACTCTGTATTTACCATTTGGGTTCCACACTTCGATCGAAACTGGCTTCGCCATTGAAACTAGTCGCTGAAAAAACAGATCAGAGCAGGAAACTGAGATTTTTGAATTTCTGTTTACTCTGTTTCTTGCATTTTATAGCGATGGTTGGGTGTGGTGAGGAACACTGGTTTAAAATGGTATGCAATGGAGTCAATGGTGGAGTCAAGAGATTTGATGAGTCTAGATCGTTGATGCTGGGTGAGGATCATGTGGAGCAAGATAAGATTGTTGGTTTGTGGAACATGTGATTTCTATCCTTTTGGATAGAGGATGGATTGGTTCAGGGCTGTGGTGAGTTTGGGATGATGCTTCTGGTTTTGTGGTATAAGTTAATTGCTGACATGTCTTTTGCTCATGGGTGACACGTAAGAGAAGCCTCTATCCATTTCTCAAATGACAAAAATAGCCTTTAGTTTAGGGACTGAAACTAAGGCTTTATGGTAAATGGTCAAATTATAATTTTTGTTATGGGTTTTTAAAAAAAAAATTAATAAGTAAGTGTTTAACATTTTATTTTGTAGTTATTTTAAGATTAATTCGTCAAAAATTGTTAAAAAAATCGCTATCAATTTAAAATATATTACGTGACATCTTTATTAATTCCCTTTAATTTGTTTAAAAATCATAAAACATTAAATTTTATTAAAAAAATTTAAATACTTTATATTTTAAAGAAAACTTAATTCTTAACCTTAATTCCAAAATTTAAATTTTATTTGTTGCTGTCCACCATCGTCAAATTATTATATCGTCAGAACTTCACTCGTTGGTAACACTCTTGATTGTCGTATGGAACATCATCGTTCATATAATTGCTGTCTTGCTTCATCATCTATTGATTCTTCGTTGTCGCCTAAATCTACATCATTATATGAATCAAACCATTAAACCTCGTCACCTGTGTTTTCAGTAGAGTTTAAATATAAAAAATTAAATTTATTGAATTAATTTAAATTAAGATAAAATTAGTAGAATGTGTCTAGTTTAGGCACAAATTTAGAGACTTTAGTTGGAGCTAGAGGGAGCCCTTGCACCCCAATTTTTTGGAAAATTACCTTTAGTCCTTCAATTTTTTTAAGTTTTAATTTGATCCCTTGAATTTTTTTAATTAAGTCCTTTTCTCATTAAATCTCAAAAAATTTAAAATTTTTAATTAGACCTCCAAAATTTTAAATTAAAATATTCAAAAGTTTTTAAAAAATTATATTAGGCATTTAAATTTTTTGAAAATTTTAAATAAACCCCTCAATTTATTTGATCAAGATCTACCCCTGTTTAAGTATCAATTTGGGAATAAAATTTTTTTAGGTATCAACTTAAGAGAAAGTGTTTAGTTCAAGTGCTAAATATATATTTAAGCCTATATAATAATTGTATATCTCATTAGAAAATTTAAAATTTAAAAACATGACAATTAATTGGCCTAGTGAGAGGTAATATGTTGGTTTCCTTAAATAATGTCACAAGTTCGAATTATGATAAAAAAATTGAATAAAAAATCGTCCTTATAATGAACATATATATCCGATCTAAATTTTGATGATTATATGAAAAAATACAAACTAATTTACATACAAAATCAAGTTTAACTTTATTGCTAAAATTTCGGATTTAATAAAAAAAAATTGGGAAGTAAACTATCTTCCAACATTTAATTTTAATTACGTCTCTGTTCGGCCCAACAAGGCGGCTGAAAAAGGGAAATGAAGAGCTGAAACGTGAAGACCCAAATCTTTGGTTAAGCACAAGCTGTCGTGGACACAGATTAGGCCATGGAATGGGATTAAAGAGCGAGGGAAAGCACCAACAACAGGTTAGTTAATTAGATGAGAGGTTAAATTTTTTAAATAAAATAAAAAATTTAAATTTTGATGCTGTGAAAGAAAAAAAAATTAAGTTAGAAAGATTACCTACTCACCATTTATATTGAATCTCTGTAAAACTCAATCTGAATTAGTTAATTAATTAGTCGAATACCGGTGGCTAAAAAAAAAAGGAAGAGAAGTGCAGTTCAAATCATGGATAATGGCACAATGCATAATACATAATCCACTGAATGGGGGCATCAAGACCAGTTTTAATGTGCACGTTACAAATACATATTAGGGGTGTGCAAAATAAATTGATATCATTAACTGGTATAAATCGTTCATTTTATAGGTTAATTAACATAACCGTTAAGGTTAAACGGTTTTGGTTAATCGAACCGTTAAAAAAGATGGTCATAAATTAATATATAGGTATTTTTGTTAACTAAGTATGAAGTTTTTGCTTAAAATCTCTCTATTTAAGTTTTTATTTTTTTGAAATTTTTAATACAATATTTATCGAAGAGATAGAATTATAATTCTAAAAATAAATAATGAATATTTGAAAAAGAAAAATGTAGTAGGTTACAAGTTAACCTGTAACATAACCGTTTCTTAACGGTTAACTACTATAATGATTAGCTATTTAAAAAATTAACGGTTAATTATTTCTTGTCAGTTTAGTTACGGTTAATAACTGTTATAACACTTAACAACCGTTTAAATTAAACAGTATAGTTAACGAACACCCTAATACATATTCGCCGATGTTAAAGAATATTGTTTTAAAATAAGTATACAATTAATCGATAATTAATAGAGTATCAAATAAGGACTTTTTATTATATTTCTATGATTAAATAAGCATTTCGTGAATACCAATGTCTTGGCTCAATCTTTAATTTTATCCTATAATAATATTTTTATTTTCATATATATATATTGTATATATTTAAAACAGGACATAAATTATAGTACTACATTCAATATCAGTAAACTTTTTTAGAAAAATAAGTATTTTGATTTTTCTTCAAGATTTAACCCCTTAAAAAAATTAGAGAATTTTGATTAAGGTAGGTTTAGTAAAAGGATAAAATTTTGATATACATACGATATAAAATTAATTTTACACAAATTTATAATTTTACACTATAAATTTTAAATTTTAAAATTATAACCTTAAAAATTAAACTTTAAATCTTAAACCTTATAACCTAAATTCTAAATAAAAATTAAAAGATACATATAAATTTAATTTTATACGTATTAATTTTTTTTTTTTACTAAAATATAGCGATATGAAATTTAGAACTAAATATAATCCCAGTCTTCAATTCTCAGTTAACCCCCTCATTTTCTGTCTTCCGAAACTTTATCTTCAACAAATTTTCAAATTTCTCTGCTAAAATCTTCACCTTTTTAAAGCCTTAAACTTCACAGGGAAGCCATGGAAAGGCTTCTGTACTCTTCTTCTCCAACCCCTTTGGAGATCTCTCGAAAGCCCTCTCATTTTCTCTCTCGACTCGCTAGATTCGACTCTCCTAAACCCAGTTTCGTTCCTTCACTCACTCGGCCACAACTCAGGCGAACCATCTCAGTTTCATGCAAGGCCGATAATAGCCCATCTCATTTTTCTTATCCTCGATCGAATCCCAGCAATGAATTGCCTTCACTGGGTTCTCCGCAAGTCGACTCAGCAAATGGGTCAACTCCCACTTTCGATTTTCTCAAGCTTATCGCAATTAAAGCCTCTGCACAAAGAAAGGTATGGCATCTATACAAGTTTTGAATACAATTCTGAAATTTGTGTTTTCAGTATAGTATTGAAAGTTTCTTGCTTTGAATTCAAAGGTCGACTTGGTCAATACTTGAGTAAGGATTTCTAGTTATAAGGTGAATATATTATGTACCTAGAAAGTAAACTATTGATATAGGGACTTTGGTGTTCAATGGTTACAAAGATGGAGTCTTTTTTGGTGTGTTGTTTTCATTTGTGATTTTGTGGTGCTTAACTGAGCAAAGAAAATTTGAAGAATCTTAAACAGGGAACTGGGTATTTAGTTTCTATTACCTTAGATCTTTGGTTCTAGCTCGCACAATCAAATGGATTCCAATTTAGACATGATTATTTATGCACACTTTGCAAATTTAAACCAGTCAGTTAAATAGATTAGAAGATTGAAGTGGAACCAGCTTTAGTAAGTGTCTACTGTCTACTATTTTTGCATATTCTTGTTAAATGAATTAGGTCTTGTCGAACTTCGTGATTAGCCAAATAAGAGTTGTTCTACTTTGCTCGTGTACAGCGGCATATGGAAGGTGAAAAAAAAAGCCATCCATGTCATTTTTGTAAGGCTTATCATACCATGAGCTGATTAAAAATTTATTGCTGTTACCAGTACAACTACTGATATTACTAGGGGTTGAATGTGGAATCTTTAATCATAAGTAGAACTGAGAGAACTCGTGCATTTTGAAATTTTAATTCATCCATTATTGCTGAGATTTGGGTTGATGAAAGGAAGTGCCGGCTTATACTATGAGCGAATGTAATTTAACATGAAAATCCCTGTCAAAGACGCCATACCATGGCAGTGGGATACTTTGGTTATGCATTTTGTCACATTCAGCATAGCATTTACAGTTTATTAGTTATTAAGTTCTCTGTGAAAACTTTTCAGGCAATCACAGCTGGGACCTTTATGGCACTCTCTGCCATTATCATGTTCTTGATCCAACCAATTTTTGCACCAGCAGCTTTTGCAACCTTTCAAACTGGCGCTAAAGCCGGTGGAACTGCAGCGGCTGCAGTGGGGGGAAGAGTAATACGTGTTGGATTACTAAGTAGTGCGGTATCCGGTTTCTTTGCTGGTTGCTTACACACCCTATCAGGGCCTGACCACCTTGCTGCTTTGGCTCCACTGTCCATTGGCCGAACTCGAATGGAAAGCGCTGCTGTTGGAGCTCTATGGGGTTGTGGCCATGATGCTGGTCAGGTTATTTTTGGATTACTGTTTCTACTTCTAAAGGATCGCCTCCACATTGAAATTATCCGGACTTGGGGTACAAGGGTGGTGGGCTTAACATTGCTTGTTATTGGGGCTATGGGTATAAAAGAAGCTTCAGAAGTTCCAACTCTTTGTATTGCCTTAGAAAATGGTGAATGTGATGTTAGCGTTTACGAGACACTAGAAAACCCAACAGTCGGGAAAAAGAAGATTGGTTTTGCTACTTTTGCCACCGGGATTGTTCACGGATTGCAGCCAGATGCACTAATGATGGTTTTGCCAGCACTTGCTCTGCCATCTCGCCTGGATGGTGCTGCATTCCTAATTATGTTCTTGCTTGGAACAGTGGTAGCAATGGGAAGCTATACAGTGTTTATAGGCTCTTGCAGTCGAGCATTAAAGGATAGGGTTCCCAGAATTACTGAAAAACTTACATGGGCTTCTTCTCTTGTGGCCATTGCTCTCGGAGTAGCCATTATCGTAAGCCAATTTTTCGGATTTAGTCTCTATTGATCCTCCTGACCCTCCAATCAAGATATTCACTCCAGCTTCTTTAGCACTTAGTGAAGATGTTAGAAAGGATATTCGGATTTATTTTCAGCAATATTTTATCCGAGCAGTATGTTTCCCCAATTACTTTTCGTTGTTTCCTCGTAAAACTGTTTTCAAAATTCCTTCTATTACTATGGTTTTTTATCATGTTTGTCAAGCACCTTGTAACGAGATCGTTACTCTTTTTCTGCAGCATTATAAAAATTGCTTTATATATACGATGTTGGATAAATGCTCCTGCTCTACTTTGCTCGAGTGATGCCATATTGTGCTCTAATTCTTGCTTAGACCATTTGTTGCAATTAAGCTTTTAACATTTCTGGGTTCAATATCCGAGCAAAATTCTCCTCCCATTCTCCTATGTAGAAACTGTTAAAAAGAGCTTTTAACATTTCCTTGTCAACTGCGATTCGAGGAAAACACAATTCATATTCAAGCACAACTAAATTAAAAATTAATCACTTGAACTTCAGCTTCAAGAAAGCAGAATCTACATCTCAAGTCTCAATCCAAAAGAAACCAAGAAACTAAAAGAGGTTTATGATGCAACACATTTTGGCCGTAGATCCACATGTTTAATACTCTCATCGTCAACATCAACCTATTGATTTGGCATACGACAGCAAGCCATGCGATTCAGTTGCATCGATGATTTTGTAAAACAGAAAAAGTCAAGGATGCCTTCTCACCCTGAACAAATATTTATTTGGAATGCGAGTCACCAGTGTCAACATCTATACCTTAATGTCACTCATATATGCACTCGATGCTAGAAACAAAGCTCTGCTTTCGGAAACTCAAGTCAATTATGGTTTCTGCTTTTTTTCAGTGTCGTAAAGCACACATGCGTCTGCGGCTGTCTTCATCTGAAACCATCAAATGATAACATCCAGATCACGCAACAGTTCAATTGGTGTGATGCTCAAGAAAAATCAATAAACCCCTCAAGAATTTCATTGGTTAATTTGGAATTAACTAATATATAAAGTAAGAACTTTTTCTGTTTAAATCGGGAGCCGGTGGTGCTTCTATTGGAAACCAACTTGTGTTTTATCTTAATAGCTGGTCTAGGAAGTTCAGCTCAAGTACATTAGACCATCTGAAGAAAACAATAACCAACCTTAAATCTAAATTGCCATTACAACAATTTGACAGGAAATGCGGAATTAAATTAATTTTTACAAATTAAATAAATGCAACTATTAAAGTTCGATTAAGTTATAAAGCATATGTGGCTACCTGTATAATATTGATGATCTGCTTGATTGAGCATCCAAATAAGCTTATTCCAACAAGAATAGAAAGAGGTGAACCCTCTTTCAGGGTAGTCACTACAACCTGAAATGAAAAAAAAACATAAAGCAGTTAGAAATCAAAAGGCAAAGGAATCCGCTCTTCAAATGGGAAAGGAAGGATTACACAAGAATCCGGACTTACATCCATCAAATCTTCAGTATGATTCTTCGAAATAAGAAATAAGGCTATGTAAAGAACCTGTAAACTCAAGATAACTTGATCAATATGCAAGTACATGGAACAAGGCAATGCAAATAGATGGAATAGATTATAAATTTCTAATTACCTCGCAAGCCACACAACAATAACCCATAAACATCCGGTTTCCATAGTAAAGCTTGAAAAGCCAGTTAGAGCTGTCTTTCACATCCTTATGACTAGCCTTACCCGCTAAAAATGAACTGCAATATAAATATGAAGAGTTAACAAGGAAAGACGTAACCAAGTTTAAAAAATAAATACGGAATGAAATATGTATTTCAAGGAAAAAGAGCTACCTGTACATCTGCAGCCAGTGGCTAGCAATATCTAGGGCCAGCAAAGACAAGAAAACCAAGCTGGGCCTGCATAAAAACATGACAGATATAGCAGGATGCAAGTATATCAATATGGCAAAATAAATACAAACGAACGAATGGAAGAAAACTTACCTATACACCTGAGAAAGTATAACCAATAGACAAGCAGTGCTAATCCTGAATTGCAGAATCGAGAAGAATCACTATGTAGACAACTACGTAATGCAAAATTTCTACTGCCACTTATTGAAAAAAAAAATACTAAAAAATGTGCTAAGGTATCCCAAAAGCTCAATGTCTATAACAGATAGAGATAGTGTACCTATCTGTTACCATGTCCAGAACAGCTCCAAATGTCGAAGCTGAGAAGAAAAAAAAAATCAGATTTTGTATCTTAGAGATGGCATTTCAACGTGACATGCCTTCCTTTTAAAATCCCACAAAGAATAACTATTCAAGTAATTATATTCCTCTATGTGCTATATTTGATCCTAAATTTAGAATGCATACATGCCATCTTTACATTATTGTTTGGACTATTTTCATAACTTTTAAAGATAGAAGAGAGTACAAACCATACCTTGGTTGAATTTGCGAGCACACCAACCATCCACAGCATCACAAACAAAGCTGCAACCCCAAATTTAATCACATTCAACTCTATCATTTCTCAAAAGCAGACAAAGCGTCCTATGTTAGATACAATCCTCACCTTAGAAAATAGAGAGCAGAAAAAAGTCTTTTGCTGGAAAAGCATATAGCAAAAGCATAGCAATTCAAGAGAATTCTTATATAACCTACAATCACAAAATGAGAACACATTAAAAAAAAGTAAAAAACCAAATAACCCAAGATGGAATTTTTCATGCATGACCACAAAAAAAGCTTTTAAACTCAAAACCCATTTAAGAATTCAAAAGTTGAGAAGAACTAACCAATAATATTGGGAATGTAAAGATAAACAGAGAGTTGGCTTGGTTTAGGCTTAGGTTTAGACTTGTTGGCCATTGAAATTATAATCAAACCTGCAAGAAAAACAAGTTGTTAAAAGAAATTGAGAGCAATAATTAGCTTAAATAAGAAGAAATTGGATCTGGGTACGACCTGTAAGAGCAAATAATTGAAGTTTAAAGGGTGAAGTGCGGATTTTTATGGAAGAAATACGAATCTGAGAAGTGTGAAAGCCCTTACCTTTGCAGCAAAAGCTTCGCCGAATATAATTTTCCTCACAGCCTTTGAACTGATTCCTTGCTTAAAGATTTAGTTTTTGTTTAATCACAATTGGGAAAACAATAATCTTTAAACCTGCTCGCGGAAAATTTGATAACTGTCTGATGATCTTTAAAGTTAATAAAATACGGTTTCTTCGTCTTCTTTCATATCTGGCTCTCGGAAAAAGATTATTCTTTTGGATAAATTACCCATGTAATCCTTCATTTACTCTTTGATAACATTTCTTACTCGATAATGAGAGATTCCGGCAAATATAGCAATTAATTGTAGTAAAGTTCGCCTACAATCTTATACAAATCCCAAATGCTATACACGGTATAAAAGAGGGGGAAATATATATTTTAATATCCGAATTTGGTTTCAATGTTTGATTTGGTATCTAAATCTTTCTTTGGTACAATTAGATACTTTAATTTTTTGATAGGTTTCTTGAATTAAATTGGAACCTAAACTTGGATTTTTGTTCAATTTAGTACGTATGTTTTTGGGACCAATTAATTATTACATTTGAAATAAAAATATTTATGTTTATATAACTTGAATTTGCTTAAGTCTACCAGCTCAAACGGATCTAAACCTAAAAATATTTCAGTTTGGACCAATAAAAGAAGTTCGTGTATTGGACTAAGAAGCCAAAAATTTGAGTGCTATTTTGAACTAAGAAGCCAAAATCAAGTATTTGATTAGATCAAAATAAAGTTCAAATACTAAATTGAAGCTTGAGGAATGTTAAGGTACCAAAATGTGTATTTACGCAATAAATATAATAAATGAGATTTGAGTTTGTTTATTTTCCATAGTCCCAACCCTTAATAAATAAATAAAAATATCCTTAGAAAAACATTTATTATAATTTACAATTTTCTAATGAATTGATGTATAAGTTAATTTGTGAGACTAAATTTATAATTTTTTATTAATGTTGAGAAAAAAATGGCTGTTCAAGCTTAATTTCTTACAAACAAGAACATGTTCCCCCTCCCCCCAATAAATTTAAAATATCAACCGCCTGATCCCAGTTAAAGTTCATATAAAATTATATTTTAATTCTCATTTTTCTATTACGAAAAAATAATTGCTAATCGTGTTTTTAAATTTTTCATTTTTAAAAATGTATTTTTGACTTTATTTAGTAAACAAGGTTTCACTTTCCATGAATTACAAAAATATTTGATTCTAATGAAAAAATAAAAAAAATACTTTCTCTAATCAAATTAAGTTTTGAAATTAAGACAATTAGAGCGATTGTGTGTTTGATAGGTCATTGAAAAATTATCATTTACAACATTTGATTTTTTAAAACGTGTTTGATAATTATATTGACCCTGTTTGGTAAACAGTTTTTTGAGCTAAAATTAGAAGTTTGAAGCATTTTTAGATGTTTGACCAGTCAAATCCGCTCATTTGGATGTTTGATAAATAGAGGATTGTAATAGCGAATTAAGGTGAAACCTCTCATTTTGAGTTAAGAGGTTTTGATAAAAGACTTGTAAAAACTATTTTATCCATGATAGTTATAAAAAATTCTCTAAATAACATAAATTGATTAACTAATAAAATAAAAAAAATAATTTCATAAATAAAAAGATAATATATAAATTAATAAATACATATAAATTTAATAATTAATAAAATTATATTCAAAATATAAATTCATAAATAATAAATTAATATACATAACTAAATTTAATAATTATTAAAATTATATTAAAAAGATAATTTCACAAATAAAAAGTTAATATGTACATCCTCATATGCTCAGTAATGATATCAAAAATAATAATTTTTATAATCTAATTAATATTAATAAATACAAAATGTTAATAACTAATAAATTATTCAAATAAGTATAAAATATAATATATTCTTTTTCTTAGCCGCTCGGCAATTCTTCCTCTTAGCGCCTCAAGTTTTGTTTTGTAGCCGGCGGCGAAACCGGTTTTACTGCCGATTGTCGACCGTCGGATCTATTTTTATTTTCTTTTTTAGTTTTTAATAAAATAATTATGTCTTTGTGATACGGTTTTTCCGCCTTTATAGTACGTTTATCTCTGTCTATTGGTATGTTTATCTATGTTTTTTGGCATATTTTCTTCTGTTCCTTCGGGCGTTTTGGCCATTCTTTATTTTATGTTTTGTAAGGGTTGGATTTGACGACGCTACGACTGATCAAGATGGCGTTTATTTGTAATCATGTTAATCTTCCCTGCTTTGGACCTTCGGTTTAAATTTGGATACGCGGTTTGCGCTTGTGAAGAGTTTCTCACGGTGCTTGGCTCTGATTTGCGTTTTCTCGGTAGTCTATTAATAGCTTTATCCCTTTTTGTAATTTGTTTCGCCGATGCAGTCAGGTTTCGTATTTATTTTTTGATCGAGTATTTGGATGGTTTTATAACCTTTTCATGTATGGTTCATGTCTGATCTAAAGTGGTTAGTTTTAGGAGAATGTCCAAATTATGTATTTGATTTACAATAATAATTTGTAAACCCTTATTGTAATTTTGGTTTTGCATGTTCAAATAATCAAACAGCTATCAGTTATCAGTTAATTTTATCAAACACTTTTATATAATTAGCTAATGTAGTCCACTAGTCAAATTAACTAATGATGTCCGCTATCAGCTAATATAATCAATTATCCAATAATTGCCAAACATGCCATTATTTTTTTACTAAATCGGAAACTTTCAAAAAAAAAAGTGTTGATAAGATTGGTAGATAAGTTTAAAAAATTTAAAAAAATATATTGAAAAAAATTACCACATCAAACTTTTATCCAAACTATAGAAAATATATTAATAGTATTAAAATGAAGAAATAAATCAGTTTATAAAACTAGATTTATTGTTTACTAAATAAAAATTATATTCGATACTTTATTTTGACTAATTTATAAGGGTCTAAAATTCAGGAATAAAAATTCCATACTGAACTTTTCATCACTTAATTATTGAATTGAAAGATTTATTAATAAGTTATTTCACATAACTCGGAGTAAAAATAATGATTAGCCGATTAAATTAAATTTAATAGGTTGAAAATTCAATTAGAATTAATTTAATGGGCTCGACTGAACAAACCAAAGAACCGGATATATATATATATATATATCAGTGGTTTGCATCAAACCCAAAATACATAGTCAAGTCTTCAGGCCTTTTACTCCTATTCAACCCAACCTTAAATTAATTTACCCCAAATACCAAAGCATAATTATTATCTTAAAATTAACTAGTTTGTTCCCTTAAAAAATATTATTTTATTATAAAAGTTTTATACATAATTAATTATTTTTTTATATTTTTTAAAAAATCTTAGAAGATAAAATCAAAATTAAAAATAATTAAACTGAATGAGAGAATTTTGATTCGGTTATTTCGATGTATAGTTCTGTTCAGTTTTACGATAATTGTTGATTTATTCAGTCTTTTTTACTATATTAAAACAAATATGATTTTATATTAAATTTAAAAAATGATAACAATAAAATAAGGCAGATAACAAGGAGAAACAACTTACAAACCGTCGACCAATCTTAGCATTTTCGCTATGTACACATGCAGAAAAACGGCTATAATTTATTAAACGACTAATCCAAATTTAATTTTATTGAGGTTTATTATAGAGACGAACTACTTTATTTAATTTTTTTCATTCACAACATTAAAATTTGAATTTTGATTTGACAAAAAATAAATAAGTGAAGAAATGGAAGACTGTCTCAGAAAATATAAGGCATTTATGGGAGAGAAAAAAAGTCGGCTTCTTGTTGGCAGTTTTCTTATTAAAGATCGGACCTCGTCATTAATCAATGAAAATTGAAACGATCTCACTACTTAATCTGAAATTAATATCAACACAGATTCGTTTGTAAATTGTAATCTCAAATCTGACATAACGTTCAAAATTTTCTCACCAGTCACTGCCAAACCCAGAAAATAAGTAGCATATCAGAGGATGTAATATATTATTGCTACCAGTCCACCACTACCTATAAAAGTTATGGTCAGGCAATAATTTCAAGCATTAAGAGGGAAAAAGAAAAACCTGTCATATTCCTGTAAATCTCTGTTCAATTCATTTTTCTATTTCTGCTTCTCTAATTACACAATGTCCACCACCTAGAAAAGGCAACTCATGAACATCCATCATCTTCAACCTCAGATCTTCTGGTTTCCTGTTGCCTAGGAAACAAACGCCTCTATGCTACCTTTCTTAGCTGTTCTACAAACGGGGCAGGAATCGAGAAAAACCGCGCAATCCTTGCACGAACAGAGGTGCCTGCACGGGAGGAACAACACGCACGAGCTCCGATGGTAGCAGCATTTGCAGACCATCGTTCTTTCTCCTTCGTCGTCTTCTTTTCTTTGATCGGCGACGGTTGGTTCTTTGTTGTCGCATTCGCAGCAAGATTCTGCGTCGTCGACGCCGTTGTTGAACCGACAAGAAGCTTGCTCCCGGAGCTGTTGGAGCCGGTTGTTTAAAGATAAAACCATCGCTTCATTCTCGTGCGCCGCTCTCTGCCACGCTTGGCTCTCCATCTCGAGTCTTCCCAACAGGTTTTGCAGCTCGGTTGTTTTGTTCGTCGCCTTTGCGATCTCTTGGTCTTTCTGGTTGAGTAAAACACACGCCCTCGATTCTATCTTCTTCGCCAGTACTGCAAATTGTTGCATTCTCTGTTCTTGGAGTAACAATCTCAGCCTCTCATTCTAAAATCAAACGAAAAAAAAGGAAAGAAAAATAAGAACCCAATTGAACCAAAGACGAGATCTTTGAAAATAAATATTAAAAAAGATTGGTTTCTTTTGCTGCAAACCTGTGATTTGATGAACCGATCCATCTCGTTCCTCTGCTTCTCGACTTGAGAAGCCATGTTTTGGCCAAACATCATGGATTCAAGATTCTGGTTTCCTTGCTGCTGGTTTTGTAGATACTGAAACTGCAGTTGTTGTACGTGTGATAACTGTTGAACACTCAAACCGTATTGATTGAAACCGGCACCGACGCCGCAACCATTATCGATCAAATCGAAATAACCGGACAATGGAAAGCCAATGTTATCAAAATACAACTGCGCTTGAACAGCCATAATCTCCTTGATTCGTTCTTCTTAAACCGCCAAACAAAAACAAACGACTGAAAATAACCGAAAGGAAACAGTCTTCTCTTCTATCCACAGATCTCTTTTCTGGAATGGGGTTTTGCAGTTGGGATCAAAGAAACTAAAAGGACATGTGAAAACAAAAGATGGGGGAGGGTGTTGGTGTGTATTTATAAGAGAGATGGAAGGGTGAGGTCGGAGTGTGTGTATAAAAAGAAGAAAATAATGGGATTGGATTTGATTTTGATTAATAAAGTAACTGAAAAAAGGAAAGAGGGAGCGCATAGGATACTATCTTCTCCCGTATTTTTCTCTAATAATGAAATTGATCGTATAGGAATTCAGACGCCACGTATGGGAAGTTGTAAGCATCGACGTACTCATGCATATTTTGTGACTACACCCACTGACAGTGACTATTGACTAGATGATCGATTCGTTTTTTTTATATATTTTAAACTTGTAGTTTGTTTTTCCCGACTTGTCATTTCTCGGATTGATTCTGGTAACAAAATTTAAAATTTTTTGATATGAGTATACGGATATATTTAAAATTTATATTTTTATATTTAATAAATATATATTTTTATATTAAAAAATATTTTTTTTTTATATTCGGGTACCAAAGTATTTAATTTTTCAGGTACATGCAACATCCGGGTACCCTACTAACGGGTACTCGCAACACTCGGGCCGGGACATTAGCCGACCATAGGACTACCCGATGATCCGGGTACCCGGTACTTTGAGTAGCCGAAGACCTGCGTACCCAGATTTAAACACCCCTAATTTTAATACTTCAATGCAATTATATAAAAATATAATTATCATCTTAATAATTACTATATATGAATGTAATTATAAATTTTTTAAAATTTCTTAGACATGTTAGATTGATATAGTGTAACTATAATGTAATTCTATGTATCATATTTAACAATACATAATGTAGTTATGTTGTTATATGATTTTAAATTTTAAAATAATATTAATTAAAAACCTGAATTGTGAAATTATGTACGTAATTATACCAATCTTTAGCCTCGTAATATAGATTGAAGAGTGTAATTGGGAACATCTAATTACATACAATTCAACCGAACCAAAAATTAAGATTATTATACAATCATGTCATTATTATACGGTTTTAAGAATTTGAAAAGAAGAAAAGGGATAGCAATTTGCGTCAGTTTAGTCATTTGAAATTCCGAATAATAAGGTATTTTACCAAGTCAGAGTTGAGCATTTATTTAGCAAATAAAAAGCTTTAAAATACATGAATTTTAAAACAAAATTATTAAGCTTTAACAGCACATCATATCTTAAGAATAATGGCTGAAAGTAAATTACTTAAGGCTTAAACAAAAAAAGCCCTCAAACTATGCATTTTTCTGCTTTTGGTCATTAAATTATAATTTAGGTAAATAGGCCATTAAATTATCATTTTGACCACTTTAAGCCCCTAAACTATGATTTGGGAAAAATAAGCCCTTAAACTATCATTTTTGGTCACTTTAAGTCCATGGTTACAAAAATATAATTTTTTAGGCTTTTCAAACATATATAAATATTTATGTTCTTTTTAAATTTTAAAATATCATATATCAAAATAAGCCCATAAATTATCATTTCTGGTCATTTTAAGTCCGATAGTTATTTAAGTCAAAAGAAAATTATTTCGACTAATAAGATGTTGACACATCACAAAGATTTTTTGACCAATTAATAGCTTTGGGTATGGGTGTTCAAAAATACCCGACCCGATTACCAGAACATAAATAACCGGGTATTTACCCAAAAAAATTTTACCCGGGTCGGGTATCCGGCCCGTCACTTCTCGGGTCGGGCCCAGGTCACAAAATTAAGAATTTTCGGGGTACCCAATTACAATCTGGTACCCGGATATATTTAAAATTAATATTTTTTATATTCAATATACATATTTTTTATATTAAACTAATAAAAAATCTAAGATTTTTTTTCTATTTTTATATTAAACTAATAAATACATATTTTTTATATTTTTATATTAAACTAATAAAATATTTTATATTTAAAAATATATATATTATATCCGGGTACCCAAATTTTCGGGTACCCAAAAAACCGAGTTGGGACACGGGCCGCATTTTCTACTACCCGAAGATCCGGGTACCCGGTACTTCAGGTACTTGAATAACCGGGTACCCAGATTTGAACACCCCTAGTTTTGGGGACTAAAAGAAGAAAAATGATATAGTTTAGGTACTTATTTTGACCAAAAATAGTTTAAGGACTTAAAGTGACCAAAATGATAGTTTAAGGGCATATTTTGCCCAAAAATGATAGTTTAAGGGCCTATTTTGCCCAAAAATGATAGTTGGTAAACTTAAATTATGGCGTAATAATTGATAGAAACCATAGAGAGTGGTAATCGTGTAAATGATGTGTGTTATGTGGTCATCGTGTCCATGTTGTGTGCTGTTTGAACGGTTGATTGATTGAGTTACCTTTGATCGATGGGATCCAGATATCCAATGAGAAAGTGTTGACATTCTTGAAGCTGTGTGGCACCAGGTCTCATTTGGAGATGCTCGATAAGAGATTTCGAGCATGGGTGTACGCTCTCGAAGCTGTGTGGCATCAAGTGTCACCCAAAGAGTGTACGTTCCCGAAGCTGTGTGGCACCGGGTCTCACTCCAGGTTGTGTGGTTATGACTTTGTGTGTTTTAGCTCGGATGATCTTGTGAGATCCCGAGTATGGTTGTGCCTTGTGGGCTATGTGTGATGTTTTGCTATGATGAAAGCATATGTTTAGGCGACTAGTGGTAGTGTCACGTGTTTATTTATTTCTTTTTGCTCGTACTAGCTTGCATGCTTATGTTTATAATTAGCATGAAGTATAGTAGAGTACATGTGCACCACTTAGCTTTGTAAGCTCAGTGCTCGGAATTGTTGTTTTCGTGCGTAGGTTGATCTTCAGATCGTAGGACCAATGAACACTATCAGCACATGATTCCAGCATGTGGAGGCCTTCAGAGTACGATACTTGTGTTTAGTGGGCTATGTGTTCATAGGACATTACGTTGTTGAGTCTATAAATCTTTCTTTTAAAATTGTATTAATCAAATCAAATATTTTAACATTTTAAATTAAAGTGGAGCTGCTTGAAACGACTTAAATTGTTTAACTATATTTTCAACTATGAGCTTTAAATATTTTGAGAAATATCTTATTGGCTAAACCCAATTTTGAGAAATTTTAATGATTTTGGGTCGGACTTGAGGCCCAATTATGACATTTGTGTTGAGGGTATTACATAGATATTATCATATTGTTTCTATTCTATAATAAAATGTATATTTTAATATAATTTATGTCTGATTTAAGGTTTATATATGTTGTTTTTAAAGTTCAAATTTTACGATATTTAAAATTCGTCAAATAACCCATACTTCAATTGCAATCATCATTGATACAATATGAGAAATTACAATTAAAATAAAAAATGGGGAGTTGGACAATAGACTTATGTTTACCATTATTTTCTATAAAAATATATATAAATAATTATAATCTAAATCGATCATTCTAAATTATAATTGAACTAATAATTAAAATATATTTAAATAAAACTCTACCATACTAAGACTTGGACTATTATAAAACTGAGTTTCGAATTCTCTCATAATATTTACCCTCGATAAAACTCAAACCTACTTTAAAAAAACCCAAAACCTCGATTTTTTTCATTGAATCTATACTTCATCGATATTTCACAGTCTATTCTAGACTTCAAAAGAAGTGTGTGTATATATATATATATATTGAATAGAAGTGTGCGTTTATATTAAATTGTGTAAAATACTAATAATCCAATAATTAGGCAGTAACCGAAAGTCTTCTTTAGCTTTGCCGCCACAAACCAAAAGCTGAGGTAGATCAATTAACCATAAATTATAATAATCTATCAAGATAAGTGCACTTCAAAAATCATTCTATTTAATTATTTTATTTTTTTGTTCGTATTCTACCTATAACACATGTGACCAAAAAAAAGGATTATAATGTTGTTGGCTTTGTCACGTAAAGATAATTGATCCAGGAGCGAGCGTTGATGGCCGGTTGGTCAGAGCTGCTCACCTGCTCTTATCCTTTTTCCTTTAGGTCTTAAGTTCAAGACCCAGCAGGAGCATCCATTCCCTTAGAGTCTCCCCCTTCTCCCTCTAGGTAGAAGTAGAAGTAGTATTTGTCAAAAAAAAATAATTGATCCAGAAATTTCCTTGTATATTTCAATTATTAGCTTCATTAACATGGTTAAAATATTAAAAAGATCTTTGAATTTCATCACTCCAATTAATCAAGTTTTTTACACTTAAATGATTAATTGTTCTTTGACTTACACCCAAATAATCTTCATCATAGTGTACTTTTTTTTTAAAAAAGTTAAAATGGTGAAAAATATAGGGTTATCTAAATATAACAACAAATTATTGGTGCGCTTTTTACTTTTATAAACGTTTTTTTCCTATTAACAGTAACAAACATAAGAATGGACGTCAGGGGTATAGAATTTTTAAGTAGTTAGATTAAAATTTTAGGAGCGTAAAATTAAATCATTAATAAAAAAAATATAAATAAAATATCTAAATTATAAAGAAATTTAAAATTTTTGCCGTCGTGCTTGTTAACGTCAACAAAACCGAAGGATTACCATTCCTGCACCTCCTCAATATCATTTCCATGCCTAATGCACATAATTAATTAATTGTTGCTAAAGTTAACCACTACTTTTCTGGTTCATGTAATAACTCTTAAACTTAGTAGGTTCAGGTTGAATTTATAAAACTTTTATTTTATTTGTACAATATGAGTTTGATTTTTCAGCACGGATCCAAAGAAATTGGATTTGGTTTGGTGTCAACTGTCAAGTATAGTTTGTCCATATTAATTTGAATTGTATTAGTAGAATACTGTTCTTATGACATCGTCAATGAGTTTGTGCTTATCGGTTCAATTGACCCGAGGCCTAATCTCATATAGAGTTGTTGCCCATTAAAGGAATATATTAGGTTTATACGACTAGGATTTTTTTTTGATTAAATAGAGATTACATTCTCATGTCGGAATTCGAACTCATACAAGATAGGGCAATATAAACATCTTTAGCTACTAGGCTAATCAGTGGATCTATACGAGTAGGAATTTTAAATCTATATTAGGTTTATATAATATTCTATAATAATAAGACTCAAACTTGATGGCCGGGATTGAATTAATCACAGATGTGGCTAAAGGCTAATGGCTATAGAATATGACGCAACATTTCAAAGGTAGAATTATCCTTTTGAACTCTAACTTATTAGTCTAGTCGTTTTAGTTCTTAAATTTTTGTTATGTCTCTTTTAAACTTATATTTTTTGTTAAATTGACCCAAATGTGACAAAATAATAACGACATTGTTAACCCGACGTTAGTTATTTTATTATTTTTTTTGTTGTCAATTTTTTTTAAAAAATAGATATCGTCATTAATCAAATATCTAATTTCTTTTTTTTTTGTTGCGAGACAAAAAATGATAAAATAGTTAAAGAAATATGTCAACAAAGAAAAAAAATAACATTTCAAATTAACATTATGTTATTATTTTGTTATATTTAGATTAATTTGATAAAAAATTAAAAAGAGACACTGAAAGCTAAATAAATTTGAGAAAATTGTTTCTATAATAAACCTTTACACTACCCGTTTTAAATCAATCAATCAATTAGTATAAGTGATTATAAAAAATTAAATAAATTGATTTCCTACTCTATTCATTAGTCAAATGCAAATAATTCAATTAAGTTAGGATGAACCACACAACTATTAAAATAATTTTCGAATATGTTGATGCGATTATATGATATTATTTGTTTATACTTTTTCTTAACCTTTTGACAACATACCCTTAGGGATGGGCATTTCACCCAACCCAATCCTACCCGTGACTAATAATGTATTTTCCTATATTTTTAGGGATATTTTATAATAATGTCCCATCTTTATATTTTTTATAATTAGGTTATTAAAATTAGTTTTATTTACATTTGGGTTCCTAAAATTTATTTTTTATATATAGGGTCGGGTTCGGTCGGCAAAAAATTCAGCTAGTGCCCATCCCTACCCTACATACACCTTGGACACACAAATAGTCAAAACTTTCAGGATGAACATTATATCTTTTTCACTAGAGCTACTCTTTAAATTCAACCGTTAAAATATTAACTCCTTCACATCATTTAAGAACATTTTGTAAAAATATTTAATATATATATATATATATATTTAGGGTTTTTTTTTTTCAAAATCTATGTTAGGATGAACATGATCTGTCACTCTTTGTCTCTGCTTCTCCACCACATGCACCAAACTCACACATACAAACCCAAGAAATTCAACACCCCCGCCCTCTCTCGATTGGGTACTCACAATGGATCCTAAATCACGGAAAATTTGTCCAATGTCAGCAAGATTCTAAAGCAAAAAAAAAAACCTTTGTTAAACACGCTTCCCAAGGCCAAATGAAACTACTGTTACATTTACACATACTCAATTGAATATACTAGTGGAGAAAAGAGGGTGGTGTCAGTTCAGTTCAGTTCAGCCAAAATCTTTAATTTGAAAGCGTTGTTTCCGTTTGCATTCGTAAAGGAAACACGGTGGTGACCGAGAGCAACGGCACATATACACATGGAGAGTGCAAAAAAGTGTGGCCCCTCCATGTGAAAACTGCGAAAACACCAAGGGATTTTTTTTTTCAAGACCGACGCTTTAAACCAAAAGTTCTTATCTTTGCTAACTTCATTGACCACAGGAGAAAAATGGGATCCTTTTGTTTTGCAAAAATCCAAACCCCTTGTTCTCGTATTTGGTGCCAAGTGTTTGCTGCAATTTCTAAATTGTTACGATTTATACATCTCTGTTCCCGTTGTGTATCTTCCTGGTTTGTTCCTTGTGTTGTTTTTCAAATTGAAAATGATTTGTGTCGGGGTTGCTTAATTGGTGGTGGTTATAACAATCGATTATTCATGCATTATTCTTTAGAGAAAACAAAATGTTTAGGGTTCACATCTCATTTCAACACGTTCAAAGAGATATATTTTAAGACGGTTGTTTGGTGATTTGTCTTAGTCTTGATTAGAAATGCAATGTATGGAGCTTTCGTTTCTTGGAAGGTGGGCTTGTGGTTTTCCACGTGCCTTACTACACGCATGTATTGACTCAATTCCCCCTATAATTAAGGGTTCATTGATTAATTTCCCTTCATTAGCTTATTGTAGCGATATCTTTTTACGCTAAAAAATGAGTTTTATCTATTGTTTTATTTTGAAAATAATATATTCCATGGGGTTTTAAAGAAACCGCGTTTTATTTAGAAATTAGAGTCGCCACCGACCACTTAGGTAGGCTGGACACCGTAAAACCAAAGATTTAAAAATTGTTGGGTTCGGGAGTCGGTTACGGATAGGGAATGATTAACACCCCCATACCGCCCAAAATTGGTACTTTAATAATTATCGCTTTATTAATATTAAACTTTTCGGATTAAAGTAACGATTAAATTAAAATTTGGTTATAAGTGCGAGTAAATTTTAAAAGCCCCGTTATACGAGAGTAAACGCCCAACCACCATAACTACGCGTGATACTGGCCCCGTTTACGCTTGGATAAAAGGGCACCGCATTGATAATTTATATATCTCGATATGCAATCTTAGCGAGCAAAATATAAAATATGGCAAAAAATTTAAATACAATAAAAATGCAAATAAATATTAACATAATAAAATACTAATCTAAAACATACATACATAAATATTAATCTAACTCATAAATAAAAACAAATCTAACATAAATAAAATATTAATATAAAACATAAATTTAAAACATAATAAATACTAATCTAAAACATAAATAAACATACAAACTAAAAAAACACAATTTTAAATTAAATATTACTTCATTAAATTATAAAAATTACAACACAAATAAAAAGGAAAGAAAATATACCTAACTAGGAGCTCGAATGACGAACCCCAACTGAACCCCACCGAGATCTACCACGACCTCTCCAAAAATATTAACTAGATCGGATCTAAAATAGGGCCCCGATCGAACCGGTTAGGACCGAGGGCATTGCCCCGGTCCTTGGCAGCCCGAGAGCATGGCTCTCTTATTGGGCACCATTGCCGGCTCATTGTTTGTGTGTCTCGAATGCTCCCCATGCCTCATATTTATAGGCAAGGGGTAGCTTATGGGGTTGACGTAGAGCCCCCACATCCATGCAATTTTCTCTTTTTTTTTAATTTTTAGTTTATTTTTTTATATTATATTATTATTATTTTATTATTTTTATTAATTTTATATTAATTATATTACTATTAAAATAATACTAAAAACTGGTAAAAAATGAGTGATTACAGCTGCCCCTCTTTGCTTGTTCTAGTGAAACGAGAATAAAGCAAAGATCAAAAACACTCATTTTTGACCTAATTCATTGTCTTTGGCTTCAGAATCACGCGTTCTTCTAGAACTCTTCGCTCTTCCTTAGCTGAATCTTCAGGCTTGTAAGCTCTTCCTATATAGAACTTCGTCACCTTCCGATCTTGGAGCTACAGGCTCTTCCTATATAAAACCCTTCACTCTGAAGCCCGAGTTATGAGTCCTCCTATATAGGACTTTTCACTCTGAGACGGTAAAGCTTGGATTTCTTCCTATATAGAACTCTTCGCCTTCAACGCGGTAGGTTTTCCTATATAAAACCTTATGCGCCACAGATGGATTCTTCTGACTGGGAGTTCCTCCTATATAGAACCGCTAGTCTTCAAACCCTGGAGCCGTTAGTCATTCCTATATAAAACTTTTAGCTTCTGAAATCTCGTAGTTACGGTTTCTTCCTATATAGAACCTTTCACTACGAGGGCTCGAAAATATAGGCCATTCATATATAGAACCTCTATATTTGAATTAGGGGTTCACGCCGAGCTGGCTACCGATCTTTCTAGACTCAAGCTACTATGGCTACCGTCATCTGGCCTTACACTACTATGGCTGCCTCATCATGCCCGAATGATTTATCACCATGCTCGAAAGACTTACTGGTGGCCCAAAAGTCTTATCACCATGCCTGAAAGACTTACTGATGGCCCGAAAGACTTAACATTTGGCTTTACGCTACTCCGGCTACCGTCATCTGGCCTTCCGCTACTATAGCTGCCTCATCATGCCCGAAGGACTTATTGATGGCCCGAAGAACTTATCACCATGCTTGAAAGACTTGCTGGTGGCCCAAAGGTCTTATCATCGTGCCCGAAGGACTTACTGATGGCCTGAATGACTTAACATCTGGCTTTACGCTACTCTGGCTACCGTCATCTGGCATCACGCTACTATGGTTGGCTCATCATGCCTGGAGGACTTATTGATGGCCCGAAGGACTTATCACCATGCTCGAAAGACTTACTGGTGGCCTGAAGGTCTTATCATCATGCCTGAAGGACTTACTGATGGCCCGAATGACTTAACATCTAGCTTTACGCTACTCCGGCTACCGTCATCTGGCCTCACGCTACTATGGTTGCCTCATATTTCTTTCTTTAATGAAATCCACTTCTTGATACTCTTTGATAATTCTTCAAGTACCTGTCCAAAACAAGCAAAAATTGGCATGCCCCTATCTATATGATGCATGCAATGTAATGCTTTCTTTCTCCCATTTTTTCTCTTTTCTTTTATTTTTTCTCTTTTTTCCTTCAATTTCTTCTTATTTTTTCTTTTTTCTTTTATTTTTTTCTTTTAGCCTTTTTTTGTTCTAAAGTCTTACACCTTGAAAAGTCGTTCCTCAGATTTCTTCATCTCTTGACTTCTTCACAGTATGCTCTTAAATCCTCATTTGATCAATCACTTCGAATCAATGTTAACATGCTTTCAAACCTTTTGTGCGGAAGGCTTTCTTGTCTTCAGGGTTATCACTCGTCTTCATAAATGATCTTCTAGTTCTTATATTATTCTTATAAGAACCCTTGTCATCTTTTTCGCTTGGCGTTGCCCCATTCAACCATGGGCTCCATTGCTTTGAATTTTCTGACCTATCATACAGAGCCTTGATCTATTTCTAGTCATCAGGGTGAGCCAAAATGCTTCTATCCCCTAAGCTCATCCTTGATCTTCTCAGAGCATTTCGATGGGAACTAACTCTCGATCCTTATGCTTTAAATCTCATCATCATTCATTTTTAAAGTAATGCAAAAGGCAATTTACTTGTGTATATTAAAAAAATAATGATTGTTTGAAAAGATAGCAGTCATTTTGAAAATCACAACTTGGAGGGGAAACCAAACATTTTGAAAACATTGTTTGGAGCAAATGGTAAACATCTTTTTCTTTTCTTTTTTTAAGGACCAAACATTTTTTTAAAAAAATTAATGTTTGGAGAATGGTAAACAAAATTCGAAGTATATTGCCAAACATTTTAAAAACTAATGTTTGGGGGAAATGGTCAACATCAAAACTTTGGGAGAAAATGTCAAACCTTTTAAAACATGTTTGTCCCCAAAATATCAACATCTGCTTCAAATTGCCGGAGATTAACTCTAATGAAGCGCATATTTAGAAGATCTTGACCATGCTGGAGATATATGCAGATGTATAGTTTCTTATGGTCTAATAGGCTTTTGAGAGGAACAACCTTACCTAGTTTCTACCTCGTTTAAGGTGGCTCTCTTAATCTCACTATCTCACCATGCCCCATCCTTCCCTCATTTGGGCTTCGATCAAGCACTTCGAAGTTTGACGTTCCTTGAAGCAAAGTCAACCCTTATAGGCAGAATAAAATATGAAGACATTCTCATTCAACTTGGATATCTATGGATGATCGCAATGGTCTTTGGGGGCTTGTAATGTAGGTCTTTGGTTTATGGTTAAGTGAAACAATATTTTTGCACTTGTGTAACTTGTATATGCCCATTATTCCTTCCCTTTTTTGGATCACTATAGACTGCTCGTTTTCGGGTTTCACCCTAGAGTTCATTTTCTTTCTTTTTTACTATAGGTTGCCTTGCATCCTGGCTATGTACTGATGTTCGTTTTCTGTCCAAGAATGTTTGATCCTTCAAAACTGAGATTTCTTGAATGAAGGACTACGAATACATTTCTGGGAATTCTTGTGATTGGCACGCCCAGATGAAATGTTATTCTTTCTTTCTTCTTTTCTCTTCTTTTTTTCTTTTCTTTTTTTCACGTTTTCTCTTGGATCGCTTTAGACTGCCCATTTTTGGGTTTTCACCCTAGAGGACACTTTCTTCTTCTGTACCTTCAGATCAGTGTATTTTGGTTGGATATTGATGCCAGCATGCTTAGGCAGACTACTCTTTTTCTTCATTTTCAGGATCACTCTAGACTGCCCATTTTTGGGTTTTCACCTTAGAGATCATTTCATTTTTTGAAATTGGCAATCTTCGGGCCGACTTGTCTTGACTTGGCTTCAATTCGAGCTTCTATACTAATTTTCAAAACTGATATTTACTTGAAATATGGATTCCTTATGTCTCTTGCTCATAGTTGAAGTCTCGTTCTTGTATTGTTTGATCTGTGCGTGAAGCATATACAATATTCTTTCTTTCTTTCTTTTTTCTTTTTTTTTCCCTTTTCTTTTTTTCTTTTTTTCTCTTTCTCTTTTTATTCTTCTTTTTTATTTTTTTATTTTCTTTTCTTCTCTTTTTTTTGTTTTGTTTTGTTTTTTTTGTTTTTTGTTTTGGACTGCCCATTTTGGGTTTTTAGCCTTGAATCTCTTTCTTCTTATTCGAGTTTATAAATGTATCATCGAATGAACATGTATATATACTGGTATTGATGCTATCTTCCTCTCGAAGTTAATTGCCTCTCTGCAGCTCTTCTGATATTTACTCGATCTGGATTGTTTTGGCCTTCTGATTGTCATTTCTCTTTTTTTCTTTGGTTTTTCGTTTGGACATATCCTTGTTTTCAACCACTTTCTTCTGATGATTTTCCGATCTTCGTATCCAATATGTCTGGTATCATCTTTGTCTTCTGGTAAAGTAAAAGAATACCATTCGTCGTCACATTCACAGATGTCCTGAAAAAGCCTTTAGGGGGTAGAGGTTTAGGGTCAACTTTCGTTTCAAATATCTTAAACGACAAGTGCCTGAGAAGATAAATTCCTAAAATGGGAACTGCCCATTGTCTAAACACTCGCTTTGTTCCTCTGTTGGCCTAAGTAAACTAGCAGATACTCACATTTACAGTATCCCAGAACATTTAACCTCTTCTAAATATATGCAACTTAGAGTTGATCTTTGGATATGAAGCAAATGTACTGTTGCATTCAAAATTTGAGGACCTGGTATAGAAATGATATATACATGTGTCCATTCAAAAATGTGTGTATATGCATATGGGAGAACAAAAACTACCCCATAAAAATAAAATGTTTAAAGAATCAAGAATGTAAAAATGCTTTCTAAATGGAAATGTGATTTTTAATTCAAAAAATATTTGTTTGAGAGTTTTTTAACTACTACTTCATTAAATCATAAAAATTACAACACAAATAAAAAGGAAAAAAATATACCTAACTAGGAGTTCGAATGACGAACCCCGACTGAACCCCACCGAGATCTACTACGACCTCTCCAAAAAATAACTAGATCGGATCCAAAATAAGACCCCGATCAAACCGGTTAGGACCGAGGGCATTGCCCCGATCCTTGGCTACCCGAGAGCCAAGCTCTCTTATTTGGGCATGCCTTAACCGGCTCATTCTTGTGTATTGCCCCCCCATTTCATGCCTTTATATAGGCAATTGAGGTGGGTGAAATGGCGACGTGGAGTACCCTGCTCCATGCAATTCTTTTTGCCCTTTTTTATTTTTTTTATTTTTTTCTTAATTTTATACTAATAATAATATTATTACAATAATACTAATAACACTAAAACCCGGACAAAAATGAGTGATTACAGTTGCCCCTCTTCGGGCTTGTAAGTCCTTCCTATATAGAACTTCTTTGTCTTCCGATCTTGGAGCTACATGCTCTTCCTATATAGAATCTTTCGCTTTCTCAGGCGGATCCTTCGGACTAAAAGTTCTTCCTATATAGAACTTTTTACGTTGAAATCCTGGAGTTATGGCTCTTCCTATATAGAACCTTTCACTCTGAGACATTAAAGCTTGGAGTCCTTCCTATATAGAACTCTTCGCCTTCAACGCGGGTTTTTCCTATATAAAACCTTCTGCGTCACAGATGGATTCTTTCGACTGGGGGTTCTTCCTATATAGAACTGCTAGTCTTCAAACCCTGGAGCCGCAAGTCCTTCCTATATAGAACTTTTAGCTTCTGAAATCTCAGAGCTACAGATTCTTCCTATATAGAACCTCTCACTGCGAGTGCTCGAAAATATAGGCCCTTCCTATATAGAACCTTTATCTTCGCATTTGGGATTCACGCCAAAATGACTACCAATCTTTTTGGACTCACGCTACTAAGGCTGTCGAAATTTTTCTTCAAATTTGGGGATTTACGCTGAAAATAGCTACCGATCTTTCTGGACTCACGCTACTGAGGCTACCGATCTTTCTGGACTCACGCTACTAAGGTTGTAATCACTCATTTTTGACCGGGTTTTAGTATTATTAGTATTATTTTAATAATAATATAATTAATATAAAATTGACAAAAAATAATAAAAAATAACCATAATAATAAAAATATAATAAAAAAGTAAAAAAATAAACTAAAAATTAAAAAATGAAAAAATTGCATGGATGTGGGGGCTCTACGTCAACCCCATAAGCTTCCCCTTGCCTATAAATATGAGGCATGGGGAGCATTTGAGACACACAAACAATGAGCCGGCAGTGGTGCCCAATAAGAGAGCCATGCTCTCGGGCTGCCAAGGACCGGGGCAATGCCCTCGGTCCTAACCGGTTCGATCGGGGCCCTATTTTAGATATGATCTAGTTAATATTTTTGGAGAGGTCGTGGTAGATCTCGGTGGGGTTCAGTCGGGGTTCGTCATTCGAGCTCCTGTTAGGTATATTTTCTTTCCTTTTTATTTGTGTTGTAATTTTTATAATTTAATGAAGTAGTAGTTAATTTAAAATTGTGTTTTTTTAGTTTGTATGCTTATTTATGTTTTAGATTAGTATTTATTGTGTTTTAAATTTATATTTTATATTAATATTTTATTTATGTTAGATTTGTTTTTATTTATGAATTAGATTAATAATTATGTATGTATTTTATTAGATTAGTATTTTATTATGTTAATATTTATTTTTATTTTTATTGTATTTAAATTATTTGCCATATTTTATATTTTGCTCACTAAGATTGCATATCGAGATATATAAATTGTCAATGCGGTGTCCTTTTATCCGAGCGTAAACGGGGCCAGTATCAGGCGTAGTGATGGTGGTTGGGCGTTTACTCTCGGATAACGAGGCTTTTAAAATTTACTCGCACTTATAACCAAATTTTAATTTAATCGTTATTTTAATCCGAAAAGTTTAATATTAATAAAGCGATAATTATTAAAGTACCAATTTTGGGCGGAGTGGGGGTGCTAATCCTTCCCCATCCGTAACCGACTCCCGAACCCAACAATTTTTAAATCTCTGGTTTTATGGTGTCCGGCCTACCTAAGTGGCCGGTGGAGACTCCAATTTCTAAATAAAACGTGGTTTCTTTAAAACCCCACGGAAGACATTATTTTCAAAACAAAACAATAAATAAAACTCGTTTTTTAGCGTAAAAGGATATCGCTTCACTTATCCAACACTTGAATTGCTGAATGATTTAGAAAGTTGTTTTCTTTGTCTAATAGCGGTTTTAGCCCCTCTATTATTGTAATAGTATTTTTAGGTCCAAATTGTAATAGTTTAGGGGTTTAAAGTTTATGGGTTTAGGTTTTAGAATTTAAGGTACATGGTTTAGTTTTTATGGTTATGGTTAAAATTATAGGATTTCATTTTATAGTGTAAATACATATGTTTGGCCTGTATCAAAATTTTACACTAAATTAATAGGGATTTTTTCTTTAAAAAACTAGCCTTAAACATTTGGTGAATTTATATGAAAGAAAATCTTTTGCTCATTTTGGTGCCGCTTTCTATGGCTCAATAATAAAAAGTTAAATTCTAAGTTCTAACCCTAAATTCTAAATCTCAACCACTAACAAATAAACCCTACATCCAATTTCCTAAACCATAATCATAATTCTTAACCTTAAACCAAAGTTTTTAGTATTGAAACATAAATATAGACACCAAAAAGATAGAGAATTTTTACTTATATATATATATATATTAGGACCATTGAGTAAAAGAGATGGGTAAGATTAAACATTATTATTTATTATGCATCTATTTATGCGTTGATTGAAATAGATGGGTCTTTGTTTATTTCAATTTTCAAAAATCCCTATGTCAAGTTCAAAATCAATTCAATATCCGACCAAACACAGTTTTGAACATTTACACCAAACCCCATTGAAGATCTCGACAATTCAAAACCCTGTGTTCAATTATACATATCCATACAAGTACACAAAAAGATAAAGAAATTTCACTGTTAAGGAAAATGGGCTCTCGAAAGTAGTAGTTGTTTTTATTAATGGGCAAGACTTTGAAAGAGACGAGACGGTGGGTCGAGGAGTTGTTGGTTTAGAGCACCGAGGGGGGCTGCTGCCTGCACCGAGCAAAGGGAGGTGGTAAGGTCCCATCCCTGTTGTTGTGACCCACCACCGATGCATTTAAAAGTCGCATCTTGTGAATGAGTGAGACTTTCGCTGGCTGGCTCAGTGTTCTTTGCCCACAATTTGAGACTTGAAAATATGGCTAATTAGACCACTCACTGCAGAAACGGTCATTGTGAGGACCACACACACCCCTACTGACTGACGCTCCCATGAAATTTTGGGAAACAAATAAATGAATAAAACCAAAACAATGGGGTTTTGTAAGATATGGTATCAACAATAACTGCTTGAGATTGTTCATATGACACCAGCATGATTCATGCATGAACTGAAAATGATGGCAACGTTTTAACCATAGACACATCACCACCCTATCTGCATAGTCTGAAAACTGAGACATTTTGTTCTAACATATAATTTTGGTACAATCCAGACCCCTCTCTGCCTATAATTTGAAGAGTATTGAACATTTAAACATTTTTCGATTTTATGTCTTCCTATATATTATATCAGCGACAATACTTAAATATATTGTACTCCCAAGTTGCATAGTATGAAAACTGAGACATTTGAATATAGAGATTTTCAGCTTTGGCCTTTCATAATGTTTTGATTTTATCTCGGCCTTTATTCAGATAAAACCAGTTTCTATTTGTCGAAATTTAAATACTTAAACTCACATTAAATATGTGTTTGTGAGAGAGAGAGGAGAGTATTGATGGTGATATTTGGGTATGGTCTAGTGTTCACACTCCACAGCAAAACCTGCTGTATTTGTTGCTTTCCTTGTCTGTGTTTGTGCAGCAACCATGCATGCTTCCAACAATTAACCATTAACTATGTATATATAATACAAAAAACAAGCCACTGTTACACGTGGAACCTTATGGAAATGCACTGGAAATATATATATATATATATATTATATGCCATTATCCATGTTATAGGCTACATGATATATATAATCATTGCAAAGGCTGGATCCACTATGCATGCATTTGCAGAATGGGATGGCATTATTGTAGATTTCGACTAAAATTTCATCCACTAATATAAACATATAAAGTTCGAGTCTTGTAAATAAAAATATAAAATCAGAAGAGCTTTTCTCCAGAAACAAGACACAAAACAAGATCTTGTATCCAAAAAGAATATTGCTGTAAAAAGATTTGCAGATGGGAAATCTGATAAGTTAATGACCAGAGCTAGTTTGTTTTCAACCTCTTTTTTAGGCTTTTTGTGGGTGGGGTGGCCATGTTGTGCACATCTTATGAAGGCAATAAATAAATGAGTGGCGGTGGCATAATAACCAAAAAGAAAAAATGGGGTTCCATTGTGTTCGATACCTTGAAATGTCCATCATCGTCATCATCAAGAAGAAGAAGAAAAAGAGTTGTTTAATGTGACCCATGCAATATGTCAGGGGGTGGATTCCACATTTTTTCTGCATTGGAAACAGACACGCAAGTCATGTGTAGTGGTGTAGACTCCTGATTCTCGTGCAACTTTGACCGCACATACGTGGATCACTCGAAATGCCACACACTAATTAAAGGTGTTAGGGAACGTATTGTAGGTTCTATTTTTAGTACAATTAAATAATAATCCTTGTAATATGTTAGTTAACCCTGAATACTTTTAACACGAACTATGAACCTTATCCCTTTGGTCTGGCGTTTCTAACGTTTCATTAAAGCAAAGCAAGATCTGCCCTTTTTTTTCTTTTCTTTTTCATAAATTTGACTTGTCTAGGTTTCCAGGAAACTCACTTCCCACTATAACCAGCCACCACCAACGCAACAGCATTTGACACTCGGTCGGTCCCCCTCTTTTTGCTCGGTCATGAGAAAGAGAGGGTCATTGTTTTATCTTTTTTGACGTTTGAAAAATCAGTCAATTCCCACATACGTACAATAAAGTCATGCACATCCCTATCTGGTTTGTTTTCAACTTTTAGAGATTGAATTTCAGACCAAATCAAGTTTTTTGTTATTAAAAGCACTTATGAGCTTGCCTTTTTTATAATCCTATCTAAATTATAAAGGAAGAAGAGCTTATCCATGGAAAACACCATGCTCAAGTGGGTGGCGTTTTGGTAGGGAGTATGGGGTATAATTATGATTTTAGTACCTCTACTGTATTGGAATCAAGGACTTATTTGATCTCTTTACTTTTAGGGTAAATTACACCTATAGTCATCCGTTTATTAGTAAGTTTATATTTAGGTCACTGAATTATGAAAAATTACATTTTCATCACACAACTAACCAAATTTGATTATTTAGGTCACTTCATTCGTAACTTTTTACGTAGAAATGACATGACCATTTTCAAATTTTACATAATAAAAAAATTAACCTTCAATATTTACGCACCATATAAAAAAACCAAGTTTCACACTCAATGTAACTTTTCATAATTTGATGAACAAAATATAAACGTACTAATAATCAGATGTTTGTGTGTGGTTTATTCTTAACTTTATAATGGTATTAGTAGGACCAAATTGAAAATATTGTTAGTTGATGCTATTAAAACGATGATGTTGAACTTTTTCTTATTATTTGAACACATAATTAATCAAAATCTCATTGAAACCCAATCAATTATATTCAATCAAATATTTAAATCTTTAATAAATCAGATCGTTTTAACAACAAGAATTAATAACATTGGAATTCTAATACGGTACTAAAACCATAATTAAACCGAACAACACCCAATCCCTAATAATATATACATAATTCAAAAGTATTGCATGATGAATCAAATATTGAAAAGGCTTGAATCGAATTTCAAAGCTCTTGTCTTGAAAATGATGTACTCTAATAACTGTATGATCTAGAAAGGAGTTAAAAAGAGAATATATATATATGTATATATATGTTTTTTTTTAAGTTTTACATGTTTTTTATATTGTTGGAGTGGTGAAACGGGTGACTGAGATTAACAGTAAAATATGTGAAAAATATCACTTAGAAAAAAAAGAAAGTTAATTTTCATCTATTTTCCCATTCAACGATCTAAAAAACTTGTAAAATTTAAAATTTTTGACGGTGTGTAGTGAATTATAACCATATATACGGTAAAAGAGATAATATATTAAAAGAAACTAGTTTGATGAGTCAACCTAGTGATAACTTATAGAATTACATTAATATGTGTAATGATGTTTCTACGAAAATGGGGCCTTGTTCAATTGCCAAATGAGTGGCTGCGGAATTCATTAATTTCACGGGATCCAACGTATTCCACCGACCCCAATTCGGGGAGCGCCCGCCGAGCAATGGGAGGTCTGCACTTGCCCCTTCGTGGCATTCACACGCTAACGCCACCGGTGCACTCCGTGTCCCATCAATTGCAACCTTTCATTTCTCCCACTACCGGGGTAATAATATAAAAATCAAAACGAAGGTGAAGGACCTTAAAAGGAACACCGAAATTTTAATTATTTATATTTAATTTATTGATTAATTAATTTAAATAAAATATTACAGAATTTTACTCTAGGTAGGGGCTATACATAATGTAACCGATGGGGTCGATCCCCTAAAATTTTAAAAATTGAAAAAAAATTAAGTTGTACTCCGCTAAAAACATATAATTTATTTTATTACTCCATAAATTTAAATAAACAACAACACAACGTTGAGTTCCGCTACTGATTATGGAATGAATTCTTTTAATCCAATACCAATAACATTGAAATTTATATTTATTGTATCATTATGTTCACTCTTATATTATTTTCTTGAAGCTTATATTTGTTTTATAATTCAATGGGGTAAAAATTTTCATTAATAATAGGTATATTCAAAGGTCAAATTATCGTTCCATGCTCAACGCTTCGTTCGAAGTTTGTGTAAAAGCCTTAGGCAAAAGAATGGGCTTAGAAAAAAATTAAAAAAGTTTAAAATATAAATTAGATTCGGACCTCAATATATAATGTTCAAACTTGGCCCATTTTCTAAAATTTGTAATATAATACATTACATAATTTATATAAGGCTTAAATGAAAAATATGTGCTCAAAGTATGTTTTTTTTTTTAATTTTAGGTGCTTAAAGTATTTTTTTTGTAAAAATAAGTGCTCAAAGTTTTAAAATTTATAATTTTAGGTGCCTAAAGTTTCAAAAAGTTATAATTTTAGGTGCCCAGAGTATTTTTTTTTGTAAAAAATAAATGCCTAAAGTTTTCGAGCGGCGTGCCACGTGTCATGCAATAATTGGTTAAAAAAATTAACACACATTAACGGCCAGACACTTAAAATTATAACTTTTGAAACTTTGAGCACCTATTTTTACAAAAAAATACTTTGGGCACCTAAAGTTCAAAAAATATATACTTTGGGCACCTATTTTTTTATTTAAGCCTTTATATAACATAAAAAATAAATAAATCTACAATGCTATGAAACATTATGAGAAAAAAAAATTATACACGTGTTGTGTAAATTTTAGTTTATACAATTTTTTTAATTTTAGGGGTTAGCGGTTTAGTTTAGGGATTAAAATTTAAGGGTTTAAGTTTTAAAATTCATGGTATAGGGTTCACAGTTTATGGTTTAATTTTTCATGGTTTATGAATTTAAGATTTGAGTTTTATAGTGCAAATATATAAACTTTTACACAACCTGTGTATAACAAATTTACCCATATTATAATGTAAACCTAAAAAATATTAACAAATACATGCTTAAAAACATAAAAGTGTAAAGAATAAAAGAAAATTATATCAAATTATTAATCGTTAAAGAGTTAGTTGCAATACATGTCCCTAAATTATGGTTTTCATTCCAATTTTGTTATTTTACCCTCAAACTACAACCCTAATTTTAAATTAACCCTAAACATTTGAATGTTCCAATTTCATCATCAAATTATGACTCTCATTCTCAAAAATATTTTTTTCTAATATACTGGTGTAATTGTATATGTTCGTACTCTTTTTTAACATTTGAGAAGGCACACACACCTTGTATACACAGATGCTTGAACTCGAGTATCTTAAGATGAACATCATCATCTTTTCCACTTGAGTCACTCCTAAGGTTTAAAATAAATTGGGTAGGCTTAAAACAAACTTTGATTAGTCATTTATAAATATGAGTGAGTTTGGATTAAATTTAAAGCTCATATTTTAAACGAGGCAGAACTCGAACATATACGAGACGTTAAATCCGAAACATATTAACATCATAGATAAATTACCCAATCTATATACATATCTATCTATCTATATATATATATATATATATCAAGTGTTTTTAAGGGTTAGACTATCTATATTGCAGGCTTAGAAGTGAATAAGTCCCTTTATTATAATGGTGAGTAATTTAGTTCTTATGTATTTATTTGTAGTAAATTGATAAAATTGTAGATGTTAGAATGATGATAATAATGACGTCATATGAGAATAATAACGACGTAGTGTAAGTAGTGTTTTGCTTTAAAATCCATGGGCTGTTAGATCCAACAGGCAAAGCCCGATACTTTTCCCTTCAAAATTTGGGTCTTAGAAGGCTTAAATTGAGCGAAATGGGCCTTTAGTATGTGTAAAGTTCAGATTATTTTATCGTATGTCAACATAATTTCACTTCAATAATATGTATATACATATACACATTTATACAAAAATACAAAAAGTGTAATGTTACTGTTTGTACATGATATTGGTTCTACAATATGTGTCAAAAATACCACTAACATTTGACTGGATAATTATTTTGACTCATTTTTTGAAGTATTTTAACTTTCAATATTTTAATTTGATAAAATAATATATCATTGGATGAAAATTGTTAGTTATTTAATAATTTTAATACGTGTGAAAAGTTATGCTAAAAAATATCACTAACATTTGACAGAAAAATAATTTTAACTCCCAAGCGCGTGGAAAGTCATGACAAAACAACAACTGAAGTAGACTTATTTCCATACGTCCCATTCGGATAATACTCGTCAAATTTATCGTTTTCCCTACACTCGCCATCCAACTAACAATTTTTTAAAAAGAAAATCTCAGACACGTGTCGCAAAACTAACGAGCAACAAGAGATCCAACGACATAGATTTCCACGAAGAAACGACTCTAAAAAAGTAAAGGATAAATTATACAAATCATCATTAAATTTTATTCTTTAATTTATTTTGATCACTGAAATTCAGACATTAAACATTTTTTTGTCACTCTTAAACCCCAAATGGTCATAAATGATGGTCTTTCAGTTTTAAATTGTACTAGTCACATCGTCTTGACCACTGAATCAAAATTCGACCATCATTTTATCGGAAAATATTTAAAAATTTACTAATCGATTAAAAATCTTTTGATTTCTTTTTTTTCTACCTCTCTCATATATCGTTGGATAAAGCCTCTTTTTCAAAATGTTATTTTTCTCGTGTCAATAAAGTTTTTACTATTGAGATTTTAGAGAAGCTCTTTTGTTCACCGATAAATGTACATTAAAAAATTAATGAAAGAGTCAAAAAAATGTTCAATGTCTAAATTTTAGTGAATAAATTAAATATTTAAAACTTTAGTGATCGAAATAAGTTTAAGAGTAAAATTAAGTGAGGATTACAAAATTTACCCAAACTAAAAATCCTTGCCTTTATATGAAGCGGTGGAATTCATTATAAATCTCCGTGTGCATCACTATCACTTATTCACTCTTTACACAGCGAAAACCCCTTTAATTTTTTGAAGGAAATTTTGGTTGGTGGGAGCGTCTTTTATCTCCGTATATACAGTATTCTCTACTGTTTCACTGTTCTTTCTTCGTTTACTTATCGAAACCGAGAAGAAGAAAAAAGGTCCATTTAAGTGAGATCAGAGGAAAGAGAAAACAAAAAATGGGTGTTCTGGATCATGTTTCTGATCTGTTTGACTGTTCTCATGGCAGTTCAAAGCACAAGAAGAAACGTAAGCAGTTGCAGGTACGTCTCCTTCTATACGAGCTGTAGATTCATATATCAAAAGCTGTTTCTTTGTTAGTAGATCCAGAAACTTTCTGTTTCTGCTCTTCTCTTTATTACAGTACTTTGTTCCTTACGAGATTACTAGATTTAGGTGGTTTAGGGATCGGATCTGCTGCAGCAGTATGCTGAGATTGTATGTTTGATGGGTTTTCTTTGTTTAATCTGAGCTAATTTGGTTGAATCTGAGAAACAAATTTTTACTTTTTAGTTTGATTTTTCTTGAAAAATCAGCATTCGAAGAATGGAAATTTAATTATTGTATTAAAATATTAAAGAATCTTACACCAAACGACAAAACACCGTAGATACTTCTGTGGTTCGTCGTTTTAGTCATGTTCCGACAAGGTGATGCTCTGTTGTCAGTGTTCTAAAGAAATGATCAACCAACCGTAATATTTTTTTTCCAGACGGTGGAGATCAAGGTGAAAATGGACTGCGAAGGATGCGAACGCAAAGTGAAGAAATCAGTGGAAGGGATGAAAGGGGTGACGCAAGTGGACGTGGAGCGCAAGGCCAACAAGTTGACGGTCGTCGGATACGTCGACCCTGCGAAGGTCGTCTCACGAGTGGCGCACCGGACGGGCAAGAAGGTGGAGCTATGGCCCTACGTGCCGTATGACGTGGTGGCTCACCCTTACGCTCCCGGGGTTTACGACAAGAAGGCGCCGGCCGGGTACGTTCGCAATTCCCAGGACTCGCATGGGTCGTATCTCGCACGCGCTAGCTCCACGGAAGTTAGATACACCACAGCTTTTAGTGACGAAAACACTGCCGCTTGTACTATTATGTGATTGGATTGAGTTGATACCAATAAGGTGTTGTGTGGTGGTAGTGATTTAATTTTGTGTGTTAGTTTGAGGATTTGATTGTAAATTTGTGTTGTTGGATCTAATCTATATTTTTATTGGTCATCTAGGATTTTGTGTATCATAATGTTTTTCAATGGATTAACGTTTGGTGGTAAAAGTATTTTAAAATCTTAGAGTAACTTGAGATAAAATCGACACAATTGAAATGTTAAGAAATACAGAGTTTTAAATGTTACTTATATAATTAAAATGTTATTTTTTTAAACTAAATATTTTTTATGACTAATTTTAAATTTTGATTAGGAGTTTTGAAATTTACTGTTAATTTAAAATGTTATTAAAAATTATAATATTTTAGTTGTGTTGATACTATTTTAGGTTTTATCTTTTAACATTTTTATTGTGTGAGTAACATTTTAAGTTGTTGTAAGACACGACCAAGATTTTATATTTGGAAAGGTTAAGTAAATTTGGGTTACTGGTAGACCTGACAAACTTGACCCGAACCGAGACCTGATATTGACCCAAACATGATGACCCAAATTTGATCCTAAACCCGAAATAAACTGAACCGAATTGAAACGACCCAAAAATTTTATTGAATCGAAATAGACCCGACCCGAATTTCAACCGAACTGATTTCACCCGAATCGAAAGCTGAACCGAACATCGACCCGATTTTAGCCTGAAAATTAAAGTAAAGTAAATGAATACTTTATTTCATTGTCTATTTATAATCCAGGTTATGGTAAAATTGTCAAATTGGTCATTAGACTTTTTATTTTTAAAAATTAAAATTGTCAAAATGGTCCTTAATTTCGATTTTGGTTTTATTTTATGGTAAAATTCATGAACTGGTCATTGGACTCGCAATTTTCTATACTTTTAAAATTGTCAAATTGGTATCTCGTTTCGTTTTTAGAGTTTATTTTATGGATTCAGTGTTTATGATTTAAGGCCTAAGACTTATAATTTGGATTTTTTTAGTTAATTTTTTGTTTTCTATAATGTTTATGGTTTAGGGTTATTGGTTTAGTTTAGGTTTTTTTGTTTATGAGATTAATTCTAATTCTTTTAAGGTTTAGGGTTTATTATTAACAGTTTATTGTTTAGTTCAACGTTATTAGTTTATGAGATTAATTCTGATTCTTTAAGATTTATGGTTTAGTATTTATGGTTTTTATGGTTTAGTTTAGGGTTATTAGTTTATGAGATCAATTTTGATTCCTTAAGGTTTAGGGTTATGGTTTAGCATTAATGTTTTATGGTTTAGTTTAGGGTTATTGGTTTATGAGATTAATTTTGATTCCTTAAAGTTTATGGTTTATGATTTAGTATTAACGATTGTATGATTTAGTTTAGAGTTACTAGTTTATGAGATTAGCTCTGATTTCTTGAGGTTTATGATCTAGGGTTTAATATTAAATGTTTATGGTTTAGTATTAATGGTTTTATGGTTTACTTTAGGGTTATTGGTTTATGAGATTAATTTTGATTCCCTAAGATTTATGGTTAGCCTTTAGTATTAATGATCTATGGTTTAGTTTAGGGTTATTGGTTTATTAGATTAATTCTTGATCAACTTGTTAATGTTATGCATTTGAGTTTGATTAAATATTTAAATCAAAGCTTCATGTGTACAATTGAGCTAAAATTAAAGTTTCAACTTTCATGTGTACAATTACATATTTACAAGTTTACATCAAAATCAAAATGGTATGTGTATAATTATATTAAATCAAAGTTTATATGGCTGAATTGAAATAACTTATTAAACTTAGGATCTAATTGATCTAAATTAAAATCTATAAGCATAAATTACATACCTAATTAAAAGAATTCTAAAACCAAATACTGAATTTCAATTAAATTAACCTAAATTGGGACTCAATTGAATTAAACTAAAACCTAAAAGTATACATTTAGGAGTTAAATGAAAATTTTCTAAAATCAAAAGGGCTAAAAAAATAATTGCCCTAACCTAAAAGAACAAGCGGGATTGTTTCCTCCAAAGCATCCTTTCATTTTAATTAAAAAAAGGGACAAATGACAATTGGTTAATAAAAAATAAGGAGGAAAAAAGACGGTTGTCAAGTGCCAACTTTCAAGCATAATAATTGAGATGGTAAATTTTAGAGAGAAAAAGGCAGCCATTTTTTTAGCTTAGAGTTTATTATCTTTTAGATCTTGTCGTGTGTACAATTTTACATTTAGTCCTAATACTCATTTTTAAGTTTTAATCTAATTTAATTTAGTCATAAGTATTCTTATAGTTCAGACTTTATATATAGCAATTTTCGTTCCAACAATGATTTTTTAGTCTAAATTAGCTCCTATTTATTTTTAATTTTTATAATTTAATCTAACAAATTTAATATGATGATATTTTTTCATTTTAGTCCATGTGATTTAATTGTTAGCCGAAATTAACCCCTATTTATTTTTATTTTTTATAATTTAGTCTAATATTTTAATATGATGATATTTTAGTTCATATTAGTCCCTAAAAAATTATTTTATCCAAAATTGACCTATATTTATCTCTTATTATTGTAATTTAGTCCAAACCCTATGGATTATATCATAAACTCCAAACCCTATAAATTATACCATAAACTCCAAACTCTATAAAGTCTTTGTATTCTTCACCAACACAATCTTCTGCATCAATAAAGTCTTTGTGAATCATACCCAATTCAAACCGAATTAACCCGGAAATTCAAAGGTTGACCCGACCCAATTTGGCCCAAACCGAAAACAACTAATCCTATTTTGACTCGATCCAATACCCGATCCAGACTCGACTTGTCATAAACTCGAACTAAATCCTAATTAGACTTGAACCAAATCGACTTCAGACAAACCCGAAATGACCCGTACCTACCCAATTGCCACCTCTTGTTAGTGGCTGCACAGTTTTACGAGGTCTTTGGTGAACAGCCTCACATTGCAAATTTTGTGTCAAAATCATTGGAAAACGCAGCTGATTTTTTCGTTCTCAATGACCGTATTAAAATGGACAAATTGCACCACAGATCTCTCAAATTAAATTTCATGAAAAAATGAGTCTTTTTCCTTTAAATTTTGTAGTTTAATCACCAAATATAAATTTGTGACGAACATATTACTACATAATTAAAATTAAAACATGACTTAATATAATAAAGATTTTAGTCCTTAAATTCAATATATTTAATTTTTCATATTAATTTTTTTTTACATTATACTATCTTAACACACTCTCCAACCATTTGTGCATTCCATTGATAGACTAATGAAATATATATCTGTTATGATCTTAACATCATCTAATCACTTCACTAATAAAATCTTTAAAGTAAATAGTTAAATTTATTGAATTATTTTAAATATAGTCCAAATTAATAGAATATAATTTTTGGGAACAATATTATTGTATCAAGTTATTTGTTTCAATTTTAGTAACATAGTGATCTAATTATCACAAAATTTTAATTAAACAATTAAATTGTTAGTTTTATAAAAAGAATGACATGTTTATTTCAAATTTACAATTAGCTCGTAATCGACATGTTTATTCCAAATTTTCGGGGAAAAAAACATCACTTTCAATCTAAAAATGATTGAATCTTCAACTTCAAGAACTCAACTTGTTTATTTTGAAAAACCCACATATTCCTTTCCACAATTTGTTTCAATGGTAGGCACTTGCAAGCTAGACATGGGTTAATCTCGGCCCAATTATCACTTAAAAGAGTATACCGTAACATTTAACAAATGAGTTTTCATCAGATGATCAAAATTTTGGTTCACCAGACGGAACTTCGCTCGAGTGCGTATCTCAAGCCTTACCGAACATAATTAACTTCTTATGCTTTGTTGATGCCATGCAGAATCGGAATACGAATGGTTGAAAGCAGTACAAGCTAATTTGTGGCTTCCTATATGAATCACAAATCATGAGTGCGAGGAGCGAAACCAGTAACTCACCTGCTAAGGGCTCACACTATCGAAACATCAAAGTTATTCCACCTCACCTAACTCTGCCATTCATAAATAAGAGAGTTCATATACCTTCGAAAGATCGAGACAGAACTAGAACTTAAAAAAGAAAACCATTACTCCACACAACCACTATACATTATGGGTTTGGTATAAGGCATTATTGAGACTCAGTTTAACTTGGGTAAGAAACCAACACATAAATACTACATAATATGAAACCTTTAAGTTTCAGCTTCCCAACCTTGTTGGCTTTAGACCATAAACTAAGAACAGCTTCAAAAAACCAACAGAAAAGGAAAAAATAAAATTAAAAAGCAATGCAACCTTATGGAAGAAGGTTACGCATCCCATGAAAACTGCTTGTTAGAATACAATTATGTACCCCTCTTCCGCAGTCTTTAACCTACTGTAGCTGGATGAACACCTCGCAAGAAAAGAAATATCAGTATCACAGAAACAACACATTCGAATGCAGAGTCTTCCACATCGTGGGTAGCTATATTCAGTTTTGAAAGAGTCGCCTACAGCTCATAATATTCTGAATATCGCAAGAACAAGTTCCGGTATCAGTTTAATGGCCTCTCTACCAATATGGACTGGGACATGTCACATGTCCAACATTCAACAACAAATAGGCAAGTTTTTTCCTATACTATAACCATAGCTAAGTGATACAAGAGAGAGAGCAAAGCCATTTAAAATATTTAAAAAATACCAACATCTTCAATTTTTTAACAATTCACGTGGTTATAAAAGGGCACCTAAATATTGAAAATAATGTTTCACCACGCATATTGATCCTTATTTCTAGAGGCGGCAAACATGTCATTCGATTCGGTTTCGGTTCGGGTCATTTTGATTTTGGTCATTTCAGGTCTGATATTATTCAGTTCAAATTTGGTTTCGGTTCGGTTCAATTCGGTTCGGTTTTAGTTCAGGTCTATTATGATTCGGGTTGTTTCGGGTCGGTTGATTTTCGGTTCGGTTGTTTCGGCTCGGGTTAATTTCGGGTCATTAGGAGATCGGTCGGTTTTAATCAAGTTTTTAGGCCGGTCAGTTTTTTGCACCCTATATATAGATTTATAAAGTCAATATATTTAACTTTGTGGTGAGTTGTGCGGTTTTTCATATCTTATCTTTATTTATTTCTATTAATATATTTTCTATATTTCGGGGTGTCTTTAGTTTGGGTCTATTCGGTTCGAGTTCATTCGGTTTGGATCCATTCGGTTCGGTTGAAAATCGGTTCGGGTCTATTTCGGTTCAACTAAAACTCGGATCGGTTTCGGTTCGGTTTGTTTTAGTTTCAGATCAAATTTCGGGTCATCATGTTCAGGTCAGTTTCGGCTCATCATGTTCAGGTCAATTTCGAGTCTCGGTTCGGATAAATCGGTTCGGTTTTCGGGTCAAGTTTGTCAGGTCTACTTATTTCTCATGTAAATCCTGTCATTTTTCTAGTAATCATTCGAAACTCTAATAGCTGATACAGGTTATTAACTAGAATTACCGGATGGTTGATGTACTTAGAACAGTCATGAACTCTTATAACTGTTGCAAGCAATGAACCGAATAATTTCATCATAGACACACAAGAAAATAACAACCTGTAGCAAAAATATAACTTCCTATAGAAGATTAAAACTTTGGACCGGAAGTTCAAGTAAAAAACTAGTGAAGCAAATAACTACAGCCAACATACTAATTAAAATATAGGTAAACCGATCGGAAATTAACGTTGCAGTATCCACCATGAATTATACAAAGAAATTAAGATAAAGACTCCTAAATTTATACCTTTCCTCCTTTTCCTGCTAGAAGAATTGCCATTCGACCCTGCAATTCTAACCCCAGCCGTATAAAGCTCGTTCACTCCAGAGTTCTGATTCACCAAGCACTGAATATTATTGAAGTCACAACCATTAAGTCCTTGTCCATTCAGCACTGCAGCCTCTCCTGATTTATCTTCGACTCCAGGATCAAGGCAATACATCTCATCGTTGCATTGCACATTGCAGGGATTCATCACATAAGCACCACCAGGCACATTCATCATGTTAACATTAGTTGCTGGTTTTTGATAAGGAAACGCTCCAATCTCCCCTTCAATTCTTCCTCGAATATCTACAAGCAAACACTTTAGCCTCGCGACCTCAGCCTCCAATGCAGCCTGACCTTGTAATCTCTTCAGCAGCTGCTGGTTCACTGCCCTCAATCTCTCGACCTCGTCCTCCAAAGATGCGACTCGTGCCTTAACCTTCTCCCTATACTTCCTAACAGCTTCTCGATTACCTAACGGACGTTTCTTCGATTTCTTCTCCCTAGACTCAGAGGTATCATCAACAGAAGCCTTATCTTCACTCGAGGCAGGCACGATTTTGGTATGAAAATGGAAACAGGTGTGTGTATGAGAGTTATCGGGTCCGGGTGGGTTGCAACTGTGTGTATGGGTACAAGCATGGGAATCATTGAGTAATTCATCAAAAAAACTGTCCATTGAGCAACTGCTGGGAATTTCACCCATGTTATTGCCTGAAAACACTTCTTGGTTCGAATTCGAAAAATCGAGCTCCCCGTCGTCCATCAGAATAGAAATCCCACTTAGATCTAGTGAAGAATATATCAATTTACGATTTTGAACCTGACCCAGATGATAAATCGCGCTCAATTAGCAAGTAGCAACACCAAAGAAGAAAATTAAGGTATTTAAATATTCTAATAATTCCCATACAAATGCCTATATAAATAACCAAATTAAAGCAATTCAACTACGACCCAACATTTTTTCAAAGCAATCAAACAAGATATGAAAGAAAAAAAAACTTTCCACTGAAAACGAATCAGACGGTTATCATCAAAAACAACAAAAAATGGCAGAAAAGGCTTACTCGGGAAAAAAGACAACAGCAAGTGGAACAACCTGAGATGAGCCGAACAAGTCGATACAATTAAGGTTCAACAGGAAATCGAAAGAACAAATATTCGGAAAAAGAGCATCGTTATCATATATTCGACGAACATATTTGCTGGAAAATAAACGGTGGGTGTTGGTTTCAAAGGGAAGTGGGTTAAAAATAAACGTATGAATTAAAAGAAAAAAATAAAGAAGAGATTCTCTACTTTTAATATTGCTAAAAAGGTCAATGCAAATGGAAGATTTATCATATATGGCATTTTGAAGATACCCAAATTGGACGTACCAGAAACAAAGTAAAAAAAAAAGGTACCGCTTTGGTGCAGAGATTCCAAGGTACTTAAGCGGCGTCACTGTAAACTAAAAGAAGAAGATGCCATGTTTGTATTGCTGTTTATGAACTAGAAGCTACTTATTTAATGTTCAGGACCAGGCTAAAAGTTTATATATATATATAAAGCCGTTTACACAATGTAATTTTTTTATAAAAATTTTATACATTTTTTTATTGATGAATGGGTGATGAATGACGAGATTAACAATTATACGTAAAGATTATTACTTGAGAAAAAATAAAAAATCAACCTTAACCATTTATTTCACCTATCAAATGATTCAAAATTTTGTAAAATTTATAATTTTACATTACATATAATACTCGACATTTTTTATTGTTCGAATCATTTGAATAGAAAATTATTAAGTTTTATTATAGAGTGATCCCAAATTCCCACTGCTTTAAAATACCATAAATGTTATAAGATTTTTTATTAAGTAGAGAAATAATTGCATTCTCATGTAAATTTTAAAATTCGAATTGATGAAAATGAGACAAGTATATGTTCATACATATTCTTAATTATTTGACAATGCACGCACCTTGCAGACAAGACGATCAAAACCCGGGTCTTTTAAAATGAACATCATCATCTTTTTTACTAGAACCACTTGTTGGGTTCGTGATATTTATATTTTGTTTATAGTTATTGAATATATTATTTATAGAGATTTTATTCACATAATATAAGGGGAAAAACTTTGATACGCAAGATGTGTCAAGACAAGCTTGTTAAATTTAAGGCTTACAGTTTATGAGTTTAGGTTGTAGAGTTTAAAATTTAATTTTTTTTTGTACTAATAAAAATTTAGTAGTTAGGATAATAAATTTAATAGTTTATAATTTAAATTTAAAGAATAATTATATAATATTTTTTAATACGGTTTGTATATTAAAATATAACCTATTATAAAACACTCTCTTTGATAATAAGATTACCAAAATTTAAAATCATTTATTACATTATCATATATGTAAAATTATCATATTTAGCTCATTCAACTGAAATATAAGAATCTTATTTAATTAATATAATGAAATTATTATTAATAACCTTAAATTTTATAAAGCAAACTTCACACAATTATATTTGTATATTTACCAGTATCTTCTTAAAAAAATATTAGTATTTAGGGCTATTGAATGTTATTTATTTAATGATCGCGGGTCAACTTCATTGATTTGATTTTGGATTAATCCGAAAAGGAAAATAAAGTGGGTAGGCTGTGCCCTAACTAGAAAGAACACTTTGCTACTGGGCCAATATCACACACATTGATTTCCTTACTAATTTAGTAACTATTTTCAATGCTTGAATTTTTTATCTATATTAATCCCTTAATTTGGAGTTTTAGTACATTTCAGTCCTTTGATAATGCAACACTATGGGAGTAAACTGAAATAGCTATGAAATTCAGAGACGAATGTAAATCAAAATAATATTTGGAGACCAAATTATTTTTTATCAAATTTAAAGATTAATTTTTCATCCCTAATTTTTATCAATGACTAGTACTTGGTTTAGAGTAGGTGAATTTTGTTAAATATAGCAATTAGATTTCCATTATTTCATTGAATTTTAATAACAAATGTTAAAATAATTTTAAGGGTAATTATTCCATACACAGTCAGTAAAAACTTTTCCACAAGCGCCTTAGATATAAGGTTTATGGCTAGATTGTAAGGTTAGAGGTTTTGGGCTCAAGTTTAGTGGTTTAGAATTAATGAGTTTTAGTTAGAATTTAGAGTTTATAGGTTAAAACGTAAATCTCTAACCATATACCATAAATTCTAAATCCTAATCACTAAACACTAAATTTTAACCACAACACCTGTATTATAAACCCTAAACCTAAACCCCTAAATCTTAAATTATAACTCTAAACCTAAAACTAAAACGCTTATGGAAACTTTTTATTTTCCCGCTATGTATCGAATAAAAATCCTTTTTAAAAATATTTTATGGTGTCTTTTTATTTATTTTAAATGTGCTGAAATTCTTAATATTTCGACCAAGAAAACTCATATTATTTGAACTCCACAATCCTTTTGGCAAACATATTATTTTTTACAAGAGTCGACAGTCTCCAAATTACACCTCAACAATGGGTGCTGGCATTGTCTCTTTTCTTGACTGTACATTACAAGCAATTCCCAAAACTGGTTTGAGGCAAACATTGTGTTTAAAAACCTTCAAGATGCCAACCAAAAAAATGAATCTAATCGAAGCTTGATGATCGACTCCATCTTTCCTTTAAATATTCTTCGGTCGAAAAGTTACCGCTTTGCTCCATGCTACTGAGTGATGTAGAATCATCATCGACATCAAGCATTGCAACACTTAAATGTAACTCCGCCCTCGAATTCGGATAAACTTCATCGTCGTTATGATGTTCTTGGCTTTCTGTGTTCTCGTTCTCCGTCTTTCCCAATTTTTCAACCGTTTTCTCCCCTTTTAAGAGCTCAAGTATCTGCACAGATTGAAGGATCAATGCAATATGTAAATGTAATTTAACCCGGACTGTAACTTAGATGATCCTATACGAAGGCTAGATTACCTGGCTCATCTTAGGACGAAGTCGAGCTGAACGTGTGAGGCAAAGTGTTGCAGCTTGAACCATCCGATGCATTTGAGTCTCGTTGATATTTCCATTCAATTTTGGATCCAATATGCCTTTCACATCTCCACTTTCTATTATTGGCTTTGCCTGCAAATTTTCAAGTACTTAATAAATTATATTCGATCAGTGATGAAGATATGAAAGGAACACTTTATTTTAGAGAAGACCCTTACCCACATGACCAAGCTTTGCTGGTCTTTCAGATTCTCAAAGCTTATCGGTCTTTTTCCCGATAACAGTTCGAGTAGAACAACGCCGAAAGCGTAGACATCGATCTTGTCACTAAGTTTACCGTACATGAAATATTCAGGAGCTAAATACCCAAATGTTCCAACAACATCAGCTTGAAGTAGGAATGACGAATCAGTTGGTCCCCATATTGCTAACCCGAAGTCAGATAACTGTCAACATCGGAAACAAAATAAACAATAACCATGTGATCGATTTGTGACGTATTTCATTTTCGAATAACGTTCATTTAATTACCTTTGGTTCGAACCCATCTGAAAGAAGAATATTTGAAGACTTGACATCTCTATGAATAACAGGTCGAGAAAGCTCATTATGTATGTAATTTAAGCCTTCGGCAATCCCAACAGCAATGTTATATCTGAGTTCCCATGACAAGGCATGTTTTCCTATGTTGTTCCGTACAGTATATGCTAGATTGGATCAGTGGTTTGCAACAACATTTATCAAGCACAGGAAAGAAAAAAAACAGAGATCTAATCGAAGCTGTAGTGTTCGTACCGTGCAAAATTTCTTCTAAGCTTCCCTTAGACGAGAAATCATAGACAGATATAAGATCATGATCTTTAATGCAGACACCAATTAGAGGCATGATGTGTTTATGCTTCAGTGAGGAGATTATTTCGATTTCGTTCGCAAAATCCTTGCATGCCTCTTCCGATGACTTCAGAATCTTGACAGCCACTGCTCTGCCATCAGGAAGGATCCCTTTAAAAACACGGTTGCTCCCTCCTTTTCCAATCAAGTTCTCTGCTATGAAACAGAATCTTAGAAAACTAAAATAAAAAAAAACACATCATTGGTTGCAAGGCAAGTTTGGGATAAAAACCTGTGGAGAATTGATCGGTTGCATCTTTTAAAATTTCATAACTATACCATCGGCAATCCGATGAATTCGTTTTCAGGGGTATATCCAAGCATTTCTGCAACTCATATTGCATAGATGAATTGGTCCCAGTCCCATTATTGTCATCTTCAATTTCACTCAGCTCTATTTCCTTGATTGTCGAACATCGAGGAGTATGATCATGCGGGGAACGACTTGGTAAGTTCATCACCCATTTGACAACCGACAAACTCCTGGCATGCTTTGCTTGCGGTGTTGCTGAACTAGCCCTCAGGAGGAGAGGCCAACCAGGCTTATAGTCTAAATTATCTCCCGCCAAAAGAGAAATCGACCTCCAGGTGATTCTCTTGCCTTCACGAATAACACTCAATGTTTCGATCTTTGAATCTTCACTACTGGTTCTTGATCCATCTTTGGAGCTTTGAATCCCTTCGAAACTGGATATCTCAGACCCAACTTCAGAGTCACCATATTCTGATTGACATTCTCTAACACCAAGGTTTTCAGACAAACAAAGACTTGGTCTTGGATCACCTTTAAGACCTGACATAATTGAAAGTACATAATCAAATTACTTTGGAAGACCACAGTAGAAACCAGAAACAGGTTCTTTCTTATTTCTAAGACAGGTTAAAAACCAGACCTGGCAATTCACTATTGTTGGACCTTTCGAAAACAAGTTTTCCATTCTTGATGGCCAGAACATTGGTAGTCACCGGCAACCGCTTTGCGCAATATCTAGCCGTGGAAGTCCAACCCCTGAAAATGATATCTGTTTTTTTGAGTAATGAGACTAAGAATCACACCAACTTAAACAACCCAAAAGGTTGAGTCTTTTAACAGCTACTTACCCGAGAGCACCAAGCTTGTCTGTACCCACAACTAAAGCAACAGCAGCATAGTTCACCGCTTCTCGGATCAAAACTTTTCGTATCGAACTTCCTTTACAAATCTGGCCTTTAAGATCAACCTGAAAGCCAAGCATGAAAATTACAGCAATGATCAATATCTGTTCTCATTCTTTTTAAAGTAAAAATTCACCGAAATGCGAGTTATCAGTACCGAAAGCAACCTTCTTTGTAGAACACAGGCCTCCATACACTTCTAGATAACGCTCTAACAACAATTTCTGCCCCAAAGCATGATCTACATTGAAACATCAAATTAGAACACAAATTGTAAAAAACAACAAAGTTCACAGAAAAAAGCAATGAAAAATGGCTTACCCGAACTCCGTGAAACATGAACCGCTACAACACAATCACCAGGCTCAGCAACTTTTACAATAGCCCAATTAAGCAAATCCCTGCTTTGATTATCAAATCGAATCCCAACCAGCACATTCTTCTTTTGATCGCAGGGCATAATTTCTTCTCTTTTTGCTTATTTACTACCCCAAATTCTTCGAAGTTTTCAATTCAATCTCTCCGGATAACAAATCACGTACCCCAACAACACTGGGCAGTTAACAAGTTAACCCTTTGAGATTATAAACGATACCCCATTATCATATTTGCATTTGAAAACGCAGACTCAAAGAAAAAAAAGAAAGAAAACCCAGATCGAAGCGACGGCGATAGCCATAAACTAACATTGTTTAATATGCTAAACAAATCTACCGAAATCTTTGAAATAAAGAATACGGATAAACAGAACAAGACAAATTTAGTTTAATATGCTAAACATCATCCCTTCTACCTGCTGCAACCAATTTGAATACTCTTTCGTATATAAAATGAAAATCAATTATTGAACAATCAAAACAAGTTGTTTTAAAAATAAAAAAGAAAAGTTGGGTGATGATAAAGATATTCAATCTGCTTTCTTTTTAAAAATAAAAATGTGTGATTTTTATTTTTAAAGAAATGGTTCTTAAGTGAAGAAACCAATCCTTGAGATAAAAATGTCGGCGAAGTAAAGAAAATATGGAATTCCCGCGAAGAGTGGGCAACGAATTTCAGAGATGAATAAAAGAGAAAAAAAATTAGGGACTCCATTTTTTTAATTATGAAATATTAGAATAATACTAAAATAATTTTAAGCTCGTTAACGGAACCGGCAAATTTCGCGCGAAACCCATGGTCACTGGTCGTTTTGGAGGAGAGGTGAAGTGATGGAAACCGGCTATTGTGGGTTGACGAGCACTAACCTTTGGCATCTCTGCTTTGCAAGTTTTTTTCAGGTAAGGAAATGTAATTTTTTCGGTGACTGAAGTTTTTTAAGTTATAAAATAGTCATTATATTTTATTAAATTTTTATGAATAACCGTTTAAATCAAATTATTATAAACTAATTTTTAGATTTATCAAATTTTATCATTATAAAATAACGTTCGGTGAACTTTTTTTTTTTAATTTGTTTGGTGTTTTTTATTTGCTATTTGGGGGGGGGTCATTTTTTATATAATACGAATTATCAACTAACTAAAATTAAAAAAAAAAGTAAAAACACAAATTTTTAGTTTTAAATGATTTCTTCGATTAATATTTTTAATTGAAATAAGGTTGTGCTTTGTATAATAAGAGACGAAGCCAAAATTGAAGAGATCTTAAAATATAATTAAACTATAAAAAATTAAAGGTAATAAGATTTAATTTTATTAATTTTAAAATTAAAAGATCTTAAAAGCAATTAAATCAAAAAAATTAAGATCAATACTTAATTTAATTAATTTTAAAAATGACAAGGTCTTAAAAACAAATTATATCGTGCAAATTTGGGAGGGACAATGACTTAATTAAAATAGTTTCAAAACTGTCAATAGCCTAAAATATAAATAAACCTTCAAAGTTGGGGGCAATTTTCCCTCCCACCCTCAATATAGTTTAGTCTCTATGTATAACTATTCATATTTGATTTATTGGTCGATAAATTAAAAACAAGTACTATTGAGGTTCATTATGAGGACGACTTTCGTAATTTAATTTACTTTATTTGTAATATAAGTATTTACACTTATGATATTGTTCAATATATATAATATATTGTTAGACCAATCGATAACTAGTGTCGATGTGTTTCTTGAACTAATTAGACACGAGATTTGGTGACAATAAATGTCTATCTTCACAATTTTATAAGCTTATTACAAACAATTCCAAACATGTATTTTTTATTATTAAGAACTTGGCAAATCTCAACGGTTGGTTGTAGCTAATTGATCGATTTAATTATTTTAATTTAATTTCTGGTGGGTATATTTACAGCTTTAGATTTAGACATGATAATCATAGCCAAAATCCACTTGAGGTAAGGCAAATCACGTTTTAAATATGAAGGGGAAAGGCTTTTGGAAGGTGAATGGGAATGACATGTTATTTTCTCAATTTAATTGCTTTTTTGGTACACCTAAGTATACACGTTCAAATCAATTTAATTTCTTGCAAATAAATTAAATGGGTTTAGAATTTTAATTTTTATAAAATAAAAAAATTAAATGGCATTAAGAAATTCTTTAGTATACATTCGAATCTCGTCAGATGGAATTTATGCATATCTTTTCTTCAAAATTATTATAATTCACTCTTACTATATGTAATTTTATCTAAAATTATTTTAGTTTAATTTCGTTTGATTGGTATTTTATATTGATTAAATATATATATTGTGATTCAAATGTATTGTTTTTGGATTTGTTAGTAATAAAAATCATGTTTATATCGAGAAATTATATCATAGGCCCGTCCCACCACGTCATACATGATTCAACTAATAAAAATCATCAATTGTATTAATTTTTCTCATGTCATCTTTTTACGAAGTGAATTTTTATTCATATTTACTATAAATCAAATTTTAAAAATGTTTACCTTGTGAAAGATTCACTTGGTAAAAATGTGACATAAAAACATTAATGAAATGGATAATTTTTATTGGTTGAGACTATAAATAATGTAGCAAGATGAACCTACGATATAATTTTTCTTTTATACCTTATATTTGAACTCGTAAAAACCATTATCAGAAAGAAGATAAAAAAATAATTTCAAAATTTAAATTTATTAAATATTATATTTTAAATTAATTATAAAACTATCAGATTTAAAATTATTTATATGCAATGAAAAATAAAAAATGAAAAAGTTGTGGCAACCACTTTGTACGCGAGTATAGGGTGTGCAAAATTTGTTATGGTTCAAAAATATATATTTTTATTTTGAGTTATTCGAATCAGTTTAAATTTTATGTTTAAATTTTGGCTCGAGTTTGTAATTTGGTCATTGATTTTCTCGTTTCTTCGATTTCTTTTTTATTTTAAGTATACTTTTGATAAAATTTAAACTATATATCCCTCAATCAATTTAGAATATCTACGGAACTTCAATCTCTTTTTTAACAATGAATTTCCTATTTTTGTAATATAATTCCCCAACTTCGTGTTATAGTTAATTTGATCTTCGTGTGCAACTCTTTATAAATTTATTATTTCCATCAATTTCTTTAGTAATTTACATTGTCATCAATATATTGTCTACCAAATATATTCTTTTAAAAATATAAAAATACATTATATAATTTTAGATGAAATTTGATTTATCAAATAACATTATAAATTTTATTTACACATATAAATATATTTATATGCATATCATATACAATTAAAAAAATTATTTAAATTAAAATCAATCAATACTATAACATTATAAATAATTAAATTTAAATTTAAACAAAAACTCTAATAAATACATTTGATTATATCGAACTTAATTTTATCTACTGAATTTTACTCAATCGAGCACTAGCCCATAGCTGTCCTTTTAATCACACGTGTGTTTTTGCATCAGCGGATCCACCGACTATTCTCCCACAACACGCCACGTGTACAATATATTGTCAGACAATGCGTGAAAAAATTTGCTAATGTTAAAAAGTCGGTCCAAAAAGATTTCCAAAGTAAATGTTGCATGAGACCAGAGATCATATAATAATTACTTGCATGTTCAGAGGCGGACGGTGAATGGGTCAGGGCCTTGGTCCCAAAAATAATTAAATTTGCATTTCAACTTTTAATATATTTTCTTGAAAATTTTAATTAAATTCTTTCAAAATTTAAAAAAATATTCAATCAGATCCTTAAAATATTAATTTTCCAAACTGTTCTTTTTCCCAATATCCATTTTTACTGGAATTAAACAAAATATCTGTCTAACCACAGTTATAGTTCGATACTTAATATTCAGTGAAATATTTAAGACTCACCATAAATATAATATTATTTCACTCTAAAAATCATCAATTTCATTTTATATATTATTAGTGGTAAACAGTTAGATATTACTTAGGTAAGTCTCAAGCTCGAGGTCTTGTGTATGCGAAAAATTTTTGTTGTAAGATTCATCTAGCAAAATAAGGTGTAGAACGCATGGCAGTATGAATTAATTAGACTAAAACTCCAGAAAACTAAGAGGGCAATCAAATAAATATCACATATCCTTATATAATATTTAAAAATAAATGTATTTTTAATCATCAATATATGATACATTGATCAATTAACCTTGATTTGTGAAGAATATTTTTATATTAGAATCTAGTTTATTTGATCTATGAGCAAGCATATTTAGCCGATTAGCCAAGCTACTCGTCTTTGTTTTTATATATTTCTTGTCATGAATTCTAGACCCACGCACTCTCATTCTTTTTCTTAGAGTCTCATATCCTTTCCCCTCTAAATAAGATTAGGACTAGATTTAGAATTTGTCAAAAAAATATTTAATTTATAATGTCAAAATTTTGAATCTCAACCGATATTTAAATCACTTAACCTCATATTCTTAACTTTACATGCGAAAGTAAAAATTTCAATGCAATATTCCGAAGTCCAAACAATATGCATATATATGATTTTTGATGAGATAATGAATGAAATGATTAATTTTGGAGGTTAGTAATTAAATTAAATATTTGAATAATGAAATTAAGAAGAATGGAATGATGGTGCTATGCCAGCGTCCTGGCCTAATAATGGCTCTTTTTCTTTTTTCCTTTGATTTGATATGAATTTCAGTGATATATAGAGAAAGTGACTGTACAACCATTGCTATTAAGGATTAACAACGGTGGCTACAAAACATGGCCGAAAGCGAAGGCCACGAGCATGGGGATAATGGTCCTCAAGGAATCTTTATGGTTTCGCATTTATAATAATAAGCATATGCTAAAAGAGAGAAAAAGTCATGGCCGACGACCATGGAAAGAAGAAGACGACAAAAATAATTAATTAGACCTCTATAGTACCCGATCTAAATTAATTAGCGCGCATAACTAACACTGCAACCTAGTATGGAGTTATGGATGTACTCTAGCCAAAGGATTGTTCAACTTCAGTGCACCAGAACACTGACAATATGGCAACATGCAACATATAAGTCAATCAGTTTCCCATCGCCGAGTCCAATTGAATTCCATGGTTTGCTCCTGCTCTACTTTCCTTCTTTTTGGATCAATATGTTTGTTTCGTTGCAGAGATTCTTTCCTGAGCATTGATGGATGAATCTTTAAAATAAAAGAAAAAAAAAGACAGGATAATACGAATCATTGACGATGAGCAAAGATTTATGATTTACCTCTTCTCTGAGCCAACCATTTTAGATGCTCCATTTGCTACCTTGGATCCCATTTCCCCTGGCATTTACAACATAATTATCAAATATCAATAACGGGATATAACAAAGATGAGCAATCAACATGAGCCGAGATGGTTTCTAATCAAACACCTGTAACCGCATTAAGAAATCTTAGGCCCTGCGAGTGTCTATTTGTTGTCACCTTATCTCCATTGCTGTTTATTCAAGTACAGTTCAAACGAATCAGTTGATTTCCACTTTGTTCCATTTCTAAATGGGCTTATAGTTGAAGAATGGTTATAATTTTGATGCAATTGGTGACGTACCTTAGTGCCCGTTTGAGTGCCTCCACAGACAGTAGTTTAACTGCTTTAGAGGGCTTTTTCGAGTTTGTTCTATCAGATAGAGGATCAACCATGTATATTCCTTCTGATCTAGGAGGATTTCTAAATGCTGTTCTCAAGTTTCTGTAAGATAACAGGGGGGAAATGTCAAGTTGTGAAAATTTGAAATGGAACTGATTGAGCAATTTAGTTTGACAACAGAAGGATACAAAAATGAAATGGATCATTGATCGCCTACCCTCCCATTAATTCGGTTCGCTTTGTGGAATATTTTTCTGATGCTTTCTACAGAACAGAACAGAAAAGTGTTACCTAGGGATGATTTACATCATACTCCAGTGATGTTGGTAAAACAAGACAGATTAAAAGTAATGTCGTGCCTACCGATTTGTGATATTGGCAGTAAGCACCTTGACGTCTGAAATAAAAGAAGAATAGATTAAAAGCGAAAAATAGAAAGAGATAAATAAGAAAGACAAACATACAAGGAAAATTGGATAACATAAAACCTTATATTCAATTGATTAAAGGTAGTTTAACAAGCTGCATGATTAAACATAAGATACCAAATTGTATGAAAGGACATAAGAAGGCTATGAAATAGCTTAGAAAAAACTCAACAAAGAACAATGAAGTCATGATTTCATATATAGTTTTGTATCAAAGAGTTACTCAAGAATCAGTTTTATTTACTTCTTGCTCAACCACATAATTAATCAATCAACATTTCAAACATTCAGCACAAACCAGACTCCTTTGACATGAACCTACCAACCATGCTTTTACTAGTGTTGAGCATTTTTTGTTCATCTGATATGACAGTTACCATGCACTAGCACTACGAGCAAACTGCATACTAGGCAATGACCTATATTGCAGGGAAGTTAAAACTCATGGCTTTTTGGTGATGCAAGAATTAGTGGAAAGAGAGCAATAATTCTATCAGAAAGCCTACTAACATCATTGTAAATAATTTTCCCTTTAAAGTGTTTTCTGAGATGCTTGTTACTTGTACATAACTCAGATCAATCAATTATGTACACCATTTACAACAAAATAGATGTTTCTCTCAATCCTATTTCTAGATCAGGTTAAGTACACAAGATCCATTGTGCAAAAACAGTCAATATATCAAAAGAACCATAAGGAAGACATGTAGCATACTTATTTACAACAAGCGTGCAAGCCATCCCATCTTTTCTTTTCCCCTTGCAAACTCCATAGTCAGCTGAGGTACCAATCTTTACAATTTGATTGGACGCATTAGCGCTCAAGGAAAACCCCAATCCCTACAAAATGATACAGAATGCATTACTTTCTTCAATGAAGGGAGCTCAACATAAGTCAATTAAAACATGACAGACAAAGCTGATACCTTGGGGTCTTTGCGAACACTGCAACTGAACAATGTAAAAACTGTTCCAACCTGCTCCTTACAATTCTGCTCGTAAGCATCACCAAACAAGAAAAGAGAAACGGCATTTTCATCTAAGCACCCGATTTTCCAAATGCTATAGCCCTTCCCAATTGAACTAGTCTTTGGAGTTCCCTTTTCAGTCAACACTCCAATGGTTGCCCAACAACCATAAAGGGTGTCTCCCATCAATAAATTCCTGTAAAAAGCCCAAAAATATCTAGTCATCTACCTCATGAAGTTTATGTATACCCTTTGCAAGTAATCATCTAGGTAAGCCAAACTTGAAAGGAACTTAATATTAAAAAAATAACTAGCAGTAAAAGCATAATTTACAAGCATACATACTTTATAGTTGATAGTCGAACAAAACGGATATCAGATAAACGATCACTTAGTTCCGCAGGACTGACCAATTGCTTCCTATCAAACAGAAGAAAAAGTAACGTATTTTAATGATTTTGCCTCCAATAATCAGAATAATCACCCAATTCAATTCAGTCATCGTTATACCACATCAAAAGGACTTGGTTTACCTTATACGCAGACCTGAAAACTTCTCAACTTGAATATCATTTGAAGCCGGTATCTTTGACTTTGCATGTCTCTCAACTGGTTTGGGTTCATAATCAAGGCAATCTTCGACGAAATTCTTAAAAACAGACAAGTCCGATTTCCCTCTTTGCCTTGACGACCCATCGTCTGATAGGTACCCTACAAATTCAGCCCAAACAAACTTGTGAGAATAAACCGAAAGATACCCATTATCAGATTCGAAAGTAAGAACAAAAATAACCAAAACTCATACGTAAAAAAACTACAAACAAAATAAAAAGGGAAAAAAACGCAGAGCCAGAAGCAGAAACCCAAATCCTACTAGGGGGAAAAATAAAAGATACCCAGAATGAGCCATGAGAAAAAACATGGGAAAGTTGATAGCTCTTTAGTGTTGACCGAAGGATGAGATTTTACCTGGAGAATGAGAATGGGGATTTGAAGGAGAAGCAGGGGGCGTTTCCAGAACTCTTTCTTGAAGAGAGAGAAGGAGATCGAGATCGTCTTCGTGGCTTGTCATAGGTAGTATTGCTTAAGCGAAACGGATTCGGACTGCAGGGAGATGATTTTGAAGCTCTCTTTTATCAATTGAAATGGAATTGAGTGGTAAAAGAAAGAAAATTTGACAATTTTATCAGGATTTTTTTTTTCCATTTTGTATTCTGGATGGAGACTTGAAATATGTTTTGGCGGGAAATAAAAGAGCTTCGCGGCTTGGCCCTAATCCAAAACGCAGCGTTTTCATCATTACCACAACATTTTTTTTTCTCTTTTTTTAATTACAATTTAATTTTATTTTAAATTTAATAATAGTAAATGCAATATTGACTTTATCGTCGATTGCCTTTGATTTTCTCGTTGGGTGATAATCGTTTTTATATTAGAGAATAGTAAATATGTTCAAGAGGTTAGGGCTGTAAACAAATAAAATGTTCAACGAATTGTTCGTGAATTGTTCGGCGGAAAGTTCGTTTATTTATTAAACGAATAAATATGTATAAGATTTTATGTTCGTTTAATTAATTGAACGAACACGAATAAATGATTTATTTGTTCATTTATATTCGTGAACGTTAGATAATCTATTCGTTTATTTTCCTTTAAAATTATTAACATATGTCTATTTATATTTATTATTTTTCATAATAAAAATATTATATTTAAGAAAATTTAAAAATATATATTAAAAATATAAAAAAAGAAAAAATTAAAAATACTCCATTACTGGACTTCTTAAGAAAAATAAACAATATTTAATGTTCGTTTGTGTTCGTTTATTATTTTAACGAACGAACACAAGCAAAAAATTATGTTCGTTTATTTGTTCGCGTCCGTTTAGTTGTTCGATTAAAATTAAACGAACATGAACATACCCTCGTTCGTGTTCGTTTGGTTCGTTTACAACCCTACATGAGGTCACATATAGAGCACCGGTGGCGGTGGCAAATTAAAAAAAAAAAATAGGGTGAGTACATATATATTAAATATTAGCAATATAATTTTTTTTGTGCATACTGGGTACAAATAGAATTTTAGATGGATACACTTAATAAAATAAATAACAAATAAAAAATCACATTTTTGGAGTGAGCACAAATAAAATTTTAAGGTGAGCACACTTAGACTGCGTTTAGCATTGCTTTTGGCCTCAAACCAGCTTTTAGCTCAAAAAGCTGGTTTGAGGCAAAAAACAATGCTAAACAGCTAGCATTTGGAGAAAAAACTGTTTTTGAAAAGTGATTTTCAACCCAAACGTAAAAGCTAAAATTTTTAGCTTTTGCGGTTGTAAAAGTGATTTTGGGAGTCAAATTATAATTTTACCCTTCATTTGCTATTGTGTTTATTTATAATTTATAAATTTATAATCTTTTACGAATATATAATTATATAATTAATAATTATTTTTTAGTTTAAAATTTTTAAATTTATTACATTTTCATGGAACACGTACAATTGTTAAAAAATATTTTTATAATAATTTAAGCTGATATATTTCATATATTATAATATTAAATAAATTGAATATCATTTATATATACATACACACATATATAACTTACATTATTATGTCCAAAATGGTCATTTATCTTCTTTAAAGTACTTTTTGACAGCAATGCCAAACACTAAAATTTTACAACTAACTTTTTAAAATTCATTTTCAAAATCTTTTTCTGACAGCATTTTTAAAAAGTACATTTCAAAAGCAATGTTAAACTAGCCCTTATGCTCCATTTAACATTGCTTTCCAAACCAGCTTTTAGCTCCAAAAGTTGGTTTAGGGTCAAAAGCAATGTTAAACAGCCAGTTTTTAGAGAAAAATTGCTTTTGAAAAGTGTTTTTAAACCCAAACGTAAAAGCTAAATTTTTAGCTTTTGCGGTTGTAAAAGTGTTTTTGGGAGTCAAATTATAATTTTAACCTTCATTTGCTATTGTCTTTATTTATAATTTATAAATTTATAATTCTTTACAAAGATATAATTATATAATTAATAATTATCTTTTAGTTTAAAAATTATATATATTTATTCATGTCATGTTTTTTAAATAAAATATTTTAAATTTATTATATTTTTATGAAACACATACACTTGTTAAAAATATATTTATTAATAAAAATATTTTTATATTTTTATAATAATTTAAGCTGATATATTTCATATATTATAACATTAAAGAATTTGAATATCATTTATATATATACATACATACATATATAACTTAAAATATTATGCTCAAAATGATCATTTATCTTCTTAAAAGTATTTTTTAACAGCAATGTCAATATTAAAATCTTACAACTAACTTTTTAATATTTATTTTTAAAATATCTTCTAACAGTACTTTTAAAAATAATTTTTTAAAAGCAATGCTAAACTAGTTTTTAATAAAATAAATAATTAATAAAGGAAAAATTTTAAGGTGGGCACCTCTTTACATCCGCCATTGACCGCTACCGGTGACTACAGCACCTCGTACATGGGACATCGGGAGCTGGTGCAGCACTATCTTTGGTCATGTGAGTTCATTACTGCAATAATTAATAAAGGAAGTTCAATTCAGACGCATTCATCGTAATTGGGAGGTTAAAAAGTGTGATTCAAAAATATTTCTAAAAATTATTTTTAAATTGTTTGGTTTAAAACGAGAGTATTTAATATTACTGTTAAAAATATTTTTAAATATATATAATGTATATTTTAAATATTTTTTAAAAATATAAAAAATAGGATAAATGACAAATTTTATACAAATATGTTGTTGGAAACACTAAAATTTACAAATTTTAATTTTTAAAAAATATTTTTTCAAAATAAGCTGAATAATACTTTTGACATGAAAAACAAGTTATTATGTATTATTTTTTTGACCTCGAAACACTTTTGAAAACTATTGCTCAATAGGATCTAAGTGATTTAAAAAAAATTTAATGGATATATGTTTTCATATATGTCAATAAATTTATATATAGATTGGGCTTGGGTTGTGAATGATTAATAATATATTTATTTATATTAGTTTTGATATCGTTTTTATAATCGACGTTTATTTGATTGTTTTATCGATTTATTTTTAATTTAGTTAAGTTATTTTCTTCTCTTTTTTTAAAGTACCCTAGTTAATTTGTTTTCCCTATACTAATGGGCTCACAATCACCTTATATAGGTTACACTTAAGTTAGGACAAAGACACTCAACATTGTTATATATATGTTAGAGTTTATCTTTATCGTTGACAATGATATTTATTCGTATCTTCTGCTGATGAATTATTTGGTTGGATTTTTTTAAAATTTTTCATGTATAGTTTTGTTTTTATTGTTTAATGTATAATTTGTACTCTTTAACGGTTTTAGGAGGAATTACTTGTTGATGTAATTTGTTAACTTTATTTTTTTTGGTATTTTTTCTATTAAGATTGTAATTTGTTATATTTCCTCTTTATTTATTTAATAAAACTAATTGATCTTGTTAATTAGAAAATTATTGATATAAAATTAACAATCTGACTTATTTACAGTGTTCTAATTAACTCCTCAACCCTTAATCTTGTTTTCCACACCTTTGACCTTTACTTTGCCAACTAACTCATTAATTTATAAAAACATCCAAAATTTCAAAATATTATTTATATATTCCGCATTTTAATTAGCTTGACCAACCAGCCAAATATGTTTGCTCTCACATTTTAAAAATTTAAATACAATTAAAAATTTTGCATCGGGTTAGATTACTAAATTTTTTATTTATAAATTAAAAATCGCTTAAAATGTTAAGGTTTGTATTTTATTAAAAATAGTAATTATCCTTTAATTAATTTTTATTAACAAACAGGGACAGAACTACATGTTTTGCCTTTGTTCTTATAAATATAATTTTAAAAAATAGATTATTTATAATTTTATCCCACCTTCAAATATTTATGTTTTGTTCCACCTCAAACCCGGCCTCCGTCCCCACAAACAGTACCGATCGGAAAGCAGTGTTACACAGCCAGATTTGCATGCATGAAAAAACCATATATATATATATATATATTAATTAGTTGGGTTGAAGATCGCAACGGGTTAAATATTAATCTGTGTATTTTCATTCAAAATTCAAACTTGTTCTAAAGATAGCAGATTTTCTCGAGAAAAAATCGCTAAACCAGTAACGTTCAAAGGGTAAAAATAGACAACATAGCATGGCACCAACACTATAAATGACCGACATTATGTTCGTTGTTAGATGAGCTTCTCCTCTTTCAAAAGCTCCCAATAAAAAGGAGTTAGGCTCGCCCAGTTTCCAACATAATCCCATCCCCGCGAATAATAATTGAGGCCTAAACTGGCATAAATCCGCAATGGTAAGACCCTGCCACATACTGTCGACATTCCTTCTGTCGACACTATTCATCGCTTACTGCATTGCGGATGTCGGGAATGTTGCTAGGGCAGGGGATGAAGAGGCGATCATGGTTCAAGGGCCGGTGATCCAGGGAGTTACGTACGACGCAAGGTCCGTGATCGTCAATGGGAAAAGAGAGTTTCTGTTCGCGGGAGCTATTCATTACCCCCGTAGCACCCCGGATATGTGGCCGGATTTGATTGAAAAGGCTAAGCAGGGAGGGCTCAACACGATCGAGACGTACGTTTTCTGGAACGCACACGAACCGGTTCAGGGTCAGTTCAATTTTGAAGGACAAAATGACTTGGTGAAGTTCATCAAGTTGATTCATGAGAAAAATATGTATGCAGTCGTTAGGCTTGGACCCTTCATCCAAGCTGAATGGAACAACGGGTAACGGTGATTCGAAGTTTCTAAGATTTTCCTAACTTCTTTTTCAATGTTCTTATTGAACTGAATCTTGTTTTTTTCACCAGAGGATTACCATATTGGCTAAGAGAGATCCCCGACATTATATTCCGATCCGATAATGAACCTTTCAAGGTAACGAGCCTTTTCCAAGTATACATACATGATAATTGTACAAGATTCCTTGTCTGAAGAAAAATTTAACTTGTGCAGGAACACATGAAAAGGTATGTCACCATGATTATCAACAAACTGAAGGAGGAGAAGTTGTTTGCTCCTCAAGGAGGGCCTATCATTTTAGCGCAGATCGAGAATGAATACAACACTATTCAGCTAGCATACAGAGAAAAAGGCGACAGCTACATTCAGTGGGCTGCAAAACTGGCTCTTGGCATGGATGTCCAGGTCCCATGGGTTATGTGCAAGCAGAAGGATGCCCCAGATCCCATTGTAAGTGTTTTTTGTCATCTTAAAACCGATAAAATAAGATCGAAAAAACGAGTTGTCATGTGTATACACTTTGTTCTTCAGATCGATACATGCAATGGAAGGCACTGTGGAGATACTTTCTATGGTCCAAATAAGCCCAACAAGCCCTCATTGTGGACTGAGAACTGGACTACACAGTAAGTATGAAGAGGTTTAAACGCAATCCGAGTATGTCGGTGTGCATCGACTAATGTTGTTGCTGTCTCGATTCAGGTTTAGAGTATTCGGGGATCCACCATCCCAAAGATCCGCTGAAGATTTGGCGTACTCGGCCGCTCGGTGGTTCTCTAAAAATGGAAGCATGATTAACTACTACATGTACTATGGTGGCACGAACTTTGGCAGAACGAGCTCTTCCTTTACGTCGACTCGATACTATGATGAAGCCCCTATTGATGAATTTGGTATGATTAAGGATAGTGTTCCGTTTACATCGACTCGATTCTTTGACGAGCTAACTCTCACATGTTGCTGTAGGTCTTTTAAGGGAACCGAAGTGGGGTCATCTCAAGGACGTTCACAAGGCCATAAATTTGTGCAAGAGAGCTCTGTTGTGGGGGACTCCTACTGTTGAAAAGTTGGGTCCAGAACTAGAAGTAAGCATGCATTTTTTATAGACTAATTCGAGTGGATTTTCGATCGGGAAATCGATACCGGTTTAATGTGCAATGCAGGCTATAGTGTGGCAACAACCTGGAACTCAAGTCTGTGCAGCTTTCTTGTCCAACAACAACACTCATCAGTCACAAACCATTAATTTCAAGGGCGACCAATACTTCCTGCCGCCTCGTTCCATCAGTATCCTCCCCGACTGCAGGACCGTGGTTTTCAACACTAACCAGGTAAACTGAATTCTACAAGCTCCGAATCTGTCCTTTACTTGTACCGCAATTAACTTATCTTGCTTGCTCGAAACAGATCACAGGTCAACATAACGCGAGAAACTACGTAAGATCCGAAACTGCAAACAAGAATTTCAAATGGGAGATGTACAGGGAAGTCCCTCCTACTGGTGGTAAAATGGAGTCAGAGGAGCCATTGGAACATTGGGTAACGACTAAAGATACAACCGACTACCTATGGTACATAGCTAAACTTGATTTGGGCGAACGTGACTTGCCGATGAAGAAAGGAGTTATCCCGGTTTTACGAGTTGCGAGTCAGGGCCACGGACTTCATGCCTTTGTCAATGGTGAATTCATCGGTACAGAACACGGAAGCAAAGTCGAGAAGAACTTTGTGTACCAGAAACCTGCAGCTTTCAAGGAAGGGACTAACCATATTGCGCTCTTGAGTTACGTGGTGGGACTTCCCGATAGCGGAGCCTACATGGAACACAGATATGCCGGGCCACGTTCTGTCACGATCCTTGGTATGAACACCGGTACACTTGACATATCGGAAAACGGTTGGAGCCATCAGGTTGGACTTGTCGGAGAAGAGAAGAAAATATTTACAGAAGAAGGCTCCAAGTCTGTTAAGTGGACCAATGTTGACCAAGGAGGATCCATCACATGGTACAAGGGGTATTTTGATGCACCAGAAGGAAACGAGCCGGTTCTCATTACAATGACGGGCATGGGGAAAGGTTTTGTGTGGATCAATGGGAACAACATTGGCAGATATTGGATGTCTTACCTCTCTCCTCTTAAACTGCCTACTCAATCCGAGTACGTAAACTCTAAATCCTAAACCCTAAACCGTAAACTATTTCATAACATTGTTTTTTTCTAATTCCAGGTACCACATCCCACGAGCATTCCTGAAGCCAAAGAACAACCTGATTGTTATATTCGAGGAAGAGCAAGGTACCCCCAAAGATGTCTCCATATCGACGGCAAACAGGGACACGATCTGCAGTATCGTGAGCGAACTCCACCCACCATCCCCGAGGTTATTCGAGAACAAAGCTGGCATCGTCCGACCCCTCGTGGATGACTTGAAACCAAAGGCTGAACTGACATGTCCGGACCAGAAGAAGATTGTTTCGGTCAATTTTGCCAGCTTCGGCGATCCTTTCGGAAGTTGTGGGGCCTTGGTTCAAGGGAATTGCACCGCTCCGGCATCGAAGCAAGTCGTTGAGAACCACTGCTTGGGGAAACCATCCTGCAAGATCCCGGTGGAGGCGGCAGCATTTGGTAACATAAATGGTGCATGTCCTCCTAATGGACCCAAGACTTTGGCTGTCCAAGTGATTTGTTCTAAATAAAAGGCTAGACAAATGCATATAGCAAGGGAGATTAAATGGGAAGCTTGGGATTTTTTTTCTTCTTTTTTTTTCTTGATGTTATGTGTAAATTTGCAATTAAACCCTGCAATTTCCAAGGATACAACAATAATCAATCTACTCTTATTACTATTATTATTCGCATTGGTTACATTAATAGAAAATCTTTCATTTTTTTTTTCATTTTATTATGGTTCTAATAGTTTTTTATTGGGAAAACAACACCATTAGCCACTAAACTATTCTTGCATTCTTGTTTTGGTCACCCAATTATACTTTATTTTCTTTATATTTTAGTCATTATCCGTTAAAAAATCACGAAAAAATAGATGTTTGGTGACCAAAACAAGAAAAAAGCAATAGATTGGTGACCAAAATAAAAAAGTAACATTAGTTATCAAAATAAGAAAAAAAGATGTGACATTGTAGTTATAAAATAATAATTTGGTGACCAAAATAAAAAAATCGAGAATAATTACTTATAGCGATTACCTTTTTTTTTATTACACTTGCTTAAAAATATTTTCACTGAATTATTACACTATAAATCAATAAAAATTGACCATTAAATCTTAACAAAAGAATATTACTAATAGTGACATATATTGTAGTTGTTATATAGTAGTAGTTGGAAACACTGCTATGATATGTGACATTAATTGATAAAAATCATCAGATTTAATGTCCAAATTTATCTAAAAAATAAATTGATAAAATTTCAACAAAGTACAATAATTTAAAAATAAATAAAAGTTAATTGATTTTTTAGAAGTCTTTTTGAGTGCATAATATGCAACACTGCAAATTTTTATTTCTAATTTTTTATTGGGATATTAACTTTAACGTTTGATTTATATATAAAAAACTCATTACCACAAGTCAATCTTAACATGAAATAAAATTGAATTAAATATAAATTGAAGGTTTTATCCCAAAAAATTGTCCTTGCAATATATTCTTTTTCTCAATTGACATTTTTTTTTTAATTTTGGCGCTAAAAGTTTTGCACCATCGAACAGATTGACTCATTAGATTATTGGTGTTAGTCAATGACGGGACAGGGAAATAATAACAATAATAAAGAACTGACATTAAGATTCATATTAACAAATCTAAAACTAGGACTAGATACCATGTGTATTAATGGTCATACAAATTTCGAAAGCACTGCTGGTATTAATATAACATAACAATTACTCTACATGTCACATGTACAAAGGTCTATACAAACAACCGGCAATAACAGCTACCATCTTTTCAGCTTAATTAAGAACATTTCAAAACTTTAACCTACATAAAAAATCACTGACATGCAAGGTTTACATAAAATGATTCTGAAACTAAGAGTTGAAGCTTAATGCATACTTCCGACACTGCTTCTTTTAATATAAAATTGCACACATCACACATATCACGTGCTCACAGGTATTGGTAAAGAATTAGCAATGAAAACTACCATGTTTCCGGCTTGAATTAAAATGTTACCTGCTCTGCTGGTCTGCTTAATGCTGGCGGAACAGATGAGTTACTAGAAACGCCAGAACCTGATAGTATATCTTTAAGTATGCCACTGATCCCAAATACAAGTAAAGTTTTCGCTCATAAAGGAGACCCACTTGCACATGTTGAAAGCAGTCGAATTAAGCCCTAAATTCAAAAACTCAATTGTCATGAAGTTGCCCATAAAATACATTGGCATAACGATAAGCAAAGGAGCAACATCAATTCACCGTATATGTTGGTGTGTTCAACGATGCCTGCCCACCTCCAGAAGTACATGTAGAAACGAGAGATGCAGCTTGAGTAACCAGTCCATGATTGCATAGCTCGTCTAATTTATCCGGGGAAGATGCAAAGGTGCAGCAATGCGAGTCAAACAAACAGAAGCATGCTCCAGCACCTACAAATATGATAACGTATAAAAGATGAAAAAGAAACACACTTTACAACAAAAGAACCGTCAAATATGTATGTTCAAGTTACCTTTGAATCATGGTACTGCAAAAGATTTGTTAATAGAGGTACAGCTTCCATTACATAATCAGATGCATCTGAAGGGGGTTTCTTGCACATATTGGCAGCGGTAGATAGTGCCCCACACTGGAACATAGGATTAAACAGAAGAAACAGCTCAATAAGATTGTAATTTGCCAGAAACTCTTCATTATAAATTAGTAACAATCAGAACTTCTCAAATTAATTACCTGAACCCCAGTGGAGAAGAAATCCAAATATGAAAGCACTGCCATGAGAGCACCAGCTCGCAAACAGGCAGTTGGGTGCTCCTGAGATATCTTCTTCAAAGCTTGGAGAGAATGTTTCCAGCATGTCAACCAGAAAAGATAAGAAAGCAGACTAGAGCCAATCTACAGTATTCAACTTTCTAATTCAAGTCTAAAGCTATGAAATGTAGTAAACTATTCATTATTAGAAAACCAGACAACAGAAAAATTTTAATGGTAAGATAGAAACAAGCCAATTTTAGGTGACAATGGCCTTCAGAGAAATGCTTAAACATATCAAATTTATCCCCATTCATGCCAATTGGATCCAATTTTTAGTAGAATTAGCTTGTGACACTAGTTTACAATGAAATACAAGATAACAGTCACTTAAGGAAGCTCATGTTTAATCACAAAAAACACAATCATTTTCTAATAGTCAATTATTTTGAAAGTAACCAAATAAAATCCAATCTGTTCAGCCAAGTCCATATACTCTATAGTGAGCAACCTAGCACAAAAACACGAAACTGCACCATAGTGCGCCACAGCAGCAAATGAAGAAGGCAAAACATCACATAAATGAGTCAGTGCCCTTGCTGCAAGAAGCATAATATCAGGATTATTCTCATGATTAAGCAATCCAACTAGCACGGGAACAAATGAATCCACAGAAATTGTGCTCAAGGACTCCTTGGTTCCTATTGAAAGCATATCGCACAGTTGCGTCACGCCTCCACTTGTTTCCCTTCCTCTCCATCAGCACGCAATCCAGACAGAATCTTCTTCAACCTCCCGCTTTGAATGAGAAGAAGATGCAGAACCCATACCCGATGACGGCAGCAAATCATCAAGCCCGGCATCAAGCTTCCTCAACAAGCCTTGTAACGCGCTGCTTGCTGAAGTCAGATTCTGGTGCAAAATCCCTACACCTCCTTCGCTAACATTGTCATCGTCGTCGCCTCCGGAGGTATCCATAATTAACCCTAAATTTCTCTCATGGTTGTTAGAATTGTTATTGTCTCTATTATCCCTATCACTATCGCGAACACGTGGATCATGCTCCTTTTCTTTGCCCCTATCGGAGGCGGGATTCGGACTGTCACTTGTTGTGGGCTGATTAGCTTTGCTGGAACGGTGATCGCGGCGGGAACCAGAAGAAGATTCGGTTGTGGAGTCCATTAAAGCAGCGGCAGAACGGGAAGTGCGAGAGCGAGTGGTGGCGGTCGTTGCAGCGGTAGAAGAGGGAGAAAGACGAGCGCGTTGTTAGAACGAGTGGTCGGTCCAGAGGGAGAAGATGAAGGGGCAGCTGAGGAGCCCTCCGCCCGCTTCCGGCTCCGTGTTTCCATACAAAGGGGACCACCGCCCCTGGGTTAATCGGACGTTCGCCGAAACAAGATCAGACGATTCCTGATCCGATTGTTCGTTGCATCTCAACAACACCTAAATCGAAACCCTAGAAATTAAATTAAATTAAAGCAATTCACAACTCGGATAAAAGTGAAAATCCTGCAATTAACGATGGGGGAAACGAGGCCTTAATCTATTTTGAATAAAGAAATTGTATTTCTATTATAAATTGCGGGCGTGGAGGTTAAAGGCAGAAACCTGAAACCCTTCAGTGAAGAAGTAATAAAGAGGTGAACGATTTTTAGATTCGTATTTTTATTTATATATATATTAAATGTGTATTAGTAAAGATTTTTTCGTAAATAAATATTATGATTAAAATAATAAAAAGAGAAAAACAGTACATTTTTTAGGGAAAAAAAGAAGGGAATATGATAGCTTCCACGACGGTGAATTCTTCTCCGCTTGCACCGTCTTTATCGGGTTGCTTTCGGTTTTTTTGCCTTTTCTTTTTTTTTATAAATAATTTCGATCCCTTTATTCTTAATATTTTATTCGGACTCTAATTATTATATTAATATTTTATTTTTGTGATATTTCAATTATCGAAATAAATAATATGTTTTAATTATATTTATTAATTTCGATAATATTATTTTAAATTTTATTAAATATTATTTACTGTCTAATGAATTAAAACAAGCATGTAAAATCACCTACGAGGCCTGTAACATTAAAATAGTTTTATTAAATATTATTTACTGTCTAATGACGTAGTTAAAAATTAGATTTTTTACAACTTGATATAATTTCCTCGTAAAATAATTATTAAACAATGTGGGTATATATAATTTGTATTTAAGTTTTATATCTACTTCTTAGGGGCCGTTTGATTCGTAAAAAAATTATTATTAAAAAAAATAATCTTTTTTAGAATCACATATCAATATTTGGTTTAACGAAATTCTAAAATAATAGTACTTTTTTTAAAATAGTAAGAATAACATTTTCGATCTATTTTAGGTATTACACAATTTCTACCACCATATATTAAAATACCCTTGAAATAATATGTTTTATTCATGTTAATCATTTGTTTCTATTTCACCAACAATATTTTTTGTTTTTTTTATCTATTAAAGCAATTCATTGCTTAAACTAAATTGTTTTATAATAAAATATCTAAATCACACTCATCATTAAAAAAACAAATAATTAAGTAAATAGTAGACATAATTTTGAATATTATTTATATCTTAAAAATAATGTTACTTTATTTAAATGACAAAATTATATTTTATTCAATTTAAAATATTTTATTAGTGGTGGTTTAAATTTTAATTTTTAAAAAATGACTATAGATTTTTAAAAATGACTTTAGAGTTTAAAAATAAAATACTTATAGTTAATTAGCAGTATATATGATTTAGTAGCGATTATGATATGTATTATAAAAGTTTATGAATTTGATTTTTTTTATTCAAATATATAATTATAATAAATCATAAATAATTTATACATTCTATATGCACATATTCAAATATATAATATTGTACTATAACATTAAATATATATTAAACCATTTGTTTAAGAACTTTATAAAATAAAAATATATAAATTAAAATAATAAAAAAACATATTTTATATGAATTTTCATGCAAATATTTATATTTTAATATTAAAAGTTTGAATTGTTAAGAAGAACATATATCATAAGGATAATTTTGGAAAATACACATTCTAGTAAGCTTATAATCCTTCAACTAAATATTGAAATTTTACATGCCAAACAAACCAAACAAAGTATACCATTTTGTTTTGTTATTAAATAGAAAGATATTATATTCTTAAGATAAATGTCAAAATTTGAATTTGTATAAGATAAGACAACATAAACAATTTTAATCATTAAGTCAACTAGTAGATCTCAACTTTAGGTTTAATCACAAAATAAGTGTTCAAACTATATATTTTTTTTGCAATAGGTGCCTAAAATATTTGTTTGCTAAAATAAATGTCTAAATTTTTTTTGGCTGAAATAGGTACCTAAAGTATTTTTTTTGCTGAAATAGGTGTTTAAAATTTCATTTTTGACTTGTTTTAAAGTCAACTAAAGCACATATTTCAATAAAAAAATAAAACTTTAGGCACGTATTTCAACAAAAAAATACTTTGGACATTTATTTTAGTCAAAAAAAAACTTTAAATACCTATTTCAATCATAAAATACTGTAAATATTTATTGTAAAAATATATATGATTTGAGCACTTATTTTGTAGTTAATCGTTAATTATGATGAAAACAATGACCATTCATGTCACGTGTGAAAAAGCACGTGCAGTAGCATTTTCTTCAAAAAGATATTGAAGCACATTATAGCAATATAAATAATAGAGAATGAATGGATTTTTTTATAATTTTATAAAAAGAAAATATCTCACGTACTGAAAGTGAAAATAATTTTTTTTACAAGATTTTAGTTTTAGGGGTTTAAGTACGTGTGTTTGGATTTTGGGGTTTGTGGTTAGAATATAGGGTTTAGTGTTAGAATTTATGGTTTAGAGTTTAGTTTTTAGGGTAATATGGTTAGGGATTTAGGTTTTAACATATAAACTCTAAATTCTAACCACGTCTCATAAATTCAAAACTCATCTACTAAAACCTCTAAACACTCGACCCTAAACGAAATCTCTAAACCCTAAGATTAAGGTACTTTTGCCCATGCATTAAATAATTACCCTTTTATAAATATTATTGCTTGGTACATTTACTACATGATTATTGATCTAAAAAATACACGAGAAAATAGGGAGTAGTGAGAAAAATACTCTATTATTTAGGGTCGAAAACGAACTAAACATTTAGTGAATTGTTCGTGAACCGTTCGGCGGAAGTTCGTTTATGTTCGTTTATTTATTAAATAAACGAACATGAACAATATTTTATGTTTATTTAATTAAATAAACGAACACGAACAAATAATTTGTTCGTTAATTTAAGTTCGGTAATCCGTTCGTTTATGTTTGTTTAAATTTATTCACATATGTTTATTTATATTTATTATTTTTATAACAAAAGTATTATATTTAAATTTTTTTAAAAACATATATTGAAAATATGAAATAAAAAGGAAAAATTAAACAAAACTCAATGTACGAAATTTTAGACTTTTTAGGAAAAATTTAAAAACCATATATTAAAAATATGAAATAAAAAGAAAAATTAAATAATACTCAATGTACGAAACTTCAGATTTATTAAGAAAAAAGTAAACAATACACAATGTTTATTTGCGTTTGTTTATTACTTTAACGAACGAACATGAACAATAAATTATGTTCGTTTAGTTATTTATGTTCGTTTATTTGTTCGGTTAAAATTAAACGATCAAACATAAACATACCCTTATTCGTATTTGTTCAGTTCGTTTGAAAGCATATTATTATTACAAAAGAAAAGGAAAACAACACACAGTTATTGAGAAAAATAATCAAACAAAACTAAATACAATTTTCTGCTTTGCTAGATTATGATCTGAATTTTACTTGGAAAAACATGTTTAGTGATAATGAATTGTTAGTGTCATGTTTTATGGTGGTGTGTGGGTTCAGAGTAACATTGTTTGTGTACGAGAATTCTTGGTCTCTAGATGGTTATGGTTTTTATGTTAACAATATTGAAGACCGAATTGGTTTGCATTTTAGAGTGTAATTTAACTGAGTCAAATAGGAGAGTAGTGCGTTTGGTTTTTGAGAATGAGGATCGTTTTGATTTTTTTTTAGAAAATAAAAAGCGGCGAAAAACATATGTTTGGTTGAAAAATTAGAAACTAATTTTTAGAAAATAAAAACAAAAATAAGTGAGGGTTTGAAATCATAAAAAAGATGTTTTCATTATTTTTATTGAAAATGTTTTAAGAGAGTGGAAAATATGAAAACAATGATTTTTTAGTTTGAACTTCATTTTAACTCGGGTTCAAATCTTTCTAATGTCATTTTTAAATATTTGGTTTATTTATTTATATTTTATTTATTTATTATTATTATACTAATATTTTTCTAACTATATTTTATTTTAATTATTTAATAATTAATTTTCATTTGTGTTTTGGAAAGCTACATACCAAACACATTTTCACTATTTTCATTATTGAAAACAAGTTTTCATTCCGATTAACTAAATATGTTTTTTATTTTTTATAAAATAAAATACAAAAATAACAAATATTTTTAAAACCAAACGGTCCGCAGAAGTTATAGCTTTTCGTTGGTTTTCTCTTTCATTTTGTTATCATGGAACCGTTTTTTGGACGTTCTTCTCGTTTTTTTTTTTCGTTTTTTTTTTATCATTTTTTGAAATGCCCTATACTCTGTTTAATGTGGATATTCTTTTTTCGATGAGTGTTGATACCTTAACAAGCAGTAGTGTATCCAGAAAAATATTATTAATTGGGCCAATTTAGTAGTACAAGAAACATAGTTAACCTAATTTTTTTTGGAATAGTCTTAAGGTGATTTTTTTATTAAATAAAGAGGCATTGCATTTCTATGCAGAGATTCGAACTCATACAAGATGGGGTAATATAAGCATCTTTAGCCACTAGGTCAATCAATGGATCTCAATCGTAAGTAGGAGTGTATAAAAAAACCTAAAAACCGAAATTGATCCCGAAACCTGGAAAAAAACCGAACCGAAAATTTGGTTAACCGAATCGAAAAAATCGGTTTCGGTTTTTGTTTTTTTAAAAGAAATCGATTCGGTACGGTTTACAAATTTGAAAAAAAACTGAGTAACCGAACCGACCAATTATATAATATATTATTATATTATATGTTTTTTTAAATATTTTATATTAAGAAAATATGATTTTTTTTATTCTCATCCTCCAAAAGTAAAAAAAACTTAACTTCATTTTATAAAGAAAGTGTTTAACTTGCTAGTATTAAAAAACACTAATATCATATGACGGTTTTTAAAAGTATATACTCCCTCTGTCCCAAGAAAAGTGTCTCTTATTGACTTTTTTGGTCAAAAATTTTAAAATTTAACTCGTGATTATTTAAAAATTATTATTGATAAAAATATGAAAAATATATTTTAAAACCCTCTAATCAAGTAGATTTTAATTATATATTTTTATAAAATTTAATTATTTATAAAATTTAATTATTTAAAATATTTAATATAATTATAGTCAAATTTTAAAAATTTTGACTTTGAAAAAGTCAATAAGGGACAATATTTGTGGGACGAATGGAGTACTTTTTTTTCAAACATCTTATTAAATTTATATTTTTAATACACAAAGTAAAAAACAACATTACCCGAACCAAACTGAACATTTCGGTTAACCGCATAAACGGTTAACCGGTTGAATGGTTGCGGTTTAGGGTCGAGAATTAAGTGACCCGAACTTACCGGTTAACCGAAATAATTTGCTAATGGTTAACTGAACCCGGTTTTGCACACCCTTAGTCATAAGGTGATTTTCAAGGTAGTATATGTTTATATACAAGTTATTTAACATAACTTATATATATATACTTTTAAATTTAAAAATAGAATAATAACTAAAAATAATATGATTACATGTAAAAATGAATTTATGTATAAGAAAACATATCATCAAAATATAATATCTTCATCAATTAAGATGAGCTCTCTTTTTTCCATAGAATCAAATCATCTATGATCGAGGCAATAGTAAAATTTTCAGCAATTTATTTTTCATTGTACATAATTAAGTAATCCGAAAGGAAGTCAGTCATCTTCTATCTTGTTTCGTAGACTAGTTTTAACCATTTTCATTGTTGAAAATATCTAAAATATGTACCTATTTTTTAATATTTCAAAAGCAATAAAGAAAATTCAAGACATAAATCAAATATCATTTATGAATTTTAAATTAAACAAAATTAATAAAAATATCAAATTTCAAGTCATTGTAAAGGAAAAACTTTAATAAATTTTCACAATACAATCAATTAAATCCAATTTTAATTCATTGTTTTAATTCAACAAGAATAAAATACTTATAAAAAGAAGAAATTAATTTTAATAAATTGAAAAATAATGGGAAATTGAATGTTAATTACCTTATAGTGAAATTTCCTATCGTTTTTTTTTACTTCTATTCACTTTGTTTTCTACATTTTTTTTCGTTTTTACTGTTTTCTCTCTTGATGAATAAATTAAATTTTTGAGTAAAAATAAGAAAATGTACTATAAAAAAATACCCTAGCTTTAATAAAAAATAAATTTATGGGGTTAGCCCAGGTCTATAAATGTTAGGAACTAATTAATCTTTTAGTGGAAAGATTTAAGTCTTAGCAGTCACTTTTTCTCTCTCTTTTCAAACTTTTTTCCTGCCCTTCTGTAGATCTTTTAACCTTAGTTTTTCTGTCAAAATTTTTATATTGTAGGGTTAAAATAAAGTATAAAGCGTAAAAAAATTTATATTATTAGAATATAAATATTATTGATTTTATAATTTACAAATTAAGTGATGTCAATTTTAATATTTTTTATAAAAAGTTTTATGCTATTTCTTTAAAAATTTCATAATACTATTTAAAAATTTTATATCGCAATAAATTAAATAGATTAATTGACTCGCTAATTTATACGTGCCTCCGCCACTACTCCGGGCATAATAATTTTCATCTCTATGACTGATGGCTAGCCTTCGGGCTCTCCCTCTTTCTTTTGTACCGATTTTTGGGGGGAGACTGTTTCTCGGTCCGTTTTGCTTGGCCGGTATTCGATGGTTGTTTATTTCAACGATGGTTGGAGGGAAGGCGACTCCTCCACCATTCGTTGCTTTTGTTTCATTTTTTTTCTATTTTGTGTTGGATTTGTGGTTCTTCTTTCTCTTTCTTTTTCTGTTGCAAGTTGGGGGTGGTTGATGGGGTGTCTTTATGAATCTCTATCGCCTCCTCTTTTTTGCGTCTGTCGGCAATGGTCGCTTGCGGTGCTTTCCGATTTCGCCATCCTTCAAATGATAGTAATTTCAGATCTAACGCGATGGTTTGTTAGGCTTTCTTCTTTTCATTCCTATGAACCGACCTTACCCTCCGGTGGTCACCGAAACGACATGCAGATGGAATCTCTGGATTTGCTGGCGCTGTGCTTCCTCAACCTCGGTTGTTGGATTTGTTGCTCCTGTTTGTGTTATCTTTGTCATTGTTTTGTTCAGTCCCCTGTTTTTGGACTGATTTACTTGTTTTGTTCATTTTGTCCTGTTCTTTCTTCCCCTGTTCTTCAGTTCATTAGTAACCATTCTCTTGTTATTTGTGTTGTTCTTTGTGTTTTTGTGAATGAAAGCCAGTTTGTCACCTGTTCAAAAATTAGTCTTCTAGTGAAAATAAATTAAAAATCAGAAAAAATACACTATCTTGAAAAATATTTTATTTTGCACGGGGTTTGCCCATGCCTACATACTTTTTTTAGAGATGCTCATGCCTACATATGCCCCTGTTCACAAGGGTCATTCGGTGGTAGGAGAAAGGGGTTTTCATCTACCGACAAAGGTAGGGCTTTTAAGAGGGTTTAGGTTTTCAATTTTTCTTTCTTAAAGTTCGGCAAGTGGTGGCGGACAAGGACCTTTGTTGGCAAGACTCCTCGCTTCTATTATTGGTTGTTCTTCGCTTTGTTGCTCATTTTCTTGTCACTTTTGCAACTCTGCTTTGGTCTTCCTCTCTAACTAGCATCGTGTTTTCTCAGGACAGATCTAGCCACTATGACGAGATGACGATCTGTATACCCAAAACAACCCTTGTGGCTCATCCCTCTGTTGCTTCAATCCTCTATCGAGGTTTTAGTCGCCCTCAGTGTTTTGTTGGTGACCAATACCTCTTTCAATTAGTTGGAAAAACATTTTTATCCCGACATAAAAAATCGTGGTCCAATTAGTGAAGACTTCTTGTATATTTCGATTGAAGACAATTTTTCATTTCCATTTGCTCCATGTTCCTTTTCCCTCACGCTTTGCTTGTGTTATTGTTTTTTTTTTTTTCTTTTGGACTTCTGTTGACATGTTGCCTTAGTAGAACTTTACAAGAATGTATAACATATATTTTAATTTCTTTAGTTAACTAGAGAGAAGTTACATTCTAAGGCAAATGACGGAATTTAAACTCATATAAGATTGGATAATACAAGTATCCTCGATTATTCGGTCAATCAGTGGATCTCTATAACATATATTTTAATTTTACACGTGTTTTATATGTTTTTATTACATTTTATAATTATATAAGTTATTATAAACACATTTGATTTAATTTTATAAATTAACATAATATAGAACTTTTGTGAAATCTTAGATTGAATTAGGTTGGGTCAAAGTTAGGTGGATAATAAATTAAATAAAATTTGTGTTGTATCCGATTGAGTTCAAGAAGAAAAAAAACGTCGTACCCGTCCAAGACGGTCTCTTTTTGATCCTCGTATTTATGTCTTTTCACTAAAAAAATTAAGTTAATAATTAATGTTAATACGATTAACAGGGCCGACCCTTAGGGTGGGTAGGAGAGGCGCCAGTTCAGGGCTTACTATTTATATTTTTTTAATTATATATATAGTTTTTTAAATTTAAATATTTTTGAATGGAGTCCACAATCATTAATTAATATATTTATTTAGTCTAAAAATTAACGAGTCTTACTCTCATAATTGAAATTTTAATGATAATTTAGTTTTTTTCTATATTTATTATTAATAGTTCATTTTTTCAATACTTGTTGTTTGTGGCTTATTTTATTTTCAATACATGTTATTAGAGGCTTAATATTTTCTCAATATTTGTTAACTCTTGAAATTTATTTTTTAATATTTATTATTAGAGGTTCATTTTTTTAATATTTGTATTTGACAAGCATTTTTTTAAAAATATTTGTTATTAGAGGCTCATTCTTTTCTGATATTTGTTATTATGACATACTCTTAAAATTCATTTTTCAATACTTGTTTTTAGGGGATTGCTCTTAAAATTTATTTTTTCAATATTTGTTATTATATGTCTAAATTGTTCAATACTCGTTATTTATGGTCTAAATATTTTTAATACTTGTTATTTGGGGTTCAATTTTTTTAATACTTGCCATTAGATGTTCATTTTTTTCAAATATTTGTTATTAGCGTCATACACTTAAAATTATTATTAGGGGTCCACTCTTAAAATTCAATTTTTCAATATTTTTTATTGGGGGCCAATTTTTTTAATAATTGTTATTAGAGGCTCAAAATTTTCTAATATTTCTAAAAATTCATTTTTAGGAGACTGCTCTTAAAATTTATTTTTTCAATATTTGTTATTATGGGTCTAATTGTTCAATTCTCGTTATTTGTAGTCCAAAATTTTTAATACTTGTTATTTGAGGTTCAATTTTGTCAATACTTGTCATTAGATGCTCTTTTTACAAATATTTATTATTAGCGGCATACACTTAAAATTATTATTATGTCAATAACTGTTATTAGAGGCATACTCTTAAAAATCATTTTTCAATATTTTATTGGGGGCCAAAAAATTTTAATAATTGTTATTAGAGGCTCAAATTTTCCCAATATTTGTTATTAGAGGATTATTCTTAAAATTTATTTTTTTAAATATTTGTTATTATGGGTGTACTCTTAAAATTTATTATTAGATACCTATTCTTAGAATTCATTTTTTCAACATTTATTATTATGGGCATAATTTTTTGGTTTGCCCCGGGCCTACAAAATCTCAAGACCGGCCCCGAGATTAGGTTTTAGGAAATTCTGTGCATTGTGTATTTTTTAGGATTTTAAGATTTATGTGTTAAAATTTAGAATTTAAGGTAATAGCTTAAAATTTATTTTTTTAATGTTAGAGTATAAAAAATGAATTTTTGTTCCTCGCCCGATTACCATCTTGGTTAAAACCAAGTGGGCATGAAGCTATCTCCTCTAGTTGGATAAGAAAAATAAAAGGTAGGTTTGGGGTAAGGTATATCTAGGGTGCAGCTAAAAGATAAAAAGTTTTAAAATTTGTCATCGAACTAAAAATGTTAGACTTCTTGATAATATTTTTGGTTGTTTTTTTTAGTTTTTCTGCAAGTATCGATACTTGCAAAAAAAAAAACAACCGAAAATGTTATCAAGATGTCTAACATTTTCAGTTTGAAGATAAGTTTCGAAACTTGCCGTCTTTTAGCTGCACCCTAGACTAGGGATGGAAAAAAACCCCAAAACCGGCGGGTTCCGACCCGACCCGATCTAGTAGGGTTAGATTTTTTTTAATTTTTTATTTTTGGGTCAAGTTTTAAAGAAAATTGAGTCAGGTCGGATTCTGGTTTAGGATGGAAATTCCCAGCCCCACCCCGCCCTCCCCGGTTTATTCATAAATATATATTTATATTTATTATATTTAATATTTTTATTAATTATCTTCGGGTTGGGTTGGGTTTAATCGGGTTTTATTATTAAAATTTCGGGGTCAGTCGGGGTCGAGTTATACTTTTGTTATATTGGACCTGGTTGGTCGGGGATAAAAATATATGTAGGGTGATGAAAGTCGGAAATGGCTCCATGCAAATCAAGGTAGTTCTAGGGTGAGGCTCGTCTCCTACACAAATTCTTACTCAGTTGGTAAGAATTTGTGTAGTTAGGCAAAATCTACACAAATTCTTACTATTTCGGTAAGAATTTAGGTTATAACATAAGAATTTGTGTAGTTACACAAAATTTTACCTAAGGCAAAATCTACACAAATACTTGCCCAGTTGGTAAGAATTTATGTAGTTACACGAATTCTTACCCAGATAGTAATGTAGCGACTTCTTTTTTTAAAAATAATCGACATGAAGTATCCCACGTTTTAAAAATTGAATTTTGGGGATTTCTTTTTTAAAATTCATATTTTGAAAATAAACTTGGAGTCGCCACCGATCACTTGGATAAGGCGGATTGGACATCATAAAACCATATATTCATTTTAAAAAGGGTTCGAGAGTTGGTTACGTGTGGGGAATGATTAGCACCCCCGCAACACCTGAAATCGGTACCAAATCATACGTTGTTTTTTTCAATGGAAATCATTGAAATTTAGATTGAATTTAAATAAATGTTCTCAATTGAATACAAGTTTTAATTACGCGGGCTTAAACATTTGGTGAATTTGAATTAATTAATCATTTAATTAATAAGGGTAACTATACATTCAGACCATAAATTAAACCGACATCCGAGTTAATTTATGGTTCGAATCAAGTGCATCGCCTTTATGCATGATGCAAACAATTATGTATGATGTTACGACTTATGTTAAAATTTACTTTTACACAATATAAGTTAATTTGAATATTTGGTCAATATTTATTAAGTCAAGATATTACGATATAAATATTCGAGCTAATAAATATATTTTTTATAGTTAAAGATTAATTAATTATCAAGGTAAATATAGAATTAAAAAGTCAAATGAATTTCTTTCAAAAAAAGTCAAATGAATAACAATTAAATGCATGTCATATAAGGGCTTAAAATAAACACACAAAAGGCTTACTAAAGGTTCTAATTTAAAAGGCCCAAATTATGAGGACATGATTAGTGATCTACCATTAACTAAATTATTCTAATATCAACCCTAAACTATCCTAAAAGACCCAAAATAACTAAGGTTTCAACTAATCTAAATGAACCTAAACTTAATTTAGTTAATCTGAACACACACCTCATTAAGCCAAGAGCATGTTTTAAATTAATTGAATCAAAATCTAGAGCTAAAACCATTCTAAAAGCAAAACAAACAAACATGAAATTAAACAGCAACAAGATTAAGAAAACTAACATTAATCAATATTCATTTAAAGTTATATTAATTTTATTTTTAATATTATTTTATATTAAATTTTTATGAGAATTTTTCTCCAAAATTTTTGGAGTGTTGTATGACACCCATACTCAAAGGTGGCTCCGCCCATGCGCTCATGGTTCCAATAGTGGCTTGAAAATGGCTATTGATTTTTGCGGTCAGACTCTGATTAATCCAAGTATTTAACCAGGAATTTCGCATTAATGTTTCTGGATTAACTTCTAAATTGTAATTAATTTCCAATGCAATAGCTGACTCACAGTTAACATGAACAACTTTTAATCTATAGGTGCTTTAACTAGTAATTATTAACTATTAATAGAGGATGTAATATTAGAATGAAAAAATATAGATAAGTATCAAGTTACCTACACACAATTTTAGCGTTATAATCAATTATCAGCATGGAAGTTTAAAAACTCCAACATTGGCTTTTTGCCTTTTTTTTTGTTTAATAACTGTAAGGGAGTCAATAGGATATGAACATGGACGGAACTAAGATTTAATGTAAGGGGTGCAAACTTTCAGGATGCTATGATAGAAATGTAAGGATGCAAAATTACAAAAAATTAGGGGTGCAGAATTAGATTATCAATCGAAAATACAAAGAAAATATATAAAATATAAGGGAACTTTAAATTTTTAGGGGGTGCGGCTGCCCCCAGCACCCATAGGTCCGTCCTGGATATGAACTTTGCATTTTTAATTGAAGGGACACGTGGCAAACGTTTAGAATCAATTATTGAGTTCATAGATTTCACTATTCTAGAGATGATATGGCAATGATTCTAGTTTTAAAGGAGCGAGAAATACAAGTAACATTACTATGGCTTCTGGTTCAGTCATGTTGATAGAAAGTAAAAAGGATCTGGAATGGTGAAATGAATTGTTAATATTTCGCTCAATGAGAAGGGGGTTGTTTCTACCATGTTTTAGAAGTGGAAGCAGAGTGGCAAGTATGTCGGCGAGTGGTGTTGATATATGGTTTAACAACAGAATTACTTGCTTCGAAATTTCACGTACAAGCTTTACATGATTGCTGGTACTTAAATAGCTACTAATTCTAATATGGTGTTAGTGGTTGCAGAAGAAAAAGAAAGTTGTATACCTGGTTAAATTTGTAAAATGTAGAAAAATAGTTGGACTTGAACCCAAACTACATATGAAATTACTAGAGAGGTGTTGTAGATTTTAAGGATGTTTGATTGCATTTAAGAAGCAACTCTCTGCTGCTTAACAGCATGTTTTCTTATGCCACACCATGTGTATTACTGCACTTGGTGTTTGATGATAAACGATCCATAACTGTATTGTTTTCATTTTCATCTTGCATGAGTTGTTGCTGTTGAAGTCACTGGAGGTCCCACTATTGACTTTGTACCAGGAAGAAAGGTATGGAACATGTTATAGTGGTTTATCCTTCCATATGAAGCTTGCTTTCTGTTTGACTCATTAGATTAGCTATGTTGTGTTTAATAGGACTCAAACATTTGTCCGAAACAAGGACGACATCCAAATGCTACAAAAGGTAACAGAGGTTTCTGAAGCTATCTATGAAACCGAAATTTTGAATTTTTATAATCCCCCCTTTTTTATATTCTGAGTAAGCAACTTGAATATTTGCTAAATTTGGTACTTAGATAATCTATCTAGATATCTGGTCATATCTTTGCTTCTTTTAGAATTCTTCTGTTATGTGTTTCTTTAAACTATATGGAAGAGATAGAACTAAATATGACCTTAATAGAATAAATTATGATTGGGGTATCATCATTACCCTGTTTGACAGAAAAGGTCATGTATTCTAATCATTTAGTGCTGTCATTTTATTCTAGTGAAAATGCTCTTGAAGAATGCTTAGTTTGGCTGGAGAATAGGTTTCTCTTATCAGATCCAAGATTTTTCATGTGCCTTCTATTTCCATATTGCAACTTGGATCTTGCTGTATAAATTATAACCGATCAGCAAATCAATGTCTGGATTGGGATTGTTGACTAAAGGTTCATCGTTGTCGGAGGTTTAACACTCCAATCAGTAAAACAAGTCCATAACTCGTTGTTTGGTTATTCTGTCATGTTTATCTGGCTGGAGCCAGGTATGGTAGTACAGGATTCATTCAGCAGCAAACTACAATTATTAGTCCATTAGTCAGTGAACAGTTTCAAATATCATCTTCTACATGTTATCAGCTTTCACTGAAATGCATATATGATCTCATCTTTCTATCATATGAAGTTGTGGATGCTAAATTTTTCCCTTTTTTTGTGGATCCTGGTGTTAGGTGCTCCTCCTGGTACTTGCATGTTCTTGTCTCTTCCTGATTTTGTTGGTTTAACTCAACATTGAACTTTTGTGTTGGCTTTGGTGTTACAGGGAAGGGCTCATCCGGAGAGATCAGGTTTCGACGGCCCTTGGACTAATGAACCACTGAAGTTTGATAACTCTTACTTTGTGTAAGATTAAATCTTCTATTGTCAGGCTATTATATTTCCTAATTACTTGGAATTCATATGAAGCCATTTACTATTGAAGCTTCCAACATACATAGCTTTGTTGGATGACCCTGAGTTCCGCCAGTATGCGGGGCTCTATGCAAAGGTAAAACTAAAACCGGGTGGCTCCCATTCGTCTTACCAGTTCATCGTTTTATGATGCCTCTTTGTTACTTTGCAATGGTGCGATGTAATTGCCCGAGTAATATGGTTTTTTGTCCTGCTTTTAGTACAGCCTTGTTCTTGGTGGATCTTGATGTTTCTTTTACTGTTCTGTTTGGGCCACTTTGGCACTGGTAGAACTTAGAAGTGTTGGAATCTTACCTAGAGCCTATCCGGCGTACCTACTTGAAATAATTAGATTCAGGTTGAACCAATATTTGAGCGGTAACTATTTCATCTAACTGAATTCAACCTCTTCTTCAAGTGTATAATAAAGACCCTCTGCTTACCACTTACCCGCATGATCCTAGTCTAATTTTAGCCAAATTGGGTCAAACACCGTCTAATGCCCACCACTATGAACTAGTACCCATCGTGGACAGAGACCTTTCCATGTGCAAAATGCAAAAAAATATCTTTTCTGCTATGATTCCCTGGACTAGCAAGTACCAAACTCCTAGTCCTAGGTTGGTGTATCTGGTTAAACTGATTAAAGTTGTTGGTAGCCATTCTATTCCATGTGATTTGTCTAAGAATTTATGCATATGGCAGGATGAGGAGGCATTCTTCAGAGATTATGCAGAATCACATAAGAAACTTGGGTTTAATCCTAGTTCCTCTCCATCCAAGCTAGTTGTAAAGGACAGCACCATATTGGCCTGCTGCCGTTGTGATCTTTAGCTACCTTTACGAGGTCCGGAAAAGAATGAAGTGATTCTAAACCCTTCTTAATTAGCAGAATACAGTCCGATGGCTATTTTACCTAAATATACTGCTGATTTTTAACATTATTTACATAGCTGACACACTTAAACAAATAATTCCTTTATAGGAACTTGTGTGGCTAATATTGCGAATTTCAAATTTTTTAATGGAAATTGTTAGACCAACGGTTTTTAATTTTTTTACTGACAGCAATGGAGTTTTTAAACCTTAAAAGAAGCAAAAACTCGTGAAATTTATTAGACTAATACGACCAGTTCCATTAAAAAACTAAAAAAAATAAAACTTGTTATATCAGTGAGGCGAGTTTTTATAAAGGGAGTTAGATTGAGAATTAACTTTTTTTAAGATGTTAGAGAAGTAAATAATGTTAAAAATCAGCATATTATATAAAATAGCACAGTCCGATCCTCTGGCTGGCTGTTATGCAGAAGATTTTAAAAAAAATACAGTCCTTTTAACCGTAAAAACAATGTTAAAAAAAACTTTTACCATTCAACTCAAGGACTGATTTTTGGAGAACACTTTTTAACTTTGTATTTCAAAAGCATTTTTCCATCTTAATAGAAATGTCGAGCTAACCCTTTAGTTCTCACTGTTTTTGTTTTCACTCAGTGATCCAGCCACCCACCCCTATCCAGGGTCTATAGTTTATAATTAAAGTATTTAATTTTAATAATAATTTTTTAATATTTATTATTATGATCTAATATTTTTTAACATTTATTATTAAGGGTCTGTTATTAAATTTTAATTTTTTAATATTTGTTATTAGGAGTTATTTTTCAATACCTATTATTAGAGGCTCGATTTTTTTAATATTTGTATTAGGCTTACTCTTAATTTTTTTTTAATATTTGTATTATGAGTCTAATTTTTTTGTAATACTTGTTTTTAGAGGCCTAATTTTTTCCCTAATACTTGTTATTAAGGGTATACTCTTAAAATGTAATTTTTGTCAATATTTGTTATTAAAGGTCTAATTTTTTTCAATACTTGTTATTATGACCAATTTTTTTTCAATATTTATTAATATGTACAAAACTATTAAATTTTTTTTCCTCATTACTTGTTATCAAAGTCTCATTTTTTGTAGTACTTTTTATTAAAAATTTATTCTTAAAATTTAATTTTTTTATATTTATTATTAAAGTCTAATTTTTAAATTCAATCGTGTGCCACTAAAATCTCGTGAATTCAGCTAGCTCTTTGATGCCCGAAAGGAGGGACCAAAATTGAAAACAGTGACCCGTAGTCCCAACCAGGTCAGCACTGCCTCCACCCCATGGATGATGCCACCAAATTACATGAAAAATAAAGAAAAATTGAGGTTTTGTGTGAATTTGGATATCTGAAACAGACCTTCCACTAAGGTTAAAAGAGTCCCACACAATGAATAAAAAGAAAAAGAGTCCCACATGGTGGGGGCAGCCAAAAGGTAGGTAGGTTAGGTAACGTAAGGGTCTTGAGCCACTTTTCGGACAGCTTTTCTTGTAAGCGCTAATATAGTATTAAATTTTTAAAAGTACGAAAACAGATTTTAAAAAATAATTTTAAAAAATTAACGGTAAGATTTTAGTGTTTGACATTATTATAAAAAAGTACTTTTAAGAAGTTAAATAATCATTTTAGACCTGATATTATAAGTTATATATATGTGTATGTGTGTATATATATAAATGATATTTAAATTTTTTAATGTTATAATATATAAAATATATCAGATTAAATTATTATAAAAATATTTTTATTAATAAGTACGTTTGAGTTAAAAAATACTTTTTTCTTCAAAAGTGCTTTTAAAAAATATTAATAAATTATGATAAAATATAAAAATATTAATAAATGAATCATATAATTATGTATTTGTAAAAAAATATAAGTTTATAAATTATAAATAAAACAATTGCAAATGAAGGTTCAAATCCAAAAGTACTTTTTCAACCACAAAAACTAAAAATTTCAGCATTTACGTTTGGGTTAAAAAGCACTTTTCAAACGCAGTTTTTTTAAAAATTATTTGTTTAGCATTGTTTTTGATCTTAAACCAATTTTTAAAACCAAAAATTAATTTGAAAAATAATGCTAAACGCACCCTAAGTCTTTGTTCAAATTCATTACCTAGGCACATGATATCCACGTTCTGTTGTATGGTCACCACAACCTGATCATTGCAATCCTTAACCTAAGCCCTAACCCCCATTTTAAGGACCTTAACCAATCACGTAGTTATAAAAATTCCCATTGCTATTTTTTCTTTTGGTTGGGATTAATTAGGTTGAATTATAGTTTTGGTCCCTCTACTATGTTTAAATTTAAGATTTAGTCCTTTATCTATTGATCAACATTTCACTGAGAACAGTTAATGGTGTTAACTGTTTGGATTAACTTAGTGGGTTATATTTTGATACACAATATGTGTAAAATATTTTTACACAATCACTCTTTAAAATCTAAAACCTAAAACCATAACATTAATGCTCTACATTATACCATATACTCTAAACCCTAAACTTTAATCTTAAATTCTAAACCCTACAAGGCTACAACTTAAACCCCTAAATTTGACAAATAAAGTTTACATGGACTGTATATTAAAATTTTTCTCTAACTTATCATAAAAGTATAACACCACATTAAACACACACTAGATCTCAAATTTTGAGTTTAATAGGAATAAAATCATAATTCGACCAGTTAATAATTAAAGAATTGTCTTACAAGTCTTATCTTCTATACTTTTAGGAGAGTCATGTGGTTGTGCAGTGGGGGAGATTGATTGGGATGACTTGGGTTGGGAAAAGAACTTTTGGTTAAAAAGCCAACCTAACTGATTGCGATGATGATGATAGTGATGATTTGCGCCATCTGATTGAAACAGGTTAGGTTCCATTCAATTAATGTGTATAGCCATATGTTTGATCCATCATTTTTTAATAGGCTTCTAATTTCTTTCTCCTATTCTCTTCATAATATCTCCTTTATTTTCCCCTTTATGTGAGCACCTCAGCAAATGTAAATTAATTAATTATTTTGCTTGTTAAAAAACATTGAGAAACAAAGCAAAATGGATAGGCATAGGTTGGGAGGGGTGTTTTGTTAAAAAGATGAAAGTAGAGAGATTTAGGGAGAGAATTGAAAAATCTTAAAATGTTACGCTTGTCTGCCCTGCCCCCCTCCCCTCCCCCATATAGTTTCAACATCGAAGTGTGGCCGGTATTAGGACCAGTTGCAAGGACAGTCAGAAAGGTGGAATAGTAGGTGAAGCCTCCCCTCTCTCTTTCCTTCTTTGCCCTATAAACAACTTGTGTTCATCATCCTTGGCTCTTACCATCCACTTGAATTTCATGATGAGAGAGAGAGTTTTGTCATGTGTGGTGGTGGGTGACAAATACTGGTATGTGTGCAAATTGTTGGAGAGTGAAAGAAGATCACACCAAAAAGAGTAACATGAATCTATGGCCAAATTGTATACATGGTCCCTGTATAGAAGATCAAATTGTATTGAAGGCCCTCCTGCTATTCTTTTTTAGCAAATTTAATCCTTTTTGCTCAATTGAGGTGGGCTTGAGCACGTTTAGACACATTATCTTTCAATTTAGAATTTAGGGGGTCTGGATAGTTTAGATATCGATTGTTAAAAAAGAAATGAATATTTTCAATTCTAAGATTCATTTTGATAAACTGCACCAAATACTATAAGTTGACTTCCGAATTGAAAATATACATTTTGAAAACTAGAAAACAAAAATATCATATATTAACAAGACTAGATTTACAAAAATGTATAATATAGGGACCTTTTATACAATTGGACCTAAATACTAGTATGCAAATTGGGGGGGATTGAAGATAGCAACAGAAAGGGTAAAAAGAATCAAGCTTTCCCATCCCTAGCCTCTGCTGCCCAATTTGTTGCCTAAACTTAAATCACAAGGTTTGGGGAGAGAGAGAAGTGCAAGAAATAATATTAAAGGGAGAGTGGATGGTGAACCAAAGCCACAGACAAGACAACCACAAGTTCACAAACCACACTCATATCATATTAGACTATTTTTAGTATATCTTTTCCCTATTCTTTCTCTCTCTTTCTGTCATCATCCTGCCCTGAACCCCCAACCTCCAAGTCTTCTAGGAACCCTCTTTTCTCTCTCATGCATGATGATAGTATACCAATAGAATAATGATCCCCAACTACCATCTATTTATCATGATTTATTCACAAATATAGCCTATCCACTTGGACATTTTCTTCCCCATTTCACCATGTAAAATATGTTTTCCCATCAAAATATAAAATATTTCCATCTCTTTAACTTTGCTTCAAGATTTGATTTCTGGTGTAAACCAGAACTAGTCAACCAGACAACAATCATACACACACACATATATTCCTGAAGAATTTCTTCACCTATGGAGCTTAATATAATTAGAGAAGCAATTCCAAGTATTTGTAAGGATGTTAGTTCAAACAACACTATAAAATATACAAGTTAGAGCAGGTATTCAGGTAATTGTTGTCTGATGAGTTGGGGGAAAGATTATGAAAGCTAACTAAACTATTAATCTAAAGTAGTACAGGTTTAGACAAAGAGGCCAAAAGTAGGAAGAAAGAAATAGAACAAAAATATATGAAAAGATGGGGGTGGGAAAGAGAGAGAGAAGAGATCACACTTTGTCCTACCCATACTTTAATATAACCTTACTTTACACCTACCTAAAGGTTACCTACAGTTAATATATTTCCCTCCTTTAACTTTATTATATATATATATGATGCTAATATCCATAAAAAGGAGATACCACCATCCACTGCCTTCTAACCTGCTTCACCAACTCACATCTAGAAGCTAAAATTAGGGTCACTTCCCTCTCTCTCTCTCTCTCTCTCTGAGAATAATAGTCAAAAGGCTATAAAACCAGCATCTAACTTTCTCTCTCTCAAAAGGCTGGTCTCAATGTTATGTTCCTGCAAATTCTTAATATAATAATACATATTATGTGTATAGTGTTGAGATTTTGAGAAACAGCAACCGTAGGCTATAGTTGTAGTACAGTTCTCCCACAAGTTGAAAAGGGTTTGTGTTGCTGAATTATGGGAAGGTCTCCTTGTTGTGAGAAAGCTCATACCAACAAAGGTGCATGGACCAAGGAAGAAGATGATCGTCTCATCGCTTATATTCGAGCCCATGGAGAAGGTTGTTGGCGTTCACTGCCTAAAGCTGCTGGCCTTCTCCGTTGTGGAAAAAGTTGTAGGCTTCGTTGGATCAACTACTTGAGACCTGACCTTAAACGTGGCAATTTCACCGAGGAAGAAGATGAGCTCATCATCAAGCTTCACAGCCTTCTTGGTAACAAGTAAGTCTTTATATGTTTCAACTTTGTTTACCATGTACCAGGGATTTAAATAGCAGTCCACCACCGCTATAGCTGCAGTCTATAACGCAACGTGACTGCAACTACAATTTAAATCCCTGCCATTTAGTGCTTGGTTTGATTGGTTTTTGATGGAATTTGTGTGGGGATTGTTTGAATTTGTATAGGTGGTCTCTTATAGCGGGGAGATTACCAGGAAGAACAGATAATGAGATAAAGAATTACTGGAACACACATATAAGGAGGAAGTTATTGAACCGAGGGATCGATCCGGCGACTCACAGGCCGATCAGTGAGGCTTCTCAGGATGTAACAACAATATCTTTCAGTGGAGCCAAAGAAGAGAAGGAGAAGATTAGTAACCCTAATGGATTCATCCACAAAGAAGACAAGGAAACCCCAGTTCAAGAAAGGTGTCCAGACTTGAATTTGGACCTCAGAATCTGCCCTCCATACCATCAAACTACTCAACCAGAGCCATTGAAAGCTGGAGGAAGAACTCTTTGCTTCATTTGCAGCTTAGGGGATAAAAACAGCAAACACTGCACTTGCAGCATCGGTAGTGGCGCTGGTACCAGCAGTGGCTATGATTTCTTAGGGTTAAATTCTGGTCTATTGGATTATAGAAGTTTGGAAATGAAATAATAGAAAGATGGAGATTTGGATTTTTAACTATGTAGTTCAATTCAACAACCAAAAAAAAAAAATTGGAGAGAAATGATACGGAGATTGTCATTTGTTTTAAAATCTTTCATTTTTCTCTCTTACTTCTCTCTAATTTGTTTGATTATTATATCTCACAATATATGCATACAGTAATAGTATAGATGATCATTCATCATTATTTGTGAATGTTCGTGCATCTTCTTTCTCATAATTTGTCGAGTAAGTGGTTGAAATTCTCGTATTGTTCTCTCTAAAATCAAATGATAATGAAAAGTGAAATACATCTGAATTGACACAAGAAGGTCCAATTTTTCATACATTTTTATTATTTTCAAACTATTGTGATGTATGTTAGTTCATTTTGACTAGGGGTGTATACGGTTCTGTTTCGGTTTAATTCGGTAAGCTATTTTAATAACCATCGGTTTTCGGTTCGGTTAATCTCGGTTTTCGGTTTTTTTATATTACCGTTAGTTTTTGAAATTTTATATTTTATTTTGACAAAATAGCTTTATTTGATAAATTTTAAACATTAAAAGTTAGAGTTTTAAAGTATTTTTTATAAATATTTATTAAAAACTTAATTTTTTAAGTAAAAAATAATAATTAAAAATGCATCTATAGTATTGTAAGTATAAAATATTTATTTTTACATTATAAAAATAACTATAAATTAAATAAAAAATCAAATTCAGTTCAATTTGGTTCGATTCGGTTAACCACGCTTCGTAAACTTATGAATTATAAACCGTCCAAACGCCTCAATTCAATTCGAATCAATTTTCAATTTTGCGATTAACCATTCTCCCTAAATTTTGACAACTTACAACTTTTTCTTTCCTACAATAATGATTAAGGGTTGTGTCTTTTTGTAATGGGGAAGGGGTTGCTTTTTTGTATCGTGGGAGGAGGAGAAAAGAGGGAGAAGGGAGTGGTGGGCAACCTATTTCTTCCACTCTCCATGTTCACAACAACAATAAAAAGGTGTGAAGAAACCGCACATCTCTTCCATGTACCTACCAGCCCCTAATAGCATTAATCATTCAGCCTGTGAGCCCCCAACCTACCTAACTATTCCAATTCCGTAATCAATCGCACGATCGAAATCGAAACCCGACCCTCCTTAACTAGCTTAGCTACCTTCTCCACCATCACTTTAATTCATATTCACCATTATGTATGGTTGGGTTGACAAAGTTTAAAATATGACCATTGAAGAAGGAATTATAAAGTACATGCATGCTCTTGTTACCCTTTGGGTTTAGTTTAATTAATATATTATTTAAACATTTTTAAACGTTCAATATCGGAGGTCTGAATAATACACGAACTTTCATTTTTTTTTTCTTTGTTACTTGTTTTTCTTTTTTTTCAAAGGCGTTAGGTAGAGACAATAGAAGCTTCCATGAAATTTTTTCCCCTTCTTCATTCATTTGCTCTAAAAGAAAACAATGTAACACAAAAGTCCATATAGTTAAAAGGAATTATATTAATATAAAATAGCAGCTATTTCTCCCTTTAGTCTCTATCAATAGGCTAATAATTGTTCCATCTTAATTTTTTATTTTATTATTTCCAACTCCCACCAACATCACATGCATCACTCTTGAGGTAGGCCCATTTAGTTGTTAACAAGTATTATTAATACTTTTGTTATATGGAGTATTTTATGTTAGTCCAATGTTTTCATATATATTAGTTTTTTTTCTTTATTATGATATGGTAAATATATGATGGGTTTATAGATTTAAGAAACAAGTTTTGTCTAATTTAATTATGGAGATTATAATTAATAAGTACTTAATTTATTATGATAGTACATGCAATAATTTAGGTGAGGCAAACTAGTTGTGTGAATATAAAATGGAAAAAGGAAATTGGGGAAACGGCGGAATGGCAGAGTTTGTAATTAAGGGGGGAAACGAAGGGTGGAATTGGTAATAGGCCGTGAAACGTCTCTATCCCAAACGGTACCAACTTGGGCGGTGGTTGGGTGGAGTCGGGAAGCCGTAGGATGAGGCTAGTGTGCGATGTTGCGGCTTGCGGCGATGGCGAATGGGACCCACTCGCACACCACTCGTGGGGCCCAATCCAACACCCTCCATTTTCTTTCCTTATCATCTCCGTCCCGACCCCATCTCTGATTCAGTTAATCTGAACCCAATGTTCGATTCAACGGCAAGAAAGTAATAAAATAAGTTTAAGTCAACATTAGGCGGGGAAAACGCGACTCGAAAAAATTAAATTCTTTTAGTAGACTTGACGTTAAGAAATTTGACTCGTTTCGACACAAAAAATTTGTAAATAAAATTTGAGTTATAAAATAAAAAATTGAATAACTCGAAATTTTTAGTAATTAATTAATTAGTTTTTAAGTTTAAGTTGAGCCCCTCAATTATTATTGCTATATTATGTATATCACATGTGAAAATATAAATAAATATATATATAAATATCGTATATGAATATATAAAATCGTTTAAATTAAAAATAATATATATTATAATATTATAATTAAACTTTTTTATTTGACTCGACATAAGGTCGAAAAAATTTAAACTCAAGACAATTCATATTTGAAACTTGAAATGATTCACTTATGAGATTACATGAACTCATTTAACAAGAACCTCAAGATAAATTAATCTAAAAATCTGAACACCAGACTTATAATACATATACAAATTTATATATAAAAAAGAATTTAGTTTATTTAGATTAGTATTATTTTAAATAATTATTATAAAATAAGAGGTGTTCTCTATCCTCTCATAAATTTCAGCTGTTATATATGTTTATATTTATTTGAATTGGTAAATTTCAATATGAAAACTTATAATTTATTTGTTGAGATGTGAATTTAGAAACGAAAATATGGTCTTGGAAGAGGATAAAGTCATAAATTGTTAATTAAGTAACGATAAATTGATAAAATAATACGTCAGCATAAAAAAATAATGTTAAAATTTATAAAATTATTTTTTGATTGATATGTCATTCTGTCAAGTTAGCACATTTGTGTATATGCCATTGTTATATTTATGTGCATTGTCATGTATGTTAGTCACGTCATTTTAAGTCATTTACCGTTAGTTTAATAATTTTCAATAACAGATAAATTATTTTGACATAAAATAAAACGTTGATGGTTAAAATATTTTAAAATAAAGAATACGAACTATAGTGATTATCTAGTCAAATATTAATGATATTTTTTTAGCATTATGCACTTTAATTAAAGGGGTAATTTTGTGGGATATTGTAGGTGGATAATTATTTCATCACTTGCTGTCTTTGCTACAATGATATTAAAATTCCGCTGAAAAACACACTGACTTCAGGTTTATTTCACCGGTTGGAAAGCACGCCAATCTACTCTGTCACGCCGTGAGAAATGCATGGAAAGTCGAAGTCGGCTTCCTTTCGGTCGAACTTTTCGAATAAAAAAAAATTACATTGAAGTCGACATAACCAATGATCATGAAATAAAAAAAAAACTAGATCGTAAATAAAAAAAATCAAACACAATATCCCAGTAAATTAGCCGGCTGTTTGTAAGAGTTTAGGGTCGGAAATTTCTGTTTTTGAGCCCATTTACAGTAGTAGTTTAGGGTTTATGGTCTAGCCTTTGTAAATGGGACATGCTTGAATCTGTGACCAAAAGTTAGGAAGACAAAATATAAATGGTGAAAAGTGAGAGATAAATTCACAATTAATTTACTTAAAAAATATATTATACAAATTAAAAGGTAAAAAAAATCTGGTGGGTTGGGAGGTAGAAGCTTCTCCCAATATATACACGGTCGTCATAACTGTATTTTATGGGATTTATAGTGTTCAAAAAGAATTATATTAACCAACAAGAGTTGGGTTACTGGTGCAACAATAAGGTATATTGTTCTCCTAAAGAGAAATTACGTGTTCGAACTTTAAAAATGATATTTTTTTTAAAAATAACGTATTCGGAACATAAGTCACATGTATAATAATAATAAAAAAGAGAGACTGGTGTTAGATTGTGCGATAAAATTTGTAACCGACTGAATGGTGATATTCGATTGTCATTGGTTTTAAAATTTGTAAGTTGGTTTGTTTTATCGATTTTGATTTTTGATCAATTTGAAAAGTTGATCGAAACAATTAAATCAGTTCAATTTTAATTTTGAAATTCAAGCTGAATTAACTATTTTTAAAAAATATTAGTTATTAAACATAGAACAACTTTAAATTTTGTGATCAGTACCTATATAAATCTATAGAATGTAAAAGAACTAGTCATTAGTCTGATTTTGAAAAAAAAAAACTAATAAAATATTAAAAATAAATAAAATATTTAAATTCAAAATCATACTTAAAATGTCGAAAATGCCCCTGTTTACTCCATATGGGAGCCGATAGTACCGAACTTATCCTTATTTACTTAGGAAATTGTCTAAACTACCCCTATTTATTATACAAGCCCTCTTGGGAGCTGAAAATATAAAGATATGGATATAGATTGGTAAGGGTTAGGAAAGTTTAATTAAAACATACCTCAACTATCCCTACATACTTAAATTTAAAGACCGAACTAGCTTATATATTTTTAGTAAAATTATCAATATTTAATTCATTAGTTGATTATCCACATTTAATATTGCAAAGATTTATGATGAAATCATATTTTCAATCAAACTTGTTCTATTCACAATATCATAACTCGAAAATTTATCTTACTTAATATATATAATGTATTTTCTCAATCCTAGGAGCCACAACCCCTATAACTAACTTGTAGCTTCGTCCTCGATTTCAATGTTGTAGGCATGTGAAAGAAAAGTAAAGGTTGAACATTACACATAAGGGCTCAAGATAGCAAAACCCTAGCTGGTGGGAAAAAGTTAGCAGAGTTTGGTGAGATGCCCATAAATAATAATGATCATAAAGGATAAGTATGAGAGAGGGGGTGAAGAAGTTAGTAGGAGATAGCTAAAGAGAGAGATGTTTAGGGTTGAGAATGGTTAGGTGGGTGGGTATTCACTGAAGGCGATGGTTCACCAAAGCAATCAATGTATTTATGGATCAAACCTATCCCTCCTCTCCCCACAACTTAGCTAATCTCATCACCTTCTTATGCCATTAACTCTAACCTACTGCCACCCCTACTTCTTTCAATATTCTTAAGCTGGTTAAGAAGTAATATATATTTATATTTTTTCTTAACTCTTTGATAAAACACATATCTTGTAGATAAAACTGTTTGAACCGAGTCTTTTAAAATGAACATCTTCTTTTTCACTTGAACCATTTGTTGGGTTCAATCATTTTTTAACCCTAAAATGCATGCAGTTTCTATATATTCCTTGATCTCCCTACTATGTTCCATTCCTTTTCTTTTTCGCTACACGTGATTTGAACATTGTACTTTTATGATGTTGTCGCCTAGTATATATAATTAACACGTTAATTATTAAAGCACCTCTTTCAACACAAGAAAACCTATATCAGCGTGATGAGTTTGATACAATGTTAACTGTTGGACTCTCTAATGATATATTAAAAGTAGAATGATCAAATCATGTCAATTTAAAGTACAAGGACTAAAAAACTAAATTTTGAACATAGTAGAGAGTCAAATTATAGTTTGACATTTTACTAACTATAACGATTCAACTAAGTTTTGATTAAGGAAATCCCATGTTTTTAATTAGTCTACCGATAAAAGTAACTGTTATATTTTGACTCAAATTCTAATAGGTAATTAAATTGAGTTTTATTGTAATTCTAGTGGTTGAAAATTGCTTGGTAATTAAGATTTACTTTAATGAGTAAATATCTATTTTAGGTAGAGATCTTATTAAATAAGGTTTCTTGGTGACCAAGTAATTGGGTCTATAAATATAGATTAGGTTTAATATGAGAGAATGAGAGCATAAGAGGAGGAATTATTCTGGAGAGATGTAATCACTTTTAGGTTCTCTACAACTATTGTGCCTACGTTGTAGAGATGAGTATTGTAGGGATGCTGGAAAGAGTGTTTTGGTTCCATCGGATTATGCGATTTGTACACCGAGTTTAGGATTACATGGGTTATCATGTATTTGTACTCTTCAAGTTCTCTACGTTTATAGTGGATTGATTTCTTTCGTCCGTGAAGGTAAGCTATGCTGAACCACGTTATATATGCATTTCTTAGTCTATGTCGTTATTGCTTTAGTTATTTTGCCGCATAATAAATTCTTAACCGTAACAATCTTTGAATACACTTTTCTTTCCCTGATCAAAAACCTTTATGGAAGTGCTACTGTGCTCACAAACATGATGGTTTCTAGAAAGTTTCCCACATTTTTCACGCAAATGATGGGTTGGGGATTCATGCCAAAAATCTGTCATTCTCGGAACAAAATTGAAGTTTTTTTTGACATAAACAGAAATATTCATTCAACCACACGAAAATTACAAAAGTGGCCTCAAGTCCGGAGGAACCACACCAGTCCAGTTTGATGGACAAGAATTCGAGCGAACAGCTCTTGCCACCCAATCGGCAACACGATTCCCAAAACGAGGGACAAACGAAAAAAAATAGAAACAGAAAAAAAATCCACAAGTTTCAGAATGTCTTCTTCTATGGCTGCAGAATCCCAAGAGGTCAAAGTCTTTTTTAAACGATTAATAACCCCGATATTAGCAGATTCAAAGACAACATTCTCAACTCCTGCTTTAATAGCAAGGAAAGTGCCAAATCTCGGTTCATACGCTTCAGCTGCCGATGCCGATGTAGCAGAGAACGAAGTGGAGTCGCCACCTAAGATGGCTCCAGAAGAATCCCTTATCACCGCCGCTGCTGCAGCAAGGCCAGAAGCTTGATCAAAGCTTGCGTCACAATTTACTTTGATAAAGTTTCTTTCCGGAGGGGTCCAATGAACAACCGTGCTAGCCTGCTCCTTTGGTTGAGCAGGATTCCTTAAGTTCACATCAATAAATTCACCATAAGCAGCTTCAGTATTCTAAGGGGAATCGATCCCACCTGAAAACAAGAAAGAATTTCTAGATTTCCATAGAGACCAACAAAGGAAAACAATAAGATCACATCCTTCCTTTGTCCCGAAGGCGTATAATGCGAGCTCACCATTTTTGAAAACCCAGAAAACCGATCTTTGAAGGAGAGTAACTAAACTCGATAGTTCTTCAAACCGCTTGTGTGCTTGATGGATTCAGACTCATTCCCACATCTCGGGCACATGGAACTTGAGGCAAAATCCCCATGAAACCGCTTGCATAAAGCCTCTTTAGTATGGAGTATGTTATGGCATAGTTTCCACATGAATGACCTTAGTTTGGGGGGAACATTCAACTCCCAAATAGAGTGCCACAAGGAATGATCATCAGAAGAGTTTTCACTGCAACTCGGTTTATCCTCAACACCTTGAGAATGTGAAAGAAAATGATATCCTGACTTCACTGTGTATTCTCCATTTTTTGTTCCTTCCCACACAAGGACATCATTCACCATCGGACCCCCAATTGGGATCTTAAGAATGTTTTCCACTTTCTTGGGCGAAAAGAGGCGAGTGATCTTTCGAGAATCCTATTCTTTTGAGTCCTTATTGATTAGCTGTGATACGGTAAGCTCTATGGGCTCATCATGGTTAGAAGTAGAGGTCGTGAGTTCATAGAGCTTTGGAATCCATCGATCTTTTCAAATAGAAACCCTTCTTCCATTGCCTATTCTCCAAATTATACCGTTAGAGATAGCTTTAATTCCTTCTCATATTCCGGTTCAAGCCCATGAAGGGTTGTTACACGAATGACCCGAAAATATGTTACTATTGGGAAAGTAAATGCCACGGAAAACACGAGTCAAGAAGGAATTAGGGTTTTTAACAATCCTCCATACAACTTTAGCAATGAGAACGAGATTGAATAACCTCAAATCACGAAAACCGAGACCTCTTTTATCTTTAAGCAAGCATAATTTCTTCCAATTCAGCGAGTGAATGCCTCTCTATTTCTCACTTAAATTATTCCACCAAAAACGACCAATCATAAAACACAGTTCATCACATATCGAAAACGGAAGCAAAAAACACTGCATGACATACAAAGGTATAGCTTGTGCCACCGCTTTAATCAGAGTCTCTTTTCCTGCTTGGGACAAAAGTCTTGCTTTCTACCCCTTAAGCTTCTTCCGAACTCCGTCTTTAATGAATATCAGGGCTTCCTTTTTGCTTCTTCCCCAAATGGATGGTAATCCCAAGTACGAGCTATCCTCATCCATCAAATAAAACCCTAGCACATTAGACAGATGGACCTTTGTACTGAGACTGGTGTTTTGGAAAAAGAGAATCGAAAACTTGTTGAAATTAACAGATTGACCCATAGCTTTTTGAAAAACTTTTAATGCTCTTAAAATTGTCGTACAGTTACTCTCATCCGCTTTTAGAAAATAAGATGCAATCATCGGCAAATATTAAGTGGGATAGAGCAGGGTATCGTCTCTTTATCTTGAAACCCTCTCATGCATTTGCGTTGACTTCCTTCTCAATCAACCATGACAAGATATTAGAAATGAGAAAGAAGAGGAAAGGAGATAACGAGTATCCTTAACGAAGTCCTCGAGTGGGGTAGAAATCCTCGTGTCTTTCTCCATATATCACCAAAGTAAAAGAAAGAGTAGTAACGCACTGTAAAACACGTTGAATCCACTATTCACCGAACCCCATTTCTTGCATCATTGCCTTAGCACATTTCAATCCACTTTATTGTAGGCTTTCTCCATGTCGATTTTAAGAGCCATAGCCCTAGTTTTGCCTTTCTTTATCCTTTTAATTGCATGGAAGGCTTCATGGGCGATACAAATATTATCCTGGATTAGCCTTTCGTTAAAGAAAATTGATTGAGTAGGGGGAATAATATCAGGAAGAATACTTTTGATGCGAGTTGCCATAATCTTGGTAATGATCTTCAGAGAGTAATTGCACAAGCTTATTGGTCTGAAATATTGAACTTCAGTCAGATTCTGTCTCTTAGGGATAAGGACAATGTTTGTTTTATTTATAGCCTTCTTCTAAAGCCCATGTTTAAAGAAATCCTTAACCATATATTCATTAGATCTTCCTTAATACTACTTCAAAAAGATTGATAAAAGGTACCAAGGAATCCATCGGGGCCTGGAGCTTTCAGCAGTCCCATACCAAAAAGTGCTTCAACTATTTCATCGTCATAGACTTCTTTGCTGAGCATCAAATTCATTTCTGAAGAGATCACAGAGGGTATGACTCCTGACAGGCAATTTAAGTCAATGGTTGGATCCTTCGTGTACATTTTTTTAAAAATACCTTTGTAAGTGATCCGCTATAAAAGAGTCTTCCTCAAGCCAAACCCCATTGTTATCCTTCAAGCGGAAAATGACATTCAATCTCCTATTTTGAATTATAGAGGCATGGAAGAATTTAGTGTTACGATCCCACAATTTTAGCCAATCGATTCTCGCCCTTTGATGCCAAAGTCGTTCTTCACTTTCCCACATCTTATCCACTTCGCGCTTAAGCAATTTTAGCTCCTCTACCTCATTACTTGTCAGGAGCCCTTCTTGCATCTTTTTGATCTGCATTAAAAGATCATCCACCGTTTTCCTCGATTTTCTGTATTTTCCCCTGTTCCATTTCTGAAGCTTCATTTTGGCCCTTAACAGTTTCTTCCCAAATACTTTGTTGATAAAAGTAGTATCACTCGCCTTCCATCCTTACTTTACGTTCGTGAGACACTCTTCTTCAAGCAACCACTTGGATTCGAAATTGAAATCCCTTTTATCTTTCTTATTTAAACCTTGTTAAAGCAAAGAGTATTGGTGCATGGTCAGATGCGATAGCCACATCTATAAGACCAATGGCTTTAGGGAAAGCTGAACTCCATTCAGGGGAAACAATAGCCCGATCCAATTTCTCTAGGACGACATCCTCTTCGCCATGCATATCAAACCAAGTGTAGGTTCCCCCTTTTATTGGCAGCTCTATCAGACCTTCTCGGTCGATAAAATCAAGAAAACACTTTGCCATAGATTGATCAAACAAGCCACCTCCCAATTTATCTTTTGGGCTCGCAACAATGTTTGAGTATCCAATTATGCACCAATTCTCATATGGATTTCATCATAGAGTAGAGAGCAGATCCCAAAAGGTTTTTTTCTCCTCAGCATAAGGGGGACCATAAATGAAGGTGCCAAACCATTCTCCTTCTTCGTTAATGGATATTTGCGTATCAATAATGTGCCTATCCAAATACAAGATGGATATCGTCGTGTCACTCATCCACCATGATGCCAATCCCCCAGTAATACCTACAGTATCCACATAGAAGGAATTTTATTTTTATTCAATTTTTTTCCAGGTAATTCTTCTTTTTTTAGTCTCAATTAGGAAGATAATAGAAGGGTGAAACTTGAAAGCAGCATTTTTTAGAGCTCTCACCGTCTCTTTGTTCCCTACCCCCTTACATTCCAGGCCAAAAGAGTCATTGCGGCAAAAGGGGCAAAATACCAATTTCGAAACTCGGACCAGAACCAGAGAAGAAAGAGCACCAGCAGAGAAGAAAAACCAACTTTCTTTCAAACGCCCTAACAGGTACTGCCACCACAATCAGACCAGAAATCTTCGGGTGTCACAGATTTCATTTATAGACCCATCGATCCGAAGAAAGATAAACACCACACCAGTTTTGGGACCAAAACCAATCAAAGTCGATGAGTGACCATCCCAAAATAGAAAAGACCAAAACCGACCACCAATGTCGGGATAAACCAAAAAAGTAGGTAGAACTAGAATCCAAAAGAAACAAAGAAGAAAAGAACCCCAAGCACCGACCATCACTGTTGGAATGAGAACCAAGAAAAGAGGAGAAAACTGAAAACAGAGGAACAAAGGATAAGAACTAACCTGGGGAAGCAATATCCCAAGACAACCCAAGCTACTAGAAAAAGATGATCAACCTCAATCATCAAAATATTCCTTGCCGTCTCCACAAAAACATCTCTAAACAAGACTGTGATTCGAACTGCAGAAGATAGACGAGGCATTTAAGAACGGGGTTCCACAATTTTAAGCTGCCAAACGAACGAATCTCTAGTAGAAATCGTGTGAACGAAGGAATGAGATATTTTGGGGAAAAGCTAGAGATTTCAAGAAAAGTGAGGAACTTGCAGTGGTTCTCTTTGTTTGGGGAAAAGATAAAATTCAAGTTTGTTTGCTTGGGGGGATTAGCATTGCCTTTGATCATATAATATGTCTGTTTGGTACTAAAGGCTGAGCTTTTTAACTCACCCATCATTGGCATTAAAAAAAAGCATGTTTCGTGCGTGGGCTGGGTACCCCCTCTTTGTAAATATCAAGACTCGGAGAAGATGCGTGAATTCCGATTGAAAAAAAAAAGCAATCTATCATATATGTGTTTGATATATATACATACATTGTTAAGAAACTGGACAATATAAAAAATACTCATTTTCTCTATTTCATCACACAAATTAATTTACAAGAAATGACTAACTGCTAACTGCTAACTGCTAACTGCTAACTGCTAACTGCTAACTGCTAACTGCTAACAACTGTAACTAATTTCAAACTAATTAATAGCTCACTTTGGTAATTAAAAAATATCTTTCATTCCCAACTTGCTCATCAAATAGTTATGGTGTTGTATTCCCAAAGCTTTTGTAAAGATGTCTGCAAACTGTTCTGTTGTTGTCACATATTCTGTTTGAATTAATTTTGATTGTATCTTTTCTCTAACACAATGACAATCTATCTCGATGTGTTTTGTTCTCTCATGGAAGACTGGATTAACAGCTATCTGAATAGCTGATTTACTGTCACTGTGAAGTCTAATAGGAGTTGTGTTCTTTATTCCAAACTCTTCTAGCAAACCACTCACCAAACAATCCTAGCCACAGTCATTGCCATACTTTTATACTCAGCTTCTGCTGATGACCGATCTATAGTACCTTGCTTTTTGGACTTCCAAAAAAAGTAAAGAACCTCCCAACTTGATACAAAATTCTGCGACTGACCTTCTTGACATTAAGCAAGAGGCACAATCAGAATCACAGTAAGCAAGCAGATTTATTCTGTGTTTTTTCAAATATCAACCCTTTGCCAAGATTGAGTTTTATATACCTCACTACCCCCAAGGCTGCATCTGCATAAACTGGCTCAAATGTTGAACAACAAAAGTGATATCTGGTCGAGTATGTGTTAGATATAACAACCTACCTATCAATCTTTGATAAACTGTTGTCTTTTAAAGACTAATCATGTGACTCTCTTGCTGTATTTCTTGATCAAATTCCACTATTATAAGCTTTATTTCTGCTCTAATAGTGTCAAAGCAGGCTTAGCACCTCCTAATCCAGTATCCTCAATAAGCTCCATAGCATACTTTCTTTGATTTATTAAGATCACTTTCTCAGACCTTAAAATCTTAAAACCCAAAAAATATTTCAGATTTCCCAAGTCTTTCATCCTGAAACTGTTATTCAAATTCTTTTTCAACTCAGTGATCAACTCTTCATTATTTATAGTGATCAACAAATCATCCACATAAATCAACATCACAACCAACTTATCACCTCTTCTTTTGGTAAACATCGAGTAATCAAACTTGCTTTGTTGAAAACCAGCAACCAACAATGCTTCAGTCAATTTCATATTTCATTGCCTAGATGCTTGTTTCAAGCCAGACTTCTGTAGCCTGCATACTAGACCCTCCCCTGGCTGCTGGCTGCTGAAACCTTAAGGTAGCTCTATGTAAACCTCCTCAAGCAAGTCACCTTGTAAAAAAGCAAGAGCCAACAGGGTTCGAACAGTGACTATTTTTGCAACATGGGAAAAAGTTTCTGTATAATTAATGTCTTCCTTTTGATTATACCCTTTAGCCACCAAACGTGCTTTGTATATTTCAACAACACCAGAGGCTTTATACTTAACTTTTTAAACCCGCTTGCAGCCAATGAGGGTTTTTCCATTAGGCAAAGGCACTACAAACCATGTTTGGTTAGTTTCTAAGGCTTGAATCTCCTCTTGCATGGCTTGAATCCAAACAAGATTTGTTATTGCTTGAGAAAAAATTTAGGGTTCAACAGTGGTAAAGGTGGCAGTCAAAAAAGATTGAGTGCGAACAGGCAAATGATCATAAGAAATATGATTAATAATAGGATATTTACTGGAAGATGTAAAGAATTAGCAAGTATAGTCATTTAACCACTGCGGCTGCTTAGAAACTCTAGTAGACCTTCTAGGAGCCTGGACAACAACATTAGAAGGCTGAACAATAGGAATCTGGTGAGAAGACTGAATAAGAGGAGATAAACTTAAAGAAGATTGATCAGAAAACTCAACAGGTGAAGACTGATCAAAGGAATCAAAAGGTAAAGATTAATTTGAAGTAACAGGAGAAAAAAACAAGAGATGATACAATAGTAACAAAAGTATCAGGGGCAGATGCACTGGTTGAAGTCTGAATAAAAAAATTAGAATATGAAATAAATTGAACAGAAAAAAAAAACTAGAACCAGGGCTGTGAGAAAACTTGAAAGGAAATATGGTTTCATAAAAAACCACATCCCTGTTAAAAAAAAAGATTTTAGTTTGAAGATTAAAAATTAGATAACCCTTTTGAGTAGTGGAATATCCCATGAAAACAGCAGGTATAGCCCTAGGTGAAAATTTATCAGATACATTAGAACAAGTGGCAAAACACAAACAGCCAAAAACCTTGAAATGTGAAAAAAATAGGCTCTTTATTATAGAGAACAGATAAAGGAGTTTGCCATTAAATAATTGAAGAAAGAAGCCTATTTAAAATGTAACAGGATGTTTGAACACATCCCGCCAGAACTTAATAGGAACCTGAGATTAAAATTTAAAAGCCCTAGCAATTTTTAACAAATGCCTTTGTTTTTTTTTCTGCCACTCCATTTTGCTGTGGAGTGGAGACACAGCTATTTTTGAACAATTTCCTAAGAAAAAATAATGATGAATAACAGAAATTAAAAAATACAGAAAAAATAATGTAACCATTTGGGGCCCAAAGTCCGGCCTGGCAAGTCACATGCAGACTTACTTCAGCACTGTTGGAGTCCAACAAGGGATCGTGTTATGTGTTCGACAGTAACTGGATCCTCAACTGTGTCTGTTAGCCTATGAGTCTGGCAGTTAAGTCCAACAACGGATCATGTTATGCACTCTACATTATAGTATAGCAACTTGTTGAAAGATGGATTATATTTTATTAGTCATAAATGGCGTCATCAATTACAAGATTAATGATACAATTCGGGACATCATACGAGAAAATAAAAGGTTCATTACAATTTATGCCCCGATGTGCAAGAGCGCGTGCGACCCTGTTTGCTTCTCAGCCTATATATGTGGCCTTGTAGTTGTTATGTTCGGTCAGTATGGCATGCGCTTCGGGTAAGTATGCTGTTGTGATCGACCTATCGAGTAACGTTGCGTTCAGCTTGTTAACCACCGCTATGGAGTCTCCTTCAATGCAAGCCCTTGGCCAATCATTTTCTACGGCCATTTTGAGGCCTAAAGTGTATGCACAGGCTTTTGGGCTCTCGCATCAAGGACTAAACCATGCTAGTTTCAGGCCACTATTCTAATCGAGGCTTCCCCTGAGTTTGGCATGAATGTTGCATCAACATTTACCTTGATGGTACCATCGGGTGGACAGGACCATCTCTTAGCTCGGCTGTACGGGATTGGATTACTTGTGGGCTCATGTGCGGCTTTGTAGTCCAAGGCTAACACTTGCACATAATCAACTACAGCTCGGATCGGCAGGGTCTTGTTCTCGTGGGTCAGCTTGTTTCTCCGGTTCCATAGGTTCTTCAGGAGAATGATGAGAAGTGTGAACTTTTCCTTGTCAAGGACCTTGAGTGCTTCTTCCAACCAGGCCTTACAGCTCGTGAACGAACCATTTGGCAAGGATGTCGAAAGTGCACAAAGATCGAAAGCTTCTCTAAGAGTTGGGAATTCATGAAAGGCATGGAGGCAGGTTTCAATGCCATTGTTACACATTTTACAAGTACCTTGGTCCAAACCAGCGGCTTCAAGCTTGTGGCCTAAAGGAAGAGCATCATGACATAGTTTCCACCCAAATAGTCAGATTTTGGGCAATGTGGGGAACTTTGCCATTGCCTTCCAAATTGCAGAGGAGTCTTTCACCTCATGCTTCTAGAGAATGAGCCAATTGTAGCCAGATCGAGTGGTATAGCTGTTGGACGAGTGGTATCCCCAAACGAGCAGATCACCCGAGTGGGTGTAATAGGACACCGGCTAATTGCGTAAGCATTTTCATCAGAGAACACCTGGTTAAGCTTGACAACATTCCAAGCAACAACATTTTGCACCATAAACTCACCACACCGAACCGGGTTAAGATCATTGTCCAAGTGACTTCCTTCCAACGAGATAGGTTTGGTACCCCATTTATCTTTAAAAATCCGAACCTGAGTATTAGTCCCAATTCTCCAATAGAAGCCTTCCTTGATTGCTTCTTTTGACTTGAAGATGTTGCTCCATACAAATGAGGTTTTCTCCTCATGTTTTGCTTCAAGCACATTTGCATTGTGAAAATATTTAGCCGAGAGCATCTTGAAACATAATGAATCTTTGTTGCATAGCAATCTCCATACTTGCTTGGCAGAGGTGCAAGGTTGAATGTCTTGAGATCCTAAAATCTTAGTCCCCCAACGATCTACAGAGATTCTGCCACGCCACATGTGCCCATCCTCTCTCATTGTTCTTTCTGGACCACCAAAATTTTCTTGTTATGGACACCATGGGGTCAATAATGCAATTCGGGAGAAGAAAGCATGACATAACATAGGCAGGTATGGCTTGTGCCACTGATTTGATGAATACCTCTCGACCAGCAAAGGGTAGTAAGTTCTTTGTCCAGTTGCACATTTTCTTGTCCACTTTTTCATCTAAGAACCCAAAGGCTTTCACCTTGCTTTTACCCATGATTAGAGGGAGGCCAAGATATTGTCCCAGGACCTCATCTTCCCTCATGCTCAAAATAGATTTGATTTCATATTTGCTCTGGTCATTCATGCCATTGCTAAAATAAATGGAGGATTTATCCACATTGACCTTTTCCCCCAAAGATGCTTCATACACCGCAAACACGTGCTTGAGTCTCGTAGCTTCTTTCTTTGAGTTTTTGATAAACAAAATGCAGTCATCGGCATACAAGAGATGGTTAACTCTTGGTCCATTTTGGCTTGCACAGACACCTCTAATGCGCCCCTCCGTTTGTTCTTTGAGTAGCAATGCCGAGAGCCCCTGAGTGCAAAGAAGGAAAAGGTGCGGAGAGAGGGGGTCCATTTGCCTAAGTCATCTAGAAGGCCTGAAAGGATCTGAAATGACACCATTAATCTTGAAACAATAAGAAAGTGTAGATACATATGTCATCACAATGTCAACGAGGCCCTTTTTTATTTTTTTAATCGGTTCTCAACACTTATGAGTTAAATGCTTTAGAATTTTTTTGTTCCCATATTTCCCTTGTATGAATCTTCGTGGGTTTTGGAGAATCCTCATTTAAAGAAAATAAAATTTACTATATCACTAGTCAAAATATATGATCATTTTCAGTTTATAAGTTATATATTCATTACAAAATTTTTAAATCTTAATACATTAAAAATAAATATTCAACATTAAATCTCAAAAATTAATTTAGTTTTGCCAATATCATTTCAAAATTATAATAGTAACTAACAAGCTAACGATTTATTTTCTCAATATTTTTGTAGCCAAATCATCAAATGGGAGGTAAGTACATATTTTTTAAAATTTTGTAAAATATCGGGGATTCACTTGGATATTTTTTGGGATTCCCACAAGAATTTATACGGGTACGGTTCAAGGATCACACGGTGCGTATATAACAATTTCGTCCCTATTCCCATTTGAGTTTTGGGTATAAAACTTTTACTATTTCCATTTTCGTGGGTGAAGGTTCCAATTATTCTCCTTCTTCATCAATTTGGATCCCCACAATATTTGGTTATTCTTCACCTAATTGTCACCCCTAGAAGAGTACTTTTACCCAAATGACTTGTTAAAGAAGGAGTCCGGCAAAATTTATGGATCTCAAACTGACATCCATTATCAAAGGTTGGATTTTAAGCACAGAAAAGCTGAAACGTGAGTTGCAAGCAAACCTTTTCCCCAAAAACAAAGGGCCATGGGTCCAACTTTGTGTAGGGTCCTTTCTTCTCCATGCGAAACAAGAGTGAAGAAATTTCCCAAATTCATGACTGCTCATTCTGTTACATAGAAACTGGGAATTGTGTTGTGTCCCACAAGGGAATGGCGTACTCCATTAACATTATTTCATGGCACTGATGGCTGAATAGCTGCTGATGTGCACAAATTGAATGTGGTCGACCCACCCATTCTGTTTCTTTTGAATCTTTACTCAAACTGTCCCCCCTTCGCCACTGCCCACCACCTTCTGCTTCAGCATACAAACAAATTAAAGTTACATACATATGTGTATAGGACCCTCTTCTCTTATCCGTCCTTTTAGGATTAAATTAGAGGATATATGGGGTATGTGTGGATGCCCCTAATCTGCTCAAGAGGTGCTTCAAGGACAAGTCAGAAGAAATTTTAATAAATATTTATCGAAATATTATTCAGGCTGTGTCTCGTAATGCTTTTAGCTCTAAACACACATTTAGGATAAAAAACAATACGCCTAATAATAATATTCTCTTTTTTTTATAAAGTAAAAGCTTGTCTTCTGGTTAGGGAGAAAAAAGGTTATTCGTTCCCGTTTTTAATTTCTTTTTTTCTTTATTTGAAATCGGTTTGAATAGAAATTAAAGTGTGGTTGTCGGGATGTTCGAGTTTTGTTGACCGAGTAATAATTTAGATGGAGATAATTTTACGATAAATGATATGTATCACAATATATTAATATTTATATATATTATAATATATTATTAATTATTTTAAATAATTTTAAATTTTTAAAGATCGAAAGTGTTATTATTATTTTTAAATAAAATTTTAAAAAATATTTTTTATATTATTTTTTCAGATTTTTTATTTTTTAATTCAAAAATAATTAAACTTTTATTATTATAATAATTTCTATATTTACTTTAGGGTAAAGTTTACATATAGTAACTAAACTTTATTAAATTATTTAACTTAGTCCTTTATATTTACACATTTAAACAATTTAGTCTTAATTCGAAAAAATAATAAATTTGACTTTTATTGTTTTAACATTATTTCAATTTAATCCTATTTTTATTAAAAATAATTTAACCGTAAACTATAAATCCTAAAATCTAAACTTAAAACCTGCCGCCAATCAAAAAAATCGAGAAAACGAAATTGGTAAAATTTCTCGTTCCACTGTTTTCCATTTACAAGAAAATCCAATGAAAAAGCAGGAACTTTCAACAGTAAAAACCTGAAAAAGCTCCCAACTTTACCGTCGCTGAAGAAATAGACAAATAACCAGTGGAATCACTGCTATTAGTAATTCGAAGAGCATAGACTGGCGTCCCATCAGGCTAAAATGACCCATAATTCCCCTCCGGAGTAGGTCCTGGTTTCTTATTCTCGTTAAACAAGGCAAAAACATAAATATTTTTTGAAAGGAATTTAAAATAGAATCAAAGATAAGGACAAAAGCATAAATATTAAGATTCAAAACCGTTTCATCCGAGTCCAAGTAGATAACGAACCCAGTACACTAAATCGAAAGAATAAACGAAGCGTAGTTGAAGAATGTACTTAACTCCATGAAAACAGAGCAGAAAGTAATATCTTTGTAAGGTAAAAGCAGTGAATGGACAAGCAAACTCCTGTAACTGAACACTTTGGTAAAGACGACATAAGACAATGATTTACGGGTTTATGGTTTAAGAGTTTAGGGTTTAAGGTTAAATTGTTCTTAATAAAAACAAGGTCAAATTGAAATAATGTTTAAATTATGAGGGTTTGATTTATTATTTTTTCGAATTAGGACTAAATATTTAAATATACAAACATGAAAGACTAAATGTATTAACGTCTGTTAACGGGTCAGTGGTAACATTAAAGCAAAACTAAAAGTTTAATGGTAACATTGAAGTAACTAAAAATTTAATTATCAAATTGAATAATTTATCAAAGTTTAATGATCATTTGTGAACTTTACCCTTAAATTAAATTGAAAGTAAGAATTATTATAGGAATAAAAGTTTAATTATTTTTTGAATTAAAAAATAAAAGAAAATTTTTAAAAAATGATATAAAAAGTATTTTTTAAGATTTTATTCTAAAAAAGAATAATAACGCTTTCGGTCTCTAAAATTTTAAAATTAATTAAAACGATCAATGATACATTACGATATATATATAAATAATAATACATTACGGTATCTATCTAAATGATATTAATATTATTACAGGCGAATTAAAATCTTAAATTTTTTTGATATCATTTTTTAATAAAAAATAATTATATTTTTAAGATAAACTCCATAGAAAGATCGTTCAAATGGGAAAGCCTTGCCTCCCTTCATCAGCGGAGTAAACAAAATGGCCGACAGCTAGATTTTCCCAAACTATTAGCTTTATATAATAATTTCTCGCCGATCACTTACTAGGGCAAAACCAATAGTGACAACCTTTCCAACTACCGTATCAGTAAATGATTAAAACAAAACAAAAGTCAGCAGAGCAGTTGATTGGAATTGAAAGTGACTTCTTTGTCTGATCATTTCTTAAAACTATTCTGTATTACATAATCTTCTTAAAGATCATAAATACACATGATTAAGCAAATATATATATATATATATGATGATGATGAGAAATTAAACTAAATCCCAACACTAAACCATCCCTCAAATCCCTGATCCTACCCCCTGTCAAAGATGAACACTACAAAACACACAGAAAGGGAACAAAGTGCTACCTTAAAAACTCAGTGACCCCACTGTTGCATACCCGATCAAAACCTACATTGATCACGAGCTTACTAGTTTACAAGGGATCGAGCTGTGTAACCACGATGGGGCTCCTCACCACATGCTTGTTCTTCCCATCTGTCCATGTCAATGACCCGAAAACAGCTCCTGAATCATCCAACACCAGATGCTTGCTATCTGCTGTTATGGTCACGGAATAGCTTATCTTCTTCACTGCTGGTGTGAACATTAACTTCATCGGTTTAACAGTCACGGTAACCCCTCTCGGTGCCACTATATTAGCCACGTAAACGGCGTTTGCCTGACCCACATTGGTCACGGTCCTGGTAAACATCTTGCTCGATGGACCCCTTGATGCGGTTGAAAACAATGCAGCGATGGAAGGGTAGTTAAGGTTCTCGGACAATGGCTTCTTCGTTGGACAAACCACAGGAGACCTTGTTACAACTTGTACTAACTTAGGATTATAACCAATGGCACACAAGAAGCTCTCGTAATCACTATTAGTAATGTCATAAATAAGTCCCGGATCCACTGCACGACCGAGATTGAGATGCCCGGCACCGAAATCGTAAGGAGTCGAAGGCTTCCCTGTTGCTTCATCAATCATAGGCCGATTTGTATTATCCGTTATACTTGCAGTTGTCATCATAGCGGATCGAATTGCAGCCGGACTCCAATCAGGGTGTGCCGATTTAAGCAAAGCTGCTGCGCCACTAACATGAGGGCAAGCCATGGAGGTTCCTGACAGAATGTTGAACTCTGTTTTCCTTGGATCGGACTCTAACCCAGTCGGGCCAACAGCATCAGTCCAAGCAGCCAAAATGTTTACTCCAGGAGCAATCAAATCCGGCTTGAGAATTTCAGGGTTTAACCCATTGGGTCCTCTCGCAGAAAAGGAAGCCACAACCGGAGCTGGCTTGATGCCGATCACAGTACCCTTAACATCGATAGTAGCCGTCGGATTTGGCGACGACGAAACATACTTTTTCACCGCATCCCCTTCATCGGACCCGAGAGCACAAGCGGGCAAAAGATGAGCATCGCCGACCAAACCTTCACCATTTGAAGCACCGTTAGCAAGAATCATGCCGATTCCACCGGCTTCCTTCACAACCATACCTTTAGCCACCCTTGGGTTACTCCCTCGATCACAGATAACTATTTTTCCCCTAACAACGTTAGGATCAAGAGAATTCTCCATGCATAAAGAAGCTGAGAGTTCCCCAGATTTTCCAGGATAAACCACCGGATACATCTTTCCTTTTAACTGCACGCCGGAGTACAACGACACGCCGTTTAACCTCCGCCCATCGCTGAGGACTACGTCCGCCGGGAAATTCCGGTCAATTGTTCCCGCTCCAACGGTGACCAACCAAGGAGCAAGGTTGGTAACAGACATTATGTTAGGTCCATCGTTTCCAGCCGAAGATGAAACAAATACACCTCGCGAAACCGCACCGTATGCTCCGATTGCAATCGGGTCGAGATAATACGGAGTGGAGATTCCGTCTCCGCCACCGACCGAAATCGAAATTACGTCGACACCGTCCTTAACGGCGGTATCGAAAGCGGCTAAAATGTCAGAATCGAAACAACCTGAATTCTTCCAGCACACTTTGTAAACCGCGAGTCTCGCTTTCGGCGCCACGCCTTTCGCTATTCCGGCGGCGTAACCTCCCATACTGGCGCGAAATGCATGTCTACCGGCAGCCGTAGAGGCCGTGTGGGTTCCGTGACCGTCAGCGTCTCTCGGCGACATAAACTCGACCGTTTGGTTGAATCCTGCGATTGGATCACCCGGTCCAGCGGCCGCTTCGTGACCTTTAGAGAAGAATCTCGCACCGATTAGTTTTCGGTTACAGTTTTTAGCAACGAATCTGGCTCCGGTTTGACAAACCCCTTTCCAGCGAGCAGGAACCGGTCCAAGATTCGTGTCCAAGAAGCTACGTCGTTCAGGCCAGACCCCAGTGTCAAAGACTCCGATTATGACATCGGATCCATAATCGGAGTCGGACCAAAGCCCGTGCTGGTTCCGGAGGCCGAGGAACTGAGGGGAGCGAGTTGTGTGAAGTTCTCGGCGGCGATCTTCGATAACAGCGAGAACCGAAGGGTGGTTACCGAGGGAAGCGGCGTGGGTTTCGGTTAAAGACGCCGAGAAGCCATGGAAGACGGTGTCGTATGTATGGAGGATACGAGTTGGCTCGGCGAACTCGGAAGTGTACCAGTGGTAATGTGTTGGGAAAATGGACGGCTTTGATTCAGACTCCACACGAAAGATGAAGGTTTTAACAGAATCAACGGTGGAAAACGATCCTGGGAAATTAGAGAAAATCGAAAGAAGAACAAACAAAGGAACAAAACTGGAGAGTAATGTCGCCATTGAAAGAGTGGTGTGGAGTGGAGTGGAGGGAGTTCTCGGAGAAGGGAGTGTTAAAAGAAATTCTTTAATTATATTATCTACTTTTTTAATTAATTCAAAACAGTAGTTAATCCCTCCAGTCCAATTAATTAACGACAAAACGGCTTCATTTGACAGTTTAAAAAGAACATATTTTTTATTTTGATCCCTCTATTATGCACATATTTGTAATCTAGTCTCTTTACTTTATTTTGACATAATTTGAACCTTTATTTTTATAATATCATTAATTAACCTGGATATTTAATATTTTTATTTATTTTGGCTAAAGTGTTGATGTTATTTTTATAATAAACAAGTGCTTTTGAAAGAAAATTATACATGTCAACATTTTAATGGAAATAATTAATTATATTAATTAGTTGGACTAACTAATTAAACTTACAAAAGTAAATAGATCGAATTATGTTAAAATTGTGTAATGAGAGGGACACTACCCTACATAAAGTCGTATTATTTCTGTTTAATTATTTATAGGTTGCACTGGTCCTGACGCCTTTTCTTTTTCAATAAAAAAACTATAAGGACTTAAATCTCAAATTGATTTATATTGAAAGGACCAAAGTTCAAATTTGACCGTTTATATACAAGTGAGATTTTTTTCTCATTTTAACAATTATAAAGCAACGGTTGTGGGGATGGTGGGAGTCGCTTTTATGATTTCAGGAGAGGAATGGGATGTTTGAGGGATTATGATATTATAATGTGACAAAATAACTCTCCACCGTTTAAGGCACGTGATAATTAATGTCGACCGTTGGATTAATCGGCTCCCTTCTGATATATTTAATCTAGAAATATGTTCAAAAGTGTGGTTAAACTATAAATAAAAAATTCAAAGGATTAATTACTTAAATGATAATTCAACTTTTAGAACGTTAATGTTTTGGTCACAGACACATTTTTTTTTCAATTTAATCATTTAACTTTTAGAAGATTAATGTTTGATCACTCGAGAATTTAAATCACTAACGCTGATTAATATTTTGGTCACTCAACTTTGAGACACTAACATTCTAGTTTACCCACCATTAAAAATTTATTGTTCAAGTGTTCATGTTTGTGAGATTACCTGCATCGTAAATAATATTATGGAATAAATTCGAGTTTTAAAATTATATTTAAATTTATAATTAAAAAGTATTAATGAACTCAAGTTTGGAAAATAAAATAAAGGGACTGAAATACACATTTTGTGAGAGGCATACACCAAACTGAATAAGACTGGTTGGAAAAGAGAAATCATACAAATATGAACACTCAACCGACTCGAGCAATGTGAATTTGAATTCCATATTGTACGTGGGATTTCATAAAAAATCAATATGAAGATAATTAATTGCGGGTGATTTTGCAGTTGATTTTTCTTTTCCCTTATGTAATTTTCAGGCAGTTTGGAGTTGCAATTAAATGCAATGTATTAAATTTTCTAAAATAAATAAATTTAAGAAATAATTTTAACGAGTATAAACATATATTATCTTCTAATCACATTTATACTATTTAAAAAAATTATTTGAATGAAAAAAAGATAATGATGTTTTATTTATAAGGCCTAGATTTAAGCAGCTTTGTGAACAGCTGGAAACTAGAGTTTGTACTACTTTTAGGAATGTCTGAGGTATATTTCATGAGGTTTCGTCTCACTTCGCATCTAATTAAACGAGAATGTGTACATATTTTGCGGGTGGAGGGATTTAAATGAGAATAAAAATTAAATTTATCGTGAGTAGTGGGACAAGCGATAAGATAACCTTGTGCCCTCCATAGCCCCGCCTACCCAACCCCATCTTTGCCCAACTCGCTCTATCCATATTCGCCAATAAACATATTTAAATAATATTAAAAGAATAATAATGTTCATAACACTCAACTCACATGCATGGTAATTTAAAAAAAAAAAAACAGGATTCACATAGTCACGGTTTAATGATTCTCATCCATTTAAATAGTCACGGTGACTTACTATTTTTAGGGTTAAGAGTATCATAAGCCTTTAAAACTTAAAAAAAAAATTAATTAAATCCCTAAATATTTTTTTGCACTCACTCAAGTCCTTATACTACAAAATTTTATCAATTCACTCATTTGTCCAATATTAACTATTAAAATTAACAATTTTTTTTAGTGTAGTTGGCATGTGTTTTGTTACATTGTTGTCACTTACATTTTTAGATATTTTTATATTTAATTTAAAATTTTATAAAAAATAGTTTTTAAAAATCTGTAAATGTCTCATGACCGAACTGTAGTGTATCACATGGCAATAATATATCAAGAAAAAATAATAAAAAAATAGTGGTCAAATTTGGTCAAAAGGCTTAATTGATTCAATTTATTAGTTCGGTGGCTTAACTGGATGCAAAAAAATTTAGTGACTTAATTGATTTTCCCCTAAAGTTAAATGGCTTTAAACACCCCTAAACTTTATTTTTAAAATTGCGACAATTGAAAAAATGTTGCATGTGTAGTGAGGGTCATGACTTATTATTATTTTATATTTTTAAATATTTTTTTATATTTTAACTTGTAATTATAATATTATTATAAGTAAAAGATAATAAAATTTAAAGTTTGAATAAGAATTAAGTTTGCATTTACATTTTATTACGATTTAATTATGGTCTTAGTCTTCCTAAGATGTTAAAAGCAGATATTTAATATTATCAGTTTAATTTTGATATAGGCATATAACCCAGTCTTTCTACTTTTATAAAGTTAATAACAGGTCCAAAACCAACAATACTATTATTCATTTCTGTTAAAGTGATGATATAAACATTTTGATTACATACTTAACCATTGGACTTACATATAAATTTAATATTATTATACAAATAAATTTAATACTTAACCACAAATAAATTGTACAAATACAACTAATGATCAAGGCATAGCAGCCTGCGTAACACCTCTATACAAAGTATATCCCAATTGCTACATATCTGTAAATTTATGGAATCAGACCCAGACATATATATTTTCCTTTAATCTGATTTGTATCACCTCACGTATGAACTGTACAATAGAGAAACCATCCTACAAGCAGGGACAAAGCCAGGATTAATTCGTGAGGGGGCAAGATGTTTAACTATGGAACGATCGAGATCCTAAAAAGTAATTAAGCCATAAAAATTAAACGAGTTTGGATTTAATTTTACTAGTCTTAAACTTAAAAAGTCTTAAAAATAATTAAACCATGAAAATGAAGAGTCAATGCTTAATTTATTTTTTTTAAATTGATAAGTTCCTAAAAATTAATTATGTCAGACAATTTTAAAAAATGCAAAGACTTAATTAAAATAATTTTAAAACTATCAATAACATAAAATATACTTAAACTATTAAAGTTGGGGACAATTGCTTCTCCCACCCTCTACCGACATCCGGTCCTGCTTACAAGTATAATTTTTCTCCTTCCCAACAAGGTAAAGAAAAACGCGTCAATCAAGCCTCAATAACAATAGTAGAAGAATCAAATTATAGTGAATTAAAAATTGATTAAACAGTAGAGGGAGTGAAGTTGGGATTAGACCATAGGATTACATCAGAAATACATAAGAACCATACTTAACAAAGGGAAACCAAAAGGTCCTCCAAGGGGCAGCTAACCTAACCAATTGGTGCGTGGAAGGGGCATTTAATTTTGTTAAAAGATGGAAAAGACAAAGGGATGTGATTTTAATTTTGTTAATCTACGGACAGGTTCATTTGAGAGTTTTTCCCATTTTAGCTTAGGCAATAGAAGTTGGATTCTTTTGGCAATGTTTGCACTAATATCGGACGGCTGATATTGAAGATAACCCAATTCGTCGGAGTGGACGGCGGTGATTATTTTATTTATCAGGGCCCGTGCATCAAGTTTGTCGCTTGGCGGGCATGTGATGATTTTCGATGATCAATGGAGTGGGTCCCACGTTGTCTGCTGACCCGCTTTTGAGTTGTGTAAAAGTGTCTGTTGTTGGCGGCTGGCTCTCGCTCCAATCTACTGACTCACTCATTTATGTCAAAAGGTTATAAGAATTTGCGGGGGAAAAATTAAAGAAGAGCTTGCTCTCGTTGAGAGTCGAACTCAAGACCTCCCGCTTACTAAACGGGTGCTCTAACCAACTGAGCTACGAGAGCAATTCGAACGTGATTTGGAGATTAAATTAATGAATCATATATTATTAGCCTCTAAGTTTCACTGGAATTTAGGCGAAAAGGTTCTGCCTGTTTGTTTATAATAAAAGGTGACATTTGTCTCTTGGAGCGTCCACCACATCACAGAAGAGCAGAAAGCGACATGGATGGGAGACTGGTTGAGACTTGAGAGAAGCTACTGTTTCATTAATACATTGGATGAAGATCTTCTTAGCCACAGTACCCTTGAAGTCTAAATAAATGTCCAACGAATCCTAAAAAAAGCCTCTACTATTTGTTTTAAGCACAGTGTGAAGCCATATGTGTGTGTGTGTGTGTGAACTCCATATAGATGGAATGTTGCAGTCGTGTTTGAGATTAAAACCCCAAAAGAGAAAACAAAACTTCATTGCACAGTTCAACCTGATGGTCAAATCCCTTAGGCCCAATACATTACAGGGCCTGTCTAAAGCCTATAATTTAATCACAAACTGCTATAGTATTACAAAGTTTAAAAAAAAACAAAGATGATTGCATTGGACCATAAACATGAAATGGAGCAAAACGGAAAATTACCCTAAAACGACATCTCTGATTAAAGCATTAGGGGTTAATTACAAGCAATGTCTCTTTAGTGGAAGATGAGAATGGTTAATGCAAAACAAAGATGCCCTATCATTGAATTCACAAACTTTTTATATATGCTTAATTAGTACAAGCCTAAAATCAAGGGCTACCTAATTGCTTCATCTTTAACAAGTTTGATTAGACAGAATGGTAAACAAACAGGAGACTGCAAACACACCCACCCCACACATAATATGTAGGAGTTAGGTGCCAAACCAATGATTCTTTTGGGGCAAACTATGGCCCGGGACATTCATTTCCCTCTGCACATATACCATACCAAATGGAAAGTTAGACTGAATTCATTTTAGATTTTGGGTTATTTGTGAAAACTTGTTTTTTTTTTTTAATTATGGTGTGATTACATGATAGTATTTGTTTATACTTTTCTTAATTTTTTTGACAATCCGGGTCTTTTAGGATGACCATCATTATATTTTCTATTGGAAGCACTCATTGGGTTATGAAAACTTGAACTTTCTAAGAAGTTATGTTGCCATGTATTGAATTAGATCATATATCAGTTGGTGTAGTGAGATGACGTGCTAAGCTCCTTAAACAACATCTAAATTTCAGAATTTAAATGTTGATGTTATAAATTAACAACAAAAATATGAAATTAATGGATGCTTTGTCCTCAAATAAGCGAGCATGGGACATCAAAAAGATTATTATAAATTAGAAGATTAACTTACATTAATGCTAAAAAACTAGCAAAAAAGAGAAGAAGAAAAAAGGTAACAACAAGACAAATAAAGGAAGCACATGCCGTAGTTATTTAAAGTAAAAGTAAGACGCTGATAAACATGATTATATATATAATTAAAACCCTAATTAGCTTTGTCTTTAATCACATCAATCCCCATCTCAGTTGGGTCTGTTGCTTGAACTTCATAGCTGATGCCATCTAGCACTCTCCTCAGCCCATCTTTGGATGTTGCATACAACATTTTTGCTCTAATTCTTGATGCTGCTGGGGACCTATAACCCAACATGAATTAAAATGGATTAGGGTTAGTTACTTAAATCAAATAAAACAATCCTCCATTTTTGCTCTATTTGATAATGCTCTAAAAAAAATAAAACATTCGAATATGAGACTAATTCAGACAATTTATCTAATACTTGTATAATTGAAATTCGATTTATTTATTTTTATAAAAAATAATATATTCTTTTTTTTATTGCCCTCTCGGTTTCTTAGGGTTTTGTCATGCTAATTCTGACCGACTCTCGTCGCACACCTGTCTTTGTTGGGTGAGTCATCAAAGGAAATTTTCTGCATACACAAGACCTCGAACTCGATATCTGTTTAAGCGATATCAAACTGCTTACCACTTGAACCAACCCATTGGTAAAAATAATATATTCTTTAAAGCATAGAGATGCTTAGATTCCATTTCATAAATCATGTAGCACTATTACTACATGTTCTAAAAAATACTAATCAACATCTCAATTATTTGCTTATTATTAACCCACTAGAGAATATAATACTCTAATTATTTGTTCTTATGTATACCACACATACCATGTATTTTGATATAAAATATGGTCTTTTTGTTTACTAGTGTTATGACTTATGATATGAAACTCTAGTAACGTTAATAATTTAAGCATTAAATATATTAGTGACGAAATGATTAGAAAAGGCGACGGACCATGCAATGAAGAAGATCTTGCTTTTCCGACAATTATCGACGGTGACAAAGTCAAAATCAAAGACGGCATATCGGCAGTCATCGGTAGGCAAGGATGCTGCAAGATCATCATAGCTTTCGCCGGGGCCGCCAACTTTATCGACGTTCACCAGCCTCGATTTCTCGTCGATCTTGAACACTATATATCTGTGGACTTTCTTCCATTTCATCTCCATGAATGAGTTCTTACACTCATCGGTGACCCACATCCCAGTTGTAGCCTATTGTGTCATATGATGGGTTAGATTTAATTAAAGTTAAATGAACTGAGAAAAAGAAAAGAAAAGAAAAAAAGATGTACCATCTTGAAAGCCTTCGCCATTGTTGTTGAATTTGTTGAGTGAGCTCAATTTTATTCTGCAGAAAGTTGGAAATGAAGGTGATGAGAACTGAATGCGATGGGCTTTATATAGAGAAAGATGGAGAGAAATTGCCCCTAAACTTCATTAATAATTACAACTAAAACTTGTACATTAGGTTTTGAGGTAGTAGAAATCGTCTCTCCTTTTTCGGTATTCTTATTTATGCTCTATCATTAAAAAAATAAGTTTAGCTTTTAGGATTAGTATTTAAGGTTAGTGCTTAGGGTTAGAGCTTATAGTATTGAGTGTAAAGTGTATTTTATCGTGTAAGGTTTAAGATTTAAAATTTAAGGTTAGATTTTAAAATTTAAATTTTTAATGTTTGGGGTAAGAAAACACCAAAACGGGTAGAAAATTTTTGTGAGTTTTGCCGTGAGAAATTATGTGCACATTATTAAGGAAAATGAGTTCCCCAATAAGCGTTATTTTTGTAAAATTTTTAAATATTTGTTTAATATATTAAAATGATAAAAAAAATCATTAAGGGAGAATCTTTTAATGAAATATTTATTTATATTAACTTTTGTCACACTTATAACGTGGGTGAATAAAAACTGTCTTATTTTAGTCATCTAATAGATCAAAAAATGTTTAAAAATTAAAAATTATTACATTGTATAATTAGATTCTATTTCATTTATAAATGTATCTAATAAATAAGTATAGATAAAATGTAAGAGAATTATATGCAAAATGTTTCAGCTTGTTTGAAAGCTCAAGTAGTGTTTTTTAGTTGTTATAATATGAAAGCGTGAAAAAGGTAAATGTCTTTATAATAATTATAAATATAATTTATAGTAGAAATATTATAGTCATTTCTCATTAACTTAGACACTAATTCAATTAGAATTTTTATTAATAATAATTATATTGTAAATTATTAGACTCGATTTATGAAAACTATTAATGATAGGCAACTATGGGTCGCAGTTGATATTTGTTCAAGTTACCTAAAATATAAATATTAAATTTTGTCCAAATTTACTAATGTTTAATGACTAATCCAAACCTAATTTAGATCCACTAGTATTATTCTTATTCTTTCATAATATTATATACTATTTTGATTTAATAATTAATAGTTTTATATTTTTTCTCATTTATTAAATTTTTTAACATGATCAACATGACATACTTTTAAATATTTACATTATAATGCAATTACATTATATACAAGCAAAATAATTTAATATGTTACAAAATTTGAAAACGAGTCAACCTCAGACCTTAAAGGTTGGAGTTTCAGTTCAGTTTATATTTAAAATATGCTTCTTCTTTTTTCAAATTAAATTTTTAAAACTAATATTTTTATTTAAATCCTCTCCAGTTTGGGTGAAACTTCAAACTTAAATGAGTAACCTAACCACAGGTTTAATTGATATACATAGAGAGTGTTAGTGCCATATTACAACAACAATAATTGAAACTTATCATATCATATCATATGCAATTGTGAATAATCTATATTTTCTATGAAATCTCGAGTGAGTCAGTTTCATGAGTCGACCAAACACCTATTTAGTTACAAAAATATTATTATAGATTTATATAATTTTAAAATAAAACAATTAAAAAAATATCACATTCAAAAATTAAACTCATGTTTAATCGAATAAATTCGTCATTTCATTACGGTCATCGAATAATAAAAATATAAATTTTAAGTACCCTTATGGAGTGACTTTATTTGATGAACATAATTTTCTTTAAAAAAATTATTAATAAAGCAATTTGATTATTTATTATTCAAATAAAATAACTCATTGATTTGATTAAGCCAAAGAGAAAAGTCCTAAAAGAACTGAATGATCTTATCAACATGGACATTGAATTATTTCGTACGTTATATAATAATATATGTGTGGTCCATCAAGAAAAGTATACACAAACCTTCCGACTTATCCATTAAACTTACTCGGTAGTTATGAACCGAACGAGTAGTTCCAATCAAAATGAATAATGTTTATTTTAGAAGATTCGGGTTCAATCGCTCTGTCTATAAAATGTGTATGTATTATCAAAGAGTTAATAATACATATGAAAAAATACTACCTTATAATCACCTTTAAATTATTAAAAAAAACGTACTCAGCAGTCATATCAAAAAAACTTAGCAGTAAAATAAAGGCATAAAGTCAAAAGTAGACCCCAACGTTTGACCTTTTGGTTACTTTAGCCCATATTCTTTTTTTGATCCGAACAAACACCGAACGTTTCATTTTTGTTCAAATTTCACCCTCGTTGGAAGGAAACCGTTAGTCAACTAACGGTCAACGCCTGAGGCTGACGTGGCATGTCTGCATGGCATGGGGAGCTGACGTAGCACTTTGTAGACGTGGCATCATGATTTTTTTTAAAAATTAATTATTTTTATATTAATTTCTAACCAATCAGAAGCTGCCATGTGGCACAATCATATTGGTTCTAAGGCATAAGAAAGAAGCAAAATTTAGTAGATGTACATGGGGGAATTCAAACCTAGGCCATGAGGTTGAATAACTCAACACACAACCACCAGCCAACCTACTATATTGTTATTTTTCCACCACTTATTTTATTTATTCATTACTTTATTTGTTTGAAAGTGAAAAATACTTATTAAACTATTCACTAATATATCCTAAAGCCTAAAACCCTAAACCCTAAACCTTAAAAACTAAAACCCAAACATGAGATCCTAAACCTTAAAACTCAAAACACTAAAAACCTTAATCCATAAACTCAAAACCCTATAAACAAAACCTTAAACACTAAACTTTAAGCCCTAAACCCTAAACTTGAAGCCCTAAAATCTAAACCCTAAACCCAAACTCAAAACACAAAAAAACATAAACCCAAACCCCTAACCTAAAACTAAAACCATAAACCCTAAACTTGAAACCCTAGTCTCCTAAAAACATAAACCCTAAACACTAAACCCTAAAACTCCAAAACAATAAAAACCTAAATACATAAACCTAAAACCCTAAACCCTAAAATTAAAACCTTAAACATATAAAACCCTAAAACCAGAACCTTAAACATGTAAAACACTAAAATCATAAACCATAAACCATAAACCATACCCTAAACTTGAAACCACAAACCTTAGTGTTTTACGTGTTTAGGGTTTTGGTCTCAGGGCTTAAGGTTTAGGGTTTTAGGATTTCAATTTTTAGGGTTTTAGGCTTTAAAATTTAGTGTTTAGTGTTTATGTTTTAGGATTTGAGGTTTAGGGTTTAAGTGTTTTGATTTTTAGGGTTTTTATGATTTAGGGTTTAGGATTTGAGGTTTTAGGTTTTGATTTTTAGGATTTAGGATTTAGGATTTTTAGGGTTTAGGTAAAAAGGATTGATATATATTTATTAGTTTTATATTCGATTTTTAAGTAGTGATAATTATCTTTTATTTAAACATCATATAAAAGTATGAAAAGATTAAAAAATAAAATATAATAATATTAATTATAAATTTAAAAAAGAGAGATCAGTTTTTTATCATCAGATTAATTTACGACACAAACACCAAGTCAACCAAAGACTTTATAATAAACTAAATTACTAGGGTTGTAAACAAACCAAACGTTCAGCGAACTGTTCATGAATTGTTCGGAGGAAAGTTCGTTTATATTCGTTTATTTATTAAACGAACGAACGTGAACAAGATTTTCTATCCATTTAATTAATTGAACACGAACAAAGAGCTCGTTCGTTCATTTATGTTCGTGAACGTTTGATAATCCGTTCGTTTATGTTCGTTTAAATATATTCGCATATATGCATTTATATTTATTATTTTTAATAACAAAGATATTATATTTTTTTAAAAAAATAAATTTATTCACATATGTTCGTTCGTTTATGTTCGTTTAAATTTATTTGCACATGTTTTCTTTTATGTTCGTTCATTTGTGTTCGTTTACGTTCGTTTACCATTTTAATGAACGAACGCGAACAAGCTACATTCCTTAACAAACGAACACGAACAAGAAATTATGTTCGTGTAGTTGTTCGTGTTCGTTCATTCGTTCGGTTAAAATTAAACTAACAAACATGAACATACCCTCATTCGTGTTCGTTCGGTTTATTTACATGCCTATAAATTATGTTACACTCACAATGTGACGAAAGAAAACATTTTACATAAAAAATATCCAATAAGACGATAAATGGAGTGAATAAGAATTTATTTATAAATTTATATTGATGCCATGGTTGATCCTTGAACGATTAATTTAAGTATTGAATTTTAATTAAAAATCATATAAAATATTGGAAATAAAAAAATCTAAATTTAATAATATTTATTATTATTATTATCTAAAAACAATGTATAAATAAGTGGTGCCAAGTCCCTGTATATAAAGGTTAAAACATGTAATTTATTTATTAAATAGATATATTATATTTTAATACTAAAATTTAAATTTATACAAAAATAGACAATATAAACATTCTTAATCACGCTTACTATACCAATTAGTGGACCACAAGGTTAAAACTAGTAACCAATCTTGTATTTGAATAAACTTTTACATATAGTCTTTATGTTTAAAATAAAAAATAGAATCTTCTAACTATTTTTTGAGGTAATTACATAGGAACTCCCCAAATTATAATTCACATTTTAAATTGGTTCCTAAACCTTAAAGCATTTTATATCAATCCCCAAACTATGACCTCATTCTAAATTAGTCCAAAAACTTTAAAACATTCTACATTAGTCTTCAAAGTATCAATATCATTATATTCTGATCATCATTAACGTGATGTTAACTCTACCCATATAAAAATTAATCTGTTTTTGAAGATATAAAAATCGAACACGTGCCATTCTAAAAAATTCTCAAAACCTTTAAAAACAAACTAAATTTATTTTAGATGTCACGTGCTTAGGGCAGTAGTAAAGCATGTGGGATCTAGTATTAGAAAGTTAATTAGTGGTTTACATTATGATGATTCTAATTACTATAAACATAATCCAAGTAGAACAAATAGGATGGTCCCATCTCGGATCGCACACGTATCCCCGATTTCTCTATCTCTGTGTTCCTCAAAAGGGTTCTTTGCGTAAAAGCCAAGAAGACGACCCCCCACCCGGTGAAAACAATGAAAATGAATGAATCCATTCATCCAAAGCCATTTGTTTGCACGTACTATTATTACCGGTGGGATGGACCGAGGTATCCTACATAAATTCGTATATGATTTAAAAAATTTGTTAGAAATTTTTTATATATGTTGTTTTGAAAATATATTTTTGTCTCCTTAAAATTTTATAAATTCGTCCGCTAACATAAAGTCAGGAGTCCGTCCTTGATTACTAGATTTATTTTAACCCCCTCCAAGATTTGGCGTCCCCAGGGTTGGAGTTGTTCCACAAACTTGTCGAAAATATGTGGCAACAGCTCGACATTCATTTCTTCATAAAACAGTGAATGTCTATTTGCTGTTGGATTTTTCCTATTAATCAAAACACCAGTTGTTTTTCAGCTGATCTGGTACAGTTTTGGGATATAATACAAATGCTAACTAACAACACCCACCACAGGAATTCTCATGCCAAGGATGGAGAGACATAATTCTCATGTGGGTGGTTCTCCAATGAGGACAACTTATCTTAACTCTATACATTTTTTTATGGATTAAATACTTAGTTGATACATGAACTATATTAATTTCTTCAATAATATATATATGGTTTTCTTTTTTAATCATGGATTTTTTGATTTTTTGGATCGTTGGATGGAGGAAATAGATGGTTAAGATTAACTCCTTATTTTTTTTCAAATGATAATCTTCACATATTCTACCGTTAATCACAATCATTTGTTTCATCCAACTAACGATCCGAAGAACGTGTAAAACTTAAAGACTTTTACACTGTATCTTATCCCATAAAATTAGGAGAAAATGATAATAGTGAAATATAGGATATAATTCAGTATCAACAAAGTATTTAACCTTTTTATATTAGGGCCACGAGAAGGTGTCTGATGGACCAACTTTTTTTGTTTTCACATTGATATGAATGGAAGCTTGATTAAACGTGTATGGTGGGCATTTTCGACCCTTTGTGATCAGCTTCTTCTAAATGGAATGACTCTCCTTTGCAGAGCTTAATAATCTGCCTCAAACTAGTCAACAAAATGTTTGGTTTGGGTGTTGATTTAGAGCCACTTTTCAAAACAAATGCTGGCCCCAGCCTAGTTCAATGGAGTCATTGTCTACGCTGTTAGCTAGAATGTTTCGGTATCCATCTTTTTCTAGGAAATTAACAATCCAAACCTGAAATGACCGAAACCCGAAATAATCATGTTTGTGTTTTTCCTTGGAATCAAATGAAGAATAGGAGTATAAGACAATACGGTTTGTTCAGTGGAACCAAACTGGGAGTTGGTTTTGGTCGTGGTAGGATCGGGAAGATTGAAATGGCATATGGAACTGTTCGTTTCTGGAAAAAAATTCCTTCAGATAATTCAACAAGTATTCCCCCCCCCCCTCCCTGTTTTATGAGCTTTTAAATAAAAGGATCCCATTTAGACTTTAGTCACTAAATTATGACTTTTTATTGGATCAAGATCACCTTGGATCTCCGTCGGTTGTGGAACTGCGGAGCCTACGATTCAGACAACCGCGATAACGGCGTAGCCTTCTTCTCAGTCAACTCTCTCGTCCTTCCCTCTCTTAATGACTGTTCGGTTTGGTTTGATTCTAGGGTTGTTGAGGGCTGGGCCTGAATGGGTCTTTTTAGGCCTTTTGTTTATTTGTCTGGGCTAAAACCTTTGTTTAATAATGAGTCTGATAACAAATAAGTCATTTATTTACTAAAAACTATAAATAAATTATTTAATTAAAATTTTATTACAAACATGTCATTTTATTATTAAAATCGAAATGAAATTTTAATATGGTCTCATATGATAACATTTTATTCTTAAAAACTATTTATTATATTAAATTTGTCCCCATTAAAAAATCAATAAATTAAACTTTTTTATTTAAAAATTTCATCAATTTAAATTTTTTGTGCAATATTTTTAAAGCAAATGAGTCTATTGAATTAAAACGATAGTTGAATAACAATATTTTATACAACAAATTACCGTTAAACTATTATAATAACATAAAGTAATATAACATTTCTGAAAAATGAGGAAACAAATAAAAGAAGAATAAAGACTAAAATGATAAAAAAAAATTACATGAGGAGGTCAGAGACTATTGCCGTAAATAGGAGGACCATAAAGGTCTCTATGCAAGAAGGTAGCTATGTGGGGCTGTGAGTCTGGAAGTAAATTAGAGCTATCAAGATTTGGAGTCATTTACGAACTCAAAAATATAGGAAATCAAAATTTAAAAAATTTGACTACAAAAACATCAACATGTAATAGTTTTAGGAGACGTAGAGAGTATTATATTAGACCACATTACTATTCACATTTAATATTTAATAATTAATGACTACTTGTAATAATATCTTTTTTTGATCTATTTAAAACTTTTTAAAAAATTATAAAATTTATATTATACTAAACTCATAATTAAATTACCTAAAATGTAGTTTACCTTTTTATGGAATTAATAATTTCTTAGATTCCAACAACAAAAGGCTCATAAATCCAACAAAAAGCAAAAGGCCTAGTAAATCCAAAAAGCCCAGCACTCAAGAAACTCTAACAACACGTTAGCCCATCGTTACGACCAGAGAAGATGGGAGAGCCGGGCTTATGAATCTATATTGGTACGTGTAAATATATTTGGTTCTGTAGGATGTTTATATTATCCAGATTTTCCTCCTCATAAATTAAATAATATTAATTATTTAAATATATTTAAGTTTATATATTTTTTGTATATTTTACTAACGATATATCACTTGAATTAAATTCAATTAACACATATAAATATATATTTTTTTAAATTGACTTTTGTGATTAATTGAATAAGCACTTTTAAAGGTTATTTTAGGGTAAAAATTAATGTTTGATATTGTTTGTGTAGCAAAAAAGTACTTAACCACATCAAAAATATTTTCTTGACTTATTAAAATTCTAGTTAAATAAGTAGTTTTTTAGTTGATTAAATTTTATTGTATTTAACCTTATTTTATCAACCCATCGATCAGTAGGCATCAATTTTAGGCCACATACAGTAATATATAGTTATATACTCATACACATGAGATAAAAAAAGGGAGGTTGGAACTCCTAACTACAGTGGACCACCCTCTTTAACAATATATTTGTCTCTTTTCTCTCTCTGTGACTTTTCGTCCAAATCAGAAGAGGTTAACCGTTTAAAATCGTTAATATCTCATTTTGTTTTACAACAAGTTTAACTCAGTTAGTATGTCGTTAGTATAATACATAAGAAGTCATAAGATCGAATATACTTATGTGATCAATATCCTTCAATTTTAATGGTAGTTAATATTACTATTATGATACTTGAAAATTAAATTTATTAATATTTATATATAAATCTCGTATTACTCCACCTATAATTATTCATTTGTTGAAACAAATAGTATAACTAAATAATTTTACATTAAATATTTTTGTTTGATCACATTGTGTATACGACAAAAACTGATATATACATGTAAAAGGAAAACAATAATTGAGGAGATTTATTTTTTTAATATATTGGTGAAATTAAAAGATAATATTTGTTTAATTTTTAATTCTTTAATAACGCACACATATTGTGTGCATATGACGCTTGAATTCAGGTCACCTGAATGAAATACATTATCTTTTATTATTGGGATCACTCTACGGGTTCGAGAGGAGATCTATTTATTAGTCGAATAGTTAAAGATATTTATATGGTTCGAATCTTTATATTTATCTTTAAAATATAAAAACTATCTACTTAATAAAAAAAGTTGAATAATAAACATGACAGTACATTTACAAATTACTTTATCATAACTTAAACACGATATATCTGAGTGATTGTGAATAGCTATTAATAAAAAAAATTATCTCACGTATAAAGTAAATATAGATAAAATTTTTGAATAATAATTGGTTGATATTTATTGAATAAGGGAGAGAGAGATATAACACAAACTGAAGTCTAGCTCGCTACAACAAATCACATGTGTAGGAGCAGAAACAATAATCGTCTGAAGAAATTAAAAAAGAACTAGAGAATAAATCAAAAGAAAGATCAAAACTTTCAAAATCAGATCAAATATTTCGGATGATAAAACAACAAACGATCATTGTTGAGTTTAAAAGGTAAGAGGGTGCATAGAAACTATGGAAGAAAACTCTCTATGATAGAAAATCCTCAAATCAAAATTTTAAAGGAGATTTAACCGGCAACGATCGGCGTTCATAGAAGCTATTTGTTATATTTGAGAAGAAACAATGATATTAATTTTATATAGAAAAGCAAAAAGGAAATTTTAGAATATATAAACAGCGGCGCTGCACATCCTATCAAACATGTCTTTTGGGAAGAGGATAATGGTCTCGTGACAAGTGGTATCGGAGCGGTCTTTTGATTGTCCAATTTCACGTCGAGCGCCTATGAATAGGTAGGCAGGGTGAATAACCGTGACAATAGCCCATTACGAGCGTGGTTGACTCGTGAAGAGGGCGTCACGAGGTTGAATGTGGGAGAATGTCACACTTGAGAAGAGGTGTGGACATTAATCCCATATCGAAAAGAAAAAATTAGATCTTAGGACATATCTTTTTGAGAAGAGAGTAATGACCTCGTGACCTACAACAAGAAATTAAATATTTATATTTTGTAAATTATTTAAATTTAAAAATATAAATTCATTAAAAAGTTAAATTTATTTTGTTATAATTGAAAACAATATAAAAAATAAATATAACATAAATATACAAAATATATTTTGTTTCATTTTTTCTTTCTTCTCTTTCTAATATTACATTTGAATCCAAGCCTATACAACCACAAATGGTGATTTAGCAGCAAATGGAACCTATTTTTCTTGTTTAGTAAAACGTGAGCAAGGCACGGGTCTGTTCATAGGCCTGTTACTGTTCCCCGGTGACCCCTACCTCAAGTTTTAAATTAAGTACACTCCCGAAATCTTCATTATTCTTTAGGTTTACACTGAAGACAACTACTTTCTCTATATAATGTAAGCTTCAGCATTTGTTCAATGGCAATGCTTTTGCAATAGCTGTTTCTGTTTCACACTTTAATATAGGAAACATGAAAGATTCTCCTGTTTTTGGTGGCTTCTGGGCTTTCTTCTTTCTTCTCAATTGTTGTTCCTTGGCTGCTTCATATGGTTCTATCTCTCTTTTTACTATTAGTTTCATTGTTCAAAACAGTCTAATGGGATTTTCAGACAACTTAAGCGTGTTCTTTTTCTTTTTGTTGCTGCAGATGGACCTTTATATGATTTTACTGCTTACTCTGAGGTAAACTATGGATAGATTGAAATTGTTTGTTTAAACAGACCATTATGTATTGATTATTGTTGGTTTGCAGTGTAAAGCACAGCCAGAGGAGCCATTACACCAAGGAGGGATTCTGAAAGATGAGCCTCCGATTATGCGACCGAGTATTACTGGAGAAACTGCAACTGGTTTTTACACTCCAGCTTTGTCTTGAATGATCTCACCGTGGGCAACGTTTACTGTCAAGTTAAGTTATCCAACTTCGATTTCAAGTTTGTTTCTTCGTTCCCTTGCGTTGTACCGTAGTCTTAACCTATGTTACCTGATTAATATTGAATACAAATATGTATTCGACAACATAGGTGAACTGTTAATGTATCTGTTAGTGACTTAACACTTGAATCCCAACAAGTGGCGATGTTTAAGGTTTGGATTTCTGGAACATATAAGTGTCAACCGACATGTTTTTCAACGTTCACCATGGACAAACATTTAAAAATCCTGTGAACCCCCAGCTTACCATGTTTTGGTGCATAACAGCTTGGATCAGAATACGAGGTTCGAATTCAGCTCTGATTAGGGCAAGCTTGAAGACAGAACAGAACATACGATTGCATAGGGACTGTTTTGGCTGAGGATGGATGCTGGTCGTTTCTCAAAGGTGGATTTGTTCTTGATTCACCTTCGAATTTATCTTTGCTACTATTCGAGGTGAACCTGCATTAAAAACAATATATGACTATATGTATAGGCTTTCAAAAGTTGAGGATTAGCTCATGCATGTTTTCATTGATTTTGCTTCTGAGATCCCTCTCTTTATGTCTTGGATATGCAGAATTCTGATGGTAAAGACGTCGATATAACGATTGCTAGTGCCTCGTTACATCCATTTACTGATGAGGAATGGAGGATCAACCAGCAATATATAATTAACACTGTAATTACTGTTCTGACACTTTTCTTGTACTTCATTTTTGATTCTTGATAGTCTTATGTTCCTCTTACAAATGTATTTTTGCAGCAAAGGAAGCATGCCGTAACGACACATGTCTCGGACGAACAAGGAAATAGGCTGCAAGGAGCAGACATAACTATAGACCAAGTCTCAAAGGATTTTCCATTTGGTTCTGCAATAGTATACACCATTCTTGGAAATTAGCCCTATCAGGTATCTACTGCTTACTATGTGTTCATATTCATGTCTTAATATATGACAGATGATGATACTTTATTCGGATAACATTGATAATCTTTCTACGATGCAGAACTGGTTTGCTGAACGATTCAATGCGGCAGTGTTCGAAGATGAACTGAAATGGTATGCAACAGAACCGGTTCAAGGAAAGACAAACTACACCACAGCCGACCTATTTTGGAGTTCGTTAGATCTCACCAAATAATGACCAGAGGCCACAACATATTCTGGGAAGACCCCAAATACACGCCGGCATGGGTTCGGAACCTTACAGGCCCCGAGCTAAAATCAGCAGTAAACTCCAGGATACAAAGCTTAATGAACAAATACAAGGAAGAATTCATACATTGGGATGTCAGCAACGAGATGCTCCACTGGGAATTTTACGAGCAACGACTCGGCCCGGATGCAACCTTACATTTCTACGAGACCGCACATCACGCGGACCCTCTAGCAACACTATTCATGAACGAGTACAACGTCGTCGAAACCTGCAGCGATAACAAATCAACAGTTGACACATTCATCGAAAGGATAAGAGATCTCGAAGGTGGCGGCATGTACATGAACGGAATCGGCTTGGAGAGTCATTTCACGGTACCGAACCCTCCACTAATACGAGCCGTGCTGGACAAGTTAACTACACTCAGACTCCCCGTATGGCCAACGGAGGTAGACATTAGCAGTAAAGTTGGTACAGAGTTGCAGGGTGTCTACCTGGAACAGGTATTGAGGGAAGGGTTTTCGCATCCGCCGGTGAACGGAATAATGCTTTGGACAGCTCTTCATCCTAAAGGGTGTTACGAAATGTGTTTGACCGAATTTGAAGAATTTACCGGCCGGTGATGTGGTTGATAATCTGTTGAAAGAATGAGAAACTGGGGAGATAAAGGGAGATACAGATGAGTATGGTTCACATAGTTTTTATGGATTCTTGGGTGATTACAAGGTGAATGTTGGATATGGGAACAGGACAGCAGATTCCACTTTCTCATTGAGTCGTAGTGATGAAACTAAACACTTTAGCATTCATTTGTAGCACCTATGGCTATGGTTGTTCATAATCGGGTTATAGGGTACCCAGATGCCTAATAAGTCCAATATCACTACGTATTACTATGTTTCATCCTCCATTCCACCTATGACTATGATCATGGTTTTTCTTTGCGTATGAAAAAAATAATGTCGATTTTAACCCGTCCGTGAAGATTGCAGCATTGGAACTAGTCCATTCGGGTCTTGGGGTGTAGTTTTTATAATAGTAATAAATTATAGGATAGTTGAATCATCCGACTGTGATGGGTTCCGACCAAATTTTATACCGCACCGTCTCACTTTCTTCCAATTTTTTTTAATCATCCCGGTTACATTTCTTTAAACTATCACTCCCTAAATCGTACATCATAAACTATAAAATATAAAAATCTTAAACCAACAAAATAATCCTCCATGTTGATCGAGTGCGCGACTGTAATGAATTTTTTAAACGAAATGGTATGATTAGACATCTCCATTACAAAGTAATTATGAAAGACATAATAACAAATTCTTTTATCACTTCGTATGTAATTCGTATTTGTGTAATTAATCAAGCTGTATATAAGTTGTTTAATCTATATTATGTACATCTTATAAGATGAGATTATATGTAATCATTGTCCTAGCACAGATGGTCAAAAAGTTGGTTGATACGGTTCAAATTTTGATCCCAATACAACAAAAGGTCTTCATTTGCCAAAATTTTCAAAGGAAATTAGTCCCACTGCTCCACTTTATTCTTGCTTTTTCAATGTCCCATTTGATTATTTACTCATATCTCTCTTCATTACTCAACTAACGTTTGAATATAATTTAACACCGAATATCAACATATTCTTTTTATTAAAAAAATCCAACCATCCATGGCAGACATAGGCCAATAAAAGCCGAGCTTGAAAACTTGAGGATTAGGGCATCTTCACATTTTCACATTACAAACAAGATTTCATCTTCTCTTTACAGTCCAATTTGCCAAAAGAAACAAAAGCCGAAAAAGCAAAGCTAAACAACACTTTGCCATATAATGTTACACAAAACAAAAATCAAGCAGTTCAACTAGAAACAACACTTTTAAATGTGTATTTAACATTGCAGCTGATGGTTTACAATCTGGACCAAGAATCTGCCAGCTTTTCAACCCCCCCCCCCATCCAAAGCTGCAAATAGGTAAAGAATTCACATTTAACAAAACCCATAATACACAACAGTGAAAGGGCTACAAGTAAACAAACGAAAACATGACTGAAACAGCAGCTAATGCCATGGCTGGTAATGCCAGAAAACTGGGAGAAGCTGTTCTTGGTGAATCTCCCATTGCCAATCCAGCTAACCATGACCCATCTGTCATCACGGTTTCTCCTGATCCAGACCCGGAGCCTGAACCCGAACCAGGGTATCCATAACCCAAATTCGAATACCCGTAACCATTACCAGAGTAAGTTAACCCAGGTTCTGTCCCTGATCCTTGTGATGTAGCATCTGTAGCTGGAGTAGCATCTCTTGAAGATTTTTGACTGCAACAAAATCCCACATCGTTAAAAAAGAACATGTAACTTGTTACCGGTAATTCAGTTTAGTAAATATAATATTCTTGATCATTACCTCGGAGAAGAGGGACAAAAGGTGACCGTATAATCTGCTCCGGTACAGGTGAATGTGCTCGTAGCATCATCGTATGCATAGCTGTAAGATCTGGGACAAGCGGCCTTGAACATCTCGGAATAAACGGAAGGCTTACATGTCGCGGGTGTAGCGTACTCGCCGCTGCAACAATACTCGGGACTCCCGAATGCCTCGCACGCGCTCTTGCAACCGTCGCTGTCCCCGACCCGGAGCTCCGACGGGCATTGGCGGTTTAAATCAGTTGTACACCCGGTGGAAGCACAGAGACCCGACCCGCCGGTGCCTTCCACGATCATGGGGATATTGTAGCCATCGACGAGGCTAACGTCGTAAAAATCTTGCCCTCCTGTTCCAAGAGTGAACTCCGCCAGAGTTACGGGCGGAGCAGCTCCGAATCCGTTGCATTCCATCTGACCCGACCCGCAGTCGCCGGTCACGCAGGTGCCGGAACCGGATCCGTCGAATTTGCAGCCCGTTCGAGCCCAGAAACGACCCGACCAGCCCGTTGGGGCTTGAAAGGAACGGGAAGAGTCTTTCGGTAGCTCGAATCCGGTGCTGTCGAGTGCAGGACTGCCGGCATTTGCTAATATCCCGGGCCACACGGCGTAGCTACACCGGTTGACAAACGTGAAAGAAGCACCCAATACACCTGAAAACGAAAAAAGATCGATTTTTTAGTGTAAATATTAAAAACTACTGCCGCTGAAAATGTGAATGGGAGAGAAACCCAGAAAAGGAAGGAGCTTGGTTTAACCTTTTGAGTTGACAGTGAAGACAATGAGAACGAGGATAAGAGCAAAGGAGGTAATGCAGTGAAGATCCATGAGAAGTTTTTTAGCTGCTGCTTGGAGTTTCTTTTGAAGTTTCAACTTGTTCAGCCTAGAAGATTTGCAGAGAAGAATGGTGGAGTAATGGGAGAAGAAAGGACAATGCAGGGGAAGGGTGTTGTAATTAATATGAACCCCAGACTCTACGAGGAGATGAGAGTTGTATGGAGTGAAGAAGAGAGTGAAAAGTGGGGGTTGAAGTTGAATCACCCAAACACCGACAAAAGTGTTAATGAGACTGACAGGGATAATGATGCACCCATTGCTACTGTAATAGAATATTACTAATTCTGCATCATCGCAATCTTTGTTTTTTTATCTTTTATTGATCAATTAACTCGAATCAAATTTTATAAAACTCTAATATAAGAGTAATTTTTTTAGTCTAATTTTCTTTTTCACAAGGTCAATACTTGAATTCATCATCTTATTCAAAGGACATAACACATTATTTTATTAGACCAACTAATTATTAGATATATAAAATACATGATTCTCAATTCTAGCAAGAAAGGGAGGAAAAAGAATACTAGATTTAGAGTAAGTAAGCATAATTCCATATTCAATCTCATAGATACATATAGAATTATATAAAAAATCTTATTCAATGAAAGTTGTATGTACGGCTTGGAAAGAAATATTTCATATTTTTCGAGATCTACCATATAATATGGGGTCAAAATAAATGATTTTAGCCCTTTTAAAAAGAAAAAGATTCTTAAACCCCTTTCACGCTTATGTTACGTCGAGGTTGTAATCACTCATTTTTTACCTGTAAATACATGTTAGTGTTGCATGTATGTTTATTATATTATATGTTTATTGTTTGCATGAGTGTTACTAATATATATATAAAGTGTATGCATGTATATTATAAGCTATGAATGTATACGTATTAAGGGTGTATGTGTGTCGCGTGTGTATTTAGAGTATGAGCGTATATGATTAATATATATAGATGTTATGATAATTATGGGCAGGATTATATGTACGTATGCCAATATGTTATACTTGTATAAGTATAGGTTTGTATCATGTATATGTATTGCTGTTATAATTATATTATTATTATTAATATTATTGGGCTGGTAAAATGAAAAATTAAATATATTAAACCCAAATAAAAATGAAGTCCAAGTCCAATTACAAATCCAATTACAAGGCCCGGTTGGCCCAAATCTAAATCTTATCTAATTACAATGTGCAGGTGGCTGTAGGCCGTTGGATCAAGATCTGATCCAACGGCCACGATACAACCAAGAGGTCAAAAATATATGCCAGGCGCGTGTTCCACACGTATGGACCGTTCGAGTGCCACGCGCGGACGCTTTAATATCCCAAGCGCGCGTAAGATCCACGCGTTCTGACTCCTCGACTGCAGAGCTCCACGTGTCAAGATCTGGAGCCGTCTCATCAAATCGAGGCTTCATCCAAGCCGTTCGTCCTTCAAGCCATCTCGACCGTTAGATCAGATCTGATCTAACGGCCGAGAACGCGTCTGGCCGCTGGCAGAATATCCATACCGCCACCGCGCCGATATTCAGTCCCCGTGTTCAGAGCATGCCCAAGATAACAAGCAAAATTGTCAGTTCAGTTCAGATCTGAAAAAGCAAGATGCAACTTGCAACAAAGAAGACAATGATATATATGATATAGAAATCTTGTAACATGGGGGTAACAAAAAAAAACAGAGAGTATTGTAACAAGTTTTTTCAGAAATACAAAAAAGAAGCAACGCAAGTCCAGTGGTACTTTTCTTACTTGTTTTTTACATGCATATACGAAAGAAAAAAAAAACAGAAATAAAAAGAAGAGAGTCGTCTTACCATCTCTGTTTTGTGGGTCTTCTTTTCCTTAAGTGATAAGCCTTTCGGCTTCTCCAAGCCTGATATGGTGAACTAAAGGAGAGGAAGACCCCTGGTCGTTTTATTTTGGTTTAAAAGATATTTTTTTTCGTTTCGTATTTCCTAGATCTAGGGCGAATAAAGGTATATCCTCTGAATCCAACCTAGGATTCGTATCGAGGACAAGAGGGGGGTTGTTTTGGTGTGTTTTGGAGTCACGCCGGCGCCGGTTAGCGGCGGCCGGCGGCGGAGAATACGGCGGCCGGCCGCCGGATTCTGGGTTTTATAAGAACAGTTGAGAGAATGAAGAACAGAGGATTCTTACAAAAATCAAAAAAAATGAAATGAATGACCAAAATCTGATTTCGGCCTAAAAAAGGGGTTTTTATAGTTGTTTTTATTTTGCTAAATGGGTAAATTACACACTTAATCCCACCGCGTTTTCAATATTTTCACTTTTGTCTTGCCGCATGGTATAATCACAATCCCAGTCCCCCTGATATTTCAAAAGGTTACAATTTCGTCCCTAAATTACACCGAATCAGTTTCTGAATGGTAAAATTACGTCTTTAACCATCCCGCGTTTTTGGATTTTTCACTTTGAGTCTGCCCCTTGGTCTAATTACAATTATGGTCCTTTTAGGTTTTGTTTGTTTCGCAATTTCGTCCCTAAATTACATATTATTGTTCTTAAACTTCTGCCACTGACTTTCGTTTTTCTTTCATTTCAGTCCTGTTTTCTTTGTAAATACTAATGTTCGTGTTATAATCGTATATGTTGATGTATTCTACTATTTTATTTTATTTTATGTCCCTCGTATATGACTCGTATTTTATGTTTACATATATGTGTATTAAGATTATAATGGTCATGCGTTTTTATCCGGTTATTCGTATCAAGCATGTTATGTTTTAGTTAATTCGTACATGGCGTATTTTGTATTTTATATTTGTGTGTTTCCTTGTTTTTTAGGGTTACATGTTAGTGTATTTACCTTTTTTGTACGATATGTGGACCCGTATATGTTGGAATATGTTTTATTACCAGTATGCATGTCTTTTCGAAATATTTGTTTGTCTATATGTACTTATTCCTGCCTTGTTATTTTGACATATTATAGTTGTTTTTATCTATTATTTAGAATAATATGTATATATACATGTTTTAGTCTAGAATATCATTTATGTTAAATTAATATTCTGGTATGTCAATATTTATTATATTTAAATGTTTTGTCATGTTTTACGTTTTTGCCACTAAGATTGCATATCGAGATATAACTTGTTAATGCGGAGTCCTTTTATCCGAGCGTAAACGGGGCCAATATCAAGCGTAGTGATAGTGGTTGGGCGTTTATTCTCGGGTAACGGGACCCTTAAAATTTATTCGCAATTATGACCGAATTTTAAAATAATCGTCACTCTAATCCGAAAAACCCAATATTAATAAAGCGGTAATTATTAAAGTACCAATTTTTGGGCGGTGTGGGGGTGCTAATCCTTCCCCATCCGTAACCGACTCCCGAACACTGTCTTTTTGAATCTCTGGTTTTATGGTGTCCGGTCTACCTAAGTGGCCGGTGGCGACTCCATATTTTTTAGATGCGTTTTTTTTTTTAAAAAAAACGACGGAATAAATATTTTAATATCTAAAAAAATCACAAACACCTTTCAAACACACTTCAAAAATCCTCGTTTTTAATTAGCGATGATGAAAAAAAAAGACATCGCTACAGAGGTATTGCAGAAAAAGGTAAAATCTGATCTAATTTATTGTAATTGATTAGTTAACATGTTAGTTAATCATATTTTGAAATATACAAAAAAATTGGCTTATTAAATTATCTATCAAGTCTCGAAAAAGATTTAACAAAAAATATGCTATTTTAATAAAAAAATTAGTTTTCCAAAATATTTATTAAAATAAGATTAAAATAATTAATTATTTGTGTTCTGTTGACCTATATAAGAGTGGACGATGACTAAATTTTTAAATGTTTTGATGATATATTAATCTCCCATGCCGGTCTCTTTTACACCTTGATAACCTTTTGTTTATTTTTACCTACGAATAGGGATTGCAATTTGGAACGTGAATTTGTATGTTTAGGGATATTTTTTTATAGATTCTAAAATTGTGGATTTAGATAACTTTGAGATTAAAATGTTAAAATAAGATAGACGCACAAGGTCCGAGCCATGCTATAGCCCGAAACAAAAGAAACAAACAAGGGCCGAGGACAGAAAAACCAAACCAGCGTTCTTAATAATTGAGTGATAATTTAAGAAATTATTTATGATATAAATATTTAAAAGTCAATTAATTATTGAATTAACAATCGTTTATTGATCAATTGTATCAGATAGGATAGAAATACACTTTATGAGTTGTAATGGACTCTTGTGTGACATGTCATCTTTTTATTTGCTGTTTTGATTCCACGTCACCTTAGGTTGACCGTTGACTTTGATATACAGGTTGTGTAAACTTTAGTTTACTCGTGGCTTTTAGTTTTAGGAGTTAGTGTTTTAATTTATGGTTTAAGGTTTAGGGATTTATGTTGTAGGGTTTAGAATTTAAGGTTAGTGTTTAGGATTTAGAGTGTGGGGTTTAGCTTTTTAAGGTTAGGGTTAAGAATTTAGGATTTGAGTTTTTATAGTGTAAATATACATACTTGTATAAAATTAATTTTACACAGCCTGTGTATCAAAGTTTTACCCCCTTTTTATGTCCCTTTTTATTATTCAATACTAAAAAATTAAATTTTAAATCATAATTTTATATTTTAAATTCTAAAAAATATATTTTACCTTTAATTTCTTAAATCTTAAACTTACTTTTTTTGTATGGGCATAAAGAGCACCAGAAAGATGTAGGATTTCTATTCAAATAAAAAGTAGGCAAACTGCCATTTGCCTTAAAAACCCAAATAAATGGATCATTTGTTTTGGGGACAAATTCCTTGTTAGCTTAAGATCCCACCCACAAATGTATTCTTCCCAAACTCAATTATTTGGTTTAACAATATTAAAGAATGGTTAGTGTGAGTACAATCTTATTATGTTTTTTTTTTCCTAAGGTATCAATAGAAACGAATTCAATGACTAACTCTTTACATTCTGTTGTGTTATATAAGAGTAGATGTTGATAACGAATTTTAAAGTTATTTTATATCAAGATGAGGATAAAAACCTTTGACTACTGCTTAAAGTAGAAAAGATAAAGATATTCTCATCTAAACTCCGTAATTATATTCGATTATGCTTTTAATATAACATAACTGATATATAATCCTATCTAATATATATTCATCCCAACTTAAAATGATATAACATTACAACTTGAAAACGGATCAAATCCCTCCCGTTTTGAAATCCACTTTGAAAAAACTTCTTTTTTATCTATAACTATTATTAGCAATAGTATTTACATGGAAACAGGGAACTCTGTCTCCAGGGTGTCTGGTGTTTTTTATAAAAAAAAATAAAAAAAACCCTTAAACATCGAGCCCAGAGATTCTCTTTGACTGCATAATGATAATAAATAATAGTAATTAGATATGGGTCATTATTATTGTTTCGAGGACTGTTTACATTAAAAATCAGCATCATGGAGGAGACCACAGACAAAGGGGATTACATTTTAAAATGTCGACCCACCATTATCAAGAACATCGACCAAAACCTGTAATGAAAAAAACTATAGTGTTTTTCTTTTCAAAGAATGTTGACTCTTTTCCTCTCTGTATATTTGACTTTTTTTCCTTTTTAACATTGTAAAAAGTAAAATTTTGGCCCTCAACTTGCTTTTCTAAAGGAGAAGTTTTTCAGAGTATATGATGTAAAATTCAAAGGATGCTTCAGTCTTCACACTTCACAGTCCAGCTGGTGAGTTGGCTTTCTCAATTTTGTCCCAGAGAGAAATATTCATGATTTTGCAAGATCCAGAGATTTCAAAGGATGCTTCAATCTCCATGGACAGGTTTGTAGGCAGCCATTTTCCCTTTTGCAAAAGCTACGTACAGTGGACTTGCACAGGGACATACACATAATTTTATGTTAGGGGAGGCGAACTTATAAAATTTTAGGGGTTTAGGGAGGACGAAAATAAATATTCAATAAAAAATACATAGAGAATTTATAAGTTATATACAGATTTCAAATTTTCAGGAAGACAACCGCTCCCTCCCGCACCCCTTAATTAGACCTGACAAATTTGACCCGAAACTCGAACCGATTTATTCGACATGAGACTCGATATCAACCCGAACACGATGGCCCAAAACTCAAAATAAACCGAACGAAAACCAACCCGAATTTCAGTTGAACCAAAATAGACTCGAACCGAAATAGACTCGAACCGATTTTCAACCGAATCAATTTCTCCCAAAGCAAAAGCAACCCGAAATAAAGAAAAGATATTAAAAAAATAAAAAAATAAGATGTGAACTACTGCACAACTCATCAAAAAGTCAAATATAGGAGTGTGAAAAACTAACCCGACCTAAAAACCGACTGACTGATCTAAAGGTTTACCTGAATAAAAAAATTGACCGATATCCTATTTACCTGATATTAACCTAAACCGAAATCAACTGACCTGAAAATAACTGATCTAATATTAACAGAACCGAAAATCAACCGACTTAATATGACCTGAATCACCATAGACCGAATTAAAATCAAACCTGATCGAACATAAATTAAATATAATCAAACTATAAATGACTCAAACCGAACTACTCATTTGTAACCTCTACAGCCTGGTCCATCCGTGTGGGCGTGCGGGTATAAAAGATCACTGAGTCATGATTAGTAGTGCAACTTTGGAATGATAGGAATTGCTGATATTTGTTAGTAATTATATACTCATGCTTTAGAAAGCATCATCGGCTGATCCACATGATCACTGGTTGTTTTTTCTCATACCAAGTGGATTACATGAGCTTATACATTCGTTTTCATTGTATAAGTTACATATACCAAGAAAACGAAGCTGATACAAATGACCTGATCTTAGGAAAACTCAGATGTCGACACTAATGTCCTTCTTGGCAACCCCTTTCAGCTTTGGTCTCATTGCTTTTGTTTAGTGTCCTCTCTTTGTTTAATTAATGTCAACTTGTGGGAGTATAATATAAAAACACACTGAAATTTTGACTGAAACATAACTTGATAGTACTATTTAAGATTGAAACTGTACGATCGAAACAATATAGTATGGTGAGCTTGCAGGTTTTATTAGAACCACAGACGGAGGTTGCTGGGCTGATACAAGAAGAAGCAAGTTCTGGAGCATGATCATCATATTCAAAAATGAACACGTCCCAACACTTCAGGATCACCGACTAAAAACATCCATGTACGACCATTCTAGTTCCACCAGTTTCAGAATTCTGATTTATTTGTCACCACTTCTATCCTAAGAAAATATTTTCATCAAACCGAAAGAAAAAAATTGAATTCAAACCTTGCTATATACCTTGCACATGTCCATTTGACACAAAAAATTTGAAACCCTTACTGTATCCGTATCGAAAAACAAGTTCGGTGAGATAGCTGTGTACAATATTTGAGTGATAGACGTGAAATCCTGATATCTGTAGGCAATCATCGGCAAATTTTTACGTTGCCGGTCATTTTAATCCAGCAATACAACATTGGGGGAGACAGAGAATTACACCCTTCCGTTCAGCTAGTCTGCTACTACTTGCCTAGAAGTGTCCAGGCCAATGTTAGTCACAAAGGAAATATATGTTGCTAAAAGAGGAAAAGAGCCATAGCAAAAGAGGCTGCAGAGACAGTAAATTGCACTTGGAGCAGACCTGATAATGAAGCCCTGTTTGCATGTACGCTCGATATGTATATCATGCTCTTGTTAACGAGCGGTAGCATCGCTCCGTCTTTCCGTTCACCGAACAATTTTTGGCTGCAGATTATTCATCAAACACAAATGAATACACAATTTTTCAGCAGACATTTCTATGATGAATAATGCAGAGTTCGAGACGAGAATGATTTAGCTACGTAAACGACAGCTACATTCCATCATAGTTTCACATATACTCCTGAAATTGCACATGATTGATGTCTAGCTAGATTTCTAATAAACCTAATATCGGTCTTTTGAAGCACTCTCATTACGAATTTTCTGGTTTTGGATGAATAATTACACCTCAAATGCTGCCAATCTGCAGCAAATATATGGTGAGCGGTGACTTACAGTTATAGCACATGAACAACAACTAGAAGGGTATCACGATCCAGCAGTATCAAAATACCTTTTCCAGCTAATACTATGTTTTCCTTTTGCCAGCACCTTCATATTGTTCTTATAAATTTTCAACTAAAAACTTCAAAACACTCGAACGAATCATTTGAATAACTTACTGTTCAAAGGTTCAACCAAAGCACCCAACAGTTGGCTTGAATCGAATAATCAGTTCGTTACTAAGTAGCCGCAGAAAGGTCTGCATTATTTTAGTAAAAATGGTATATGTTCGGGTTAGTGCTTATCTCTCCTAACAATATCATCTCCAAAGTTCGAAACTGATTCTTTCATTATGGTTGCAATTAGCCTTAACACTACAACTAATACTTGTCGGTAATTTTAACTGTCGTCTTTCGACCAATATAGTTTTCACAGCATCTATGGGAACTAACTTATGGCACACTTGAACTCCACTAAAGTTTCCAACTTTACATCTATGGAGAAGTTTTTTTTCGTTTAACCATCGATATCCAACCATTTTTCACCGTTCACATTTCACAGTATCAGGGTTTGTCAAACCCCTGGCAGATCCAGGTCTCATCCGCTAGACCAACGAGTTGATCATCGCAATGCACTTAATCTGGAAATTACGCCGAATTTTCTGGAACATGACAGCGAGGCTGTTTATGCGACAAGGACACAACATGACAATAACTAGCAACTAACAGAAAATGTAAGTTTCCAGACACATTGACGATTGGGGTTTGATTGGGTTAGTAGAATTTATTTACCTGGAATAAGGAGGAGGGCAGAAAAAGATGACGTAATCGGCGCCGGCACACGTGTACGTGCTCGTGGTGTCGTCGTACGCATAGCTATACGCGCGTGGGCAAGCACGCTTGAAAAACAACGAGTACGTGGACGGCCGACAAACGTCAGGCGTTCCGAACGCCCCGCTGCAACAGTATTTGGGATCCCCGAACGCTTCACACGCGCTCCTACACCCCACACCTCCACCATCTTTACGCGCCACGCGTAACTCCGACGGACAAGCGCCGTTGAGGTCCAGTAAGCAACCCGTAGCGCTACAGTTCCCGCCTTTACCTCCCTTGGCCACGATCAACATCGGAAGATTGTAACCGTCGACCAAGCTGACGTCGTAAAAGTCTAGTCCTCCGGCACCGTTTAACGTGAATTCCGCGAGAGTGGCGGGCGGCTTGGCGCCACTCCCGGAACATTCAACTTGACCAGAGCCGCAATCGCCGCTTAGACAAACGAATTTTCGGGTGGAGTCGAGGCCGCAAAGGGTACGACCCCAGAGTCGACCGGACCAAGACCTGGGTATTGTTACTGTTCTTGATTTGCCGGGGTTAAGAAGGAAGCCGGTCGTCGGAAGTTGAGGCGTGTTGGCGCCAGATAAAAGACCCGGCCATATCTTATGGCGGCACCTGTTGACGATCTTGAAAGAAGCTGAATTCACTTCTGCGATTGAAATCAAGCAAAAGGGTCAGTGTCAGATGTTGCAGAAAACGAAAAGGAAAGGGATTTCAAACAAAAGATTGAATCTTTGAAGGTTTTATATTACCTGAGAAGAAAGAGAGGAAGAGCAGAAAAACAAAGGTGGAAGAGAGATGACGACGATCCATTACTGAAGACATAAAGATTGGAAATTGAAGGAGAAGTTAAAGAATACGCAAAAAAGGAAAGAAAAACTAAAGAACTTTACTTTGAGGACATGTGAGAGTGGGATTGTGGGGTTTTGGCGTTTTAGCTTTTGGTTTTGTCAAATACCAAAGTTTTTGCCTTTGTTTAGGGCATTTTCAAGTTCCTTTCTTTTCAAGTAAAATAAGAACTGTATTTTTTATTTAGGCCTTCTTTCTGCTAATTTTTATATTTAAAGCTTTGGTATAATCTGGTTTGTGATTGATTAAAATTAAAATTTGAATGCCTGTCTTTGTTCAAATAAACTAGCAAGCAAACTCTGTTCTTGATTGAAATGTTCATTTTGCTGGTAAAATGTCAGTGCCCTGTTCTTCCGAAGAATGCTTACAGTAAACTGCTGTAAATTTGATATGGTTGATTATCAGCAACGAAAACACTACCTTTTCGACCATCTAATTGTCTCATGAATATACATATACTGGATATAGATATTAGATATGTCTAGAGATCCCCCATATGTCACCTGAAGTTGCATGTAAAGGCAGAGAACTTTGTTTTAATTACTTAAAGCTTAAGCATACTTACAAACTTGGAGATCTCTAAAGTGAAAGCTCAAAATGGAAAATTATAAGGTAAAAATGTTTCGAATCTTCAGCTGGAAATGGCTTTTATGTACTCACAAACAGAAAGTGGATCTGCAACAAAAGAACTATGACACTCATGAATGGAAGTGAGCCAATTGTTCATATTGTATTTCGATTTTTCTGGCCATGGTGCTTGCAAGTTGCAATCTATGAAGCACGAGTACTTATTAGGTACGGGTACTTCAATCTGGTGCTATACCACGTACCCGATACATCACCGTTTTGGGGACATATTAGGTACGGTTTGGGTACTCTATAATATTTCATCTTTCTATTCTGTTTTTATTCTTCTATTCTCCTACACTTTTTCTGGTTTTTTCTTATTTCGTTCGACTTTCTCTTACTCACATGATTCAACTATAAGCATATAAGTACGTGTAATGCCATGCTCACATGATTTTATTTATGAATTTTTGTTTTTACATTTTTTAGAATATAAAATTTATTTTATATTTTTCGTATCTATATCCGTATCGGTGCAACATAGGTTGCAATAGAGACCTCAACCAAATCAAACGCCGAGGCCCTTCGATCGTCAAGAATGTAATTGCGTTTTTACCATCTCTGAGAATGTTGACAAACTTTGTAAACTCAGCATCGTCGAGTTCTACTAAATGCTGCTACTCTTCAAAGGAACTTCTGAAACACCGTTCTCTCATTTGATGCATCTCTTTGTAAAGCACTCAACTTGGCAGCTGAAAACGTTCTAGTATTAGGTCACCGGCATCAATAGAATACCCTTTTCTTATGAGGTGAAGCTCTCGGAGCAACAGACTTTCGTTGTTTGTCACATACTCGAATTATTGAATCAGAATCAAGGGTACCCTCAAATACGTGTGAAAGTACACTAGTTGGCTCCAAAGATAAAACTGTCTCTGTGTTGCTGTTTCCCAGTTCAGTTACTATCATAACCGCATTCGGTATGCATTTTCCAGTAATTCATTAACCTGCACCACATGTTGTTCTCTGGAAATAGTCACTTTCATAAAGCACTTGCGCAAAGTAAGCAATATGGTGCATACCACATTTGCAAAGTTGGTATGCAATAAAAGTATAAACAAGGTTCATGCTTTTAACCAAAACGCACAATCTCTATAATATGGTAGTGGCAAACAATACTTTATTGATTTAGAAATCTCATAAAGTAATTTTACCTTCAAATATGATTGGCATTTGTTTATACAGAGGAAATGTCTTGCTTCACTTCGTTTCGCAATATAGTTGTCCCGAGCGTTGTCATCAACCATAACCAGTTGCCGAGTTTCATCCCAATCAAATCCATATGTCCATATAGGCTGTTCTTCCACAATTGTGTTGTTTAATGAGAAGATCGACTATAAATGCATCCCGTGACGGAGTGGATTCTACTTTGGCTCTACACAGCACTCCTTCCTGCGTTGCAGAGTCGATATTATACTGAGGTATGTTTTATTTAAATCAAGTGAAGCTAGTTTTTTATCCAAACACAGCATGAACATACAAGTCGGTAACACAACGACGAGGTGCGACTGTAATCACCAAATGGAACTTACATATAATACATGATATCAATCGAAATCCTATCTCTGCATTGGAGAAGTGTTAAGAAGGAACCAGACAAATGCAACTGGTTTCCCAACTTGAACATATTTTTCGAGGGAATCATACACACCAAGCTTCCAAAACTTTCGATGATCTCATCTAGTAACAAAAGTGAAAACAATGTTCCAACTTGCAACATCAAGCTCATCTAAACTAAACCCTGTTCGGTAAGATAACTATGAGGTAATCAGCATCATACTTTGTTCAAAAGATTGAAAACACTTAAAAAACATGATGAAGATAACAGAAACAATAGAACCCAAATATCCAAAAAGCTTTATTGTCAGCCGGATATCAGAAGGCTAACATGACAACCCAGAAAAAGGAATTCCAAAATGTTGAAATGCAAAAACGTTTTCTTGGCACATTTTCTAAGGAAACAAACAGAGAATAATGGTCGGTATCTTTTGACAGTACCTTTGTAGGTTCGCATGATAAGGAAGTTAAAGAACTTTTGTGACAAAGGACTCGAATTATACTTTATAATGATTAATTCTGATTATATTCATTACTATTCTCTCGGCATAAGATTCTTTTAGTCCCTCAATTTGCTTCCAAAATGGAAGCCAATAAATTAAAAGCTACCATCATATGGTTTGTTCATAAGAATGGCTTTCAAAACCAATTATTAAGTTTGGTTTCAAAGCTACCAAAATGTAGTTGACTACTAATTTCATCTGTTTTGCTTTGCAATGTCACTAAGTCAATGCAGGTTTCCAATTCCTTTATAATTATGTACCCAAAAGAAAAGTTAAATGTCAAATTATGGTTTCAGTCCCTCTATTGTGCTCGAATTTAGAAATTTCGTGATTATACTTTAGTTTAACATGATCATGAAAAATCAAGAAGGGTATTTTTGTGTGGGATCATAATTTTGAGGGGGAAATGATTGATCATTATAGGTTTTGACTTATGATATTGTGTCTTAAAACTAAACTGTTTGCATTCAATTTCAATATACTTTGATGTATCCCCGGGCTGGAGTGCTCAACTTCAACTTCCTGCTGCATCATGGGTTTGTTTGTATTTGTGTTCATTATTAGGATGACATGATGAAATCAACACCATCTTCCCTTTTAGCACACCCTGAAGGCAGATTTAATTACAAACAGCATGCACTGTCGAGTCTCGAAGCTATCGGAAAAAGATTTAAAAAATTCGAATCTGAAACTTATTAGATGAGTTGTCTAGGTATGTGACGGTCGCTGTCGACGGATGATTTGCTTATACCGGAAGCAAACACAGCACAGCAATCAACTCGAACGTGAAAACCTTATTCGAACTCGTATGAAGAGAACATGCAGTACAAATATATTAGTGACATGTGTAGACAATGTTTTGAGAGATCAGAGGAGGAAGCAGTGCAGGGATAGATGGTCAAAGGTGTAATAACCCGTTTTGACCCGACCCGAGTCCAAACCCTTTACAACCCGGATCCGACCCGATGACAAAAAACCTTAAAAATTTTAAAATAACCTAACCCTAACCGCCGTCAGCGCCACCACCTCTCCCGCCGTCGCCCTTGCCGCAGCCGCCACCGTCGCTCACCTCCCGGCCGCCGTCTTCATCACCGACAATCAAAAGCCGAAACTCCAAATAACCCCAAATTAGTTCAGACCCTAAGTCAAACCAAACCCTAAAAATAAAATAACCTACCCGACATCCCCATGTCCCAACCCATACTTTCAACCATTCCAATCTGCCATATATCCCACAAAACCCGGCGCAAATCTCTCCAAAAAATTCAGATCTGCAGACAATTAAAATAGGGGGAGAGTTGTTAGTTTTATTTTGGGGATAGAACCCCACGAATCAGATTTGAAAAGGAGGGGTTCAGATCGAAAAAATAGAGAGAAAGAGGGGGCTTTTAGTCTGGAAAATTGTAAAAGAGTTCAAAAATTGTAAGGTTTTTTTGAATGAAATACAATAAAAATTAAAAAAGAATTTCGGAATAGTTTCATCTTGTTTTTTTGTTCGAATCAAAGCAAATTTTTATTTTTATTCTAAATTGTAATCTCAAAACAAAAGAGGGAAATAGGGTTCGAGAGCTTACCTGATCCGCCATGCGTGTCCGCTGGGAGGCCGAGCGGCCGGTGATCGGCGTGAATGATGAAGGGGGAGTGGCCGCCGCAAATTGAGTTGAGAGAGAAAGTTAGGGTTGAGGGGATATTAAGTTTAGGGGGTTTTTTGTGTTATTATGTTTTGGTTAAAAAAATCTGTTTTAATTAGTTTTAAGCCGGAAAGTGTGAAACGGCACCGTTTGATGTGACCCGGTTTATGCGGTGACCCGATCCGGGGAGGATCCGCGCATTTGGGTAATGGGTAAATTACGCTCTAAATCCTCGCTTTTCCAACCAGCTTTCATTTATATCCAAGGGTTAATTACATTTTTAGTCCTCCCCTTTTATTCCCGCATCTTTTCTCGTCATTTTTTATTTTAATTTCGCACTATATTTTACGTTATTTTCGATTTGGTCACCTGTTTATTTAATTTTCAGCCCCTTATTTGTTGTCATTTATAGTTATGCCCATGCATGTTGCATTTGTTTCATTTCAGTCCTTGTTGTTGTTGTTTATGCCATGTAGATTATTAATCCATGCATTTTAGTCCCTTTATGTCATTACCATGCAATTAAATACTAGTGCATTTTAATTCTTGGCATTTATTTACATTATGCTTTGTATATATCTTAATTCATGCACTACTACTACTACTACTACTACTACTACTACTACTACTACTACTACTACTATTATTATTATTATCATCATCATTATTATTATTATTATTATTATTATATTTTATGTTAGATTAATATTTATGCATGTTTTAGAGTAGTGTTTTTTTTTTGTTATGTTAGAATACATTTTTATGTGTTAGATTAATGTTTATGTATGTTGGATTAGTAGGTTATTATGTTAGTATTTATTTATATTTTATCATATTGTATTTATTTATGGTTGCCATATTTTGAGTTGCATTTCAGATATATTATTGTCAATGTGATGCCCTTTTATTCGAGCGTAAACGAGGCCAGTATCAGGCGTAGTGATGGTGGTTGGACGTTTACTCTCGAATAAGGGGGCTTTAAAATCTACTCGCACATATAACCGAATTTTAATTTAATCGTTGCTTTAATCCGGAAAGTCTAATATTAATAAAGCGGTAATTATTAAAGTACCAATTTTGAGCGGTGTGGGGGTGCTAATCCTTCCCCATCCGTAACCGACTCCCGAACCCATCAATTTTGAATCTCTGGTTTTTTTACGGTGTCCGGTCCACCTTGAGTGGCCGGTGGCAACTCCACTTTCAAAACAAAATACAGGTTTTCTAAAATCCCACGGAAGACACAATTTTTAATATTTCAAAATAAAAAAAAAACGCTTTCTTTTTTAGCGAAAGGGATATCGCTACAGATGCGACTCCACTGGGGAAATTTTTGGTTTTCAAAAATAAAGAGTCTAGCTTTTTAAATAATTACCACTTTACTAATATCGAAAATTTCAGATTAAAGTGACTATTAAACTAACATTCGGTTATAATTGCGCGTTTATTTTAACGCATTTAAAATATGACATATCAACCCGTTTTTTAACTGTTAAACAGAATACGTTCATGTTCGTACATGATTCCCCATATCTGGGGGTACTACATAAAACTTGTCTTTTTTCCAAGTAAAATACCTCTGAGAAAAAATTATTATCTATGATTATTGACATGTGATGTTTGATGGACGGTTGTGATGCAGAATGCAGTGGAGCAACCACTTAAGTACTTTGGAAGATGGGTAGGGACATACACGATAAACGTGTTCCTTGTTGTGTGGGTTTTGATTGTCGGGTTCGGATTCGGTGGATGGGCGAGCATGATGAATTTCATACACCGGATTGACACATTTGGGCTGTTCACGAAGTGTTACCAATGTCCACCACCGGCATGGGCCACCTCGCCACCGCCGCCCCACCACGGCATTAACGCCACTGCAGCTGCTCCTCTACACCACCCTTTCAACCACACTCACAGGCCCTGATTATTGTCATCGTGTCATTTGCACACACCGGTCATCCTTGTTACTTTAGATTGTTAACAGAGAGAGCTTAAACGGAAGTTCACAAACCAGATTATACACACAATGGCCATCAAATTCGAGTCTTTCCATGTTTTCTTTATTTAGCTTAGGGAGTTTGAAATGCATTTCCTAAACAAGAAACAACGTTTGTATCAAAAATCGAGGATGCTCTCTGCTTAGTAGTTATGGTTCAGTCTCTGATAATGTAAGAGTTGTGTCCTCTGATAGAAATAAAAATGCAAATCTACTTTAACAATAATATGACCGAATGAGAAATCCAAATCCTAGCATTCTGCTGCAAAGAAAATCGACAGTGAATTGTCTCTCTTATGTCAAGATTAAAGGTAGTTTCATACAACAAAATACTTAATGAAACTGTAGAGATATATGAACAAATTATGTTAATCTTCACTAAATATTATTCTCTCTTGAGAGTGACTGCATCAATTAGAGATGTTACTTGAATGTTGGGAGTAGTAGTGTGGGAATCTTAATGATCCTGCAGCCATGAAAAAGCTAATATGTTGAAGTGGTTATAGAGCATCCTTTAAGTAGAGGAAAAAGAGAGATTCCCTTCCTCAAGAGCATGCTTCCTGAGGTAAAAAAATGAAGGGTTCCAAGACTTTTCAGTTAAAAGTATTTCCTCTTTATTCGGTAGACAACAGGGCAAATGATATCGGGTTAGTAGACATTACAATGCTCTTTTCCTGCATGCTATAGTACAAATTGGAAAAGAAACCTCTCAAAATTATTAAAACTCAGGGCCTCGTTTAAGGGTATGATATATCTAATTGATGCAAAAAGAGATGCAATTTTACCAACTGTTGATCCATTTGAAGATTGAGCCCAATGTAACAAGTGAACCACAATTCTCATTCACATAAGCTGGCAATGAAGTTGTCTCCTAATTGGAAATCTCCATTACTTGAAAGTTGGAACTTTGTAATACAAAACCCAACGATTAACCTCCACCAAAGGTGCCAACAATTTGGAAATGAGATTCCATCGGAGCAAATTATACCCCGTTTTTTACACATCAATCACCATCCATTACCCAACCATGAAGTCAAGAGTTCAATCCCACCTATAGGAATAGAACATATTTCATGTCCACTAAAGCAAAAGCCATACAGCTGAGTTTTCCTTCAAAATTTCTCAACAATGTGCAATCATTCATGTTCTTAACCTAAATGGAACAAATAAGAAAACAATACTTCCAGTCCAATCAAAGAACGCAATAAATCCACCAACAAGACCAAATGTGCCTGTTCTATTAAAACCGACTAAAAAGCAAAGGACCACTGGCAAATAAAAAGAGCAATTAACGCTATAATAGGTATACTTTGGCTAGCATTATTCATGCATCTTACTCACCAATCTTTTTCAAACATATATTATAAAGAATCAATAAAGAACCATTGTCTCTACACATCTAACAAAAGAAACCCTATGAAAAAGTGCACCTCGCTGCAAATGTCAATTTTTTATGAACTATGGCTCAATATAACACGATTGAATCACATCAAACACCTGCTTCCACCAAAAAGAAGAAGATTGAGCCAAACCCATCAGCTTGTATTTATAGATTACATCTATAGAAACAAATTAAGACAATAGAGAATGAAAGTTTATAACATCATTTCATTTTCATCATTGTTCACCAATGCCTTGATTCAACTTCACTGTGAGACTAAGGCAAGTGCCCACTACATCAAAAACCCAGAAACAAAAAACAAGTAAACTGACTATGACTAGGAGAAACCGATCTTCATAAACCCAAAAATCAACATATGAAAACAAACCATAGGATAATAATATTCATAACGAAAACAAAAGAAGCAGCCCCGAAAGAGAAAAGTGATGGTTCAAATAAAGATTTGAAAATTAGCGACCGCTGTTGGGACACTCCCTAGCAAAATGACCGGAACCACCACAGTTGTAGCAAGCACCGCCGCCGCCGCCGCCACCACCATAGCCACCACCTCCACCATATCTGCCTCCACCGCCACCGCCTCCTTGTCCACAATCACGTGCCATATGACCCATCTCACCGCAATTATAACAAGCACCTCCACCACCGCCGCTATATCCACCTCTCCTTCCTCCTCCACCATAGCCACCGGATCCACCTCCACCACCATAGCCTCCGGATCCACCTCCACCATAACCACCGCCGCCACCGCCGCGTCCAGATCTCGTGGTGCCTTGGACGGGAACGCCGTTGGGGCCAGTAACATCAACGGCCTTGGTGCGGCCATCGGAAGTTTCGATAACAAACTCAACCTCTTCACCGTCAGCGAGGCTACGGAAACCCTCGGAGCGGATGGTAGATTGATGAACGAACAAATCGACGCCGCCGTTGTCTGGGGTTATGAAGCCATAGCCCTTTTGGTCATCGAACCACTTCACTTTCCCACTCAGCCTATTCTCACCCATTTTCTTCACGGCAAAACCCAACAACAAAAGAAAAAGAGAAACAAATAGAGACTACAAAAATGAAGCGGAGGCGCAGACGGGGCTGACCTTTATATTTCAGATCAGAGCAGTGCAAAATGTGTGAGTGCCACGTCATACTAGAGCAATATATAATAATAATTAGTTAATATAAATTCTCTTAATTAGAGGGATGAATCAAGACGATGGCGGGGTTTTGGAGGAAAGGGATCGGACGGCTGGGGATGTAGGATCAATATGAAGCGTTTGATCGTGTGAATGTGAAATTACGACAGAGTCCGGAGTCCTAAGAGAAAAAACCAGGTAATTTGGTGGGACCCACGGTGAAAAGCAAAAAATCTGATCAAAAGGACGATCTTATCCTATCGTATTTATGTATTTTTTATGTATCGACTGTAGGGATTAAGGAGATAGAAAATTGAGATGATTAAAGTAATTAATTGTTTATTTTGGGAAAAGTAAAAAAGACTGGTCAAAGGGTAAATTGGGGGTAAAATTAAGTCACCCTGAGACTGGGACTGAGAGGAGGGGAAGGGGAAGGGACTTCTCTATGGACTTTCGAACTTTACAAAATAGAACTATATATTTTCTTATACTATAGATTTTCTTATTTTAATAGAAACTTAAAATTATAAAATAAAAAAATGTAAATATAAATCTGATGAAGTTTGAGATAACGAGGATAAGATAAATGATAAAATTGTTTTACATTCTTTTTAAATATAATTACTATGATAATTAAAAATAAATTAAATTACTACAAAACAAATCTATCACAATTTTCTAGACATTTTCTTTTAAAAAAATCCTTAATCATTTGAAAAGTGTTTCTAAAATTATAAATATCGTGACGTCAATTAAAAGATTATTAAGAAAATTGTGTAAAAATTATCACAATAAAAAAATAGTATAGTTAGAGAACAATTAATTAAATGAGCGGTCAAGAATGTTTATATTATTTTATTTTATAATTATCTTTCTACTTAATAAAAAATAGTATAGTTAAATTCTAAGGATAGTTTCCATAGTTATCTGAATTTAGTTGCTTTAATTTTAAGTACTTATCTCTTAAATCATATATTGATCTATATGAAGAACAAATCATACGACCAAGGGGATTTTTATGTATATAAAAGGCCCTTCGAGTTTGAAATGAGCATGAAAAAAATTAATTTTTCTTTTTTTTACTACTTTTTGAGTTTTTAGTCGTTCTATTAAGTCGGTCGTTTAAGATCTTTGGTCTTGAAAATGTTTCTAATCATTTTTAATAATTTTTTCACTAATAAAAAATATAACTAATTTGACAATGATCGAGTGATATTATTTCTTTAATCTTTGTCAAAAAAAACCATTATATTATACAAAATAGATCTTGTTCTAGAGTTAAATAGATAAATCTCTATGAAAATACAAATATCTTAAGATATGGCACTTTCTATTGATTGTACCAAAAGGCTTAGCCCATTTTTGTTAAATAGTAGTTTAAGTCAAAATTAGAGGTTTGATGTGTCAAATTTGCTAATTTAGATGTTTGTTAAGTAGCAGATTGAGGTGAAATTTTTAATTTTAAAAAAGCTACTAATAAGACCTTTTGAAATTAGAGATTTTGACATAATAGTTATAAAGACTATTTTACCCTTAATAATGATAAAGTATCCCCAAATAACCTAAAGTTAAACTTTTCTATTTTAATTCTTCAACATCACGTATTTTCATTGAAACATTTGTATTAAATAATCTAAAAAATTCTCAAATAACTTAAATTTAATCTAAAAATAACTTTCTATTTTTTATTTTCACACGTTTATATTTATATTTAAAATTTAATAATTAATTAAATTATATTAAAAATAATTATATAACTAATAAATTAATATATAGATACTTCAAATATGTTCAGTAATGTTACATTAAAAAAATTCATAGTCTTATTAATATTAATAGATACAAAATATTGTTAACTAATAAATTATTCAAATAAGTATCGAATATAATCATGTCTTATATGTCATTTTGTTTGTTCAAATAATCAATCAGCTATCAGTTAATTTTACCAAACATTTTTATACAATTTAGCTAATACAATCCGCTAGTCAAATTAGCTATTAGCTAATGCAATCAGCTATCCACTATTAACTAATATAATTCGTATTAATTATCAGCTATCCGTTAATTATTAAATTATATCTTAATATTGATATTTTCCTATTGGGTCAATCCTTTCAGTTACTTTTATTTGTTTAAGATTAATATTTTTATCCGGTATATTTTTTAATTGCATTTAAAATTAGATATAATAACAATGTTATTTTTTTTTACAATTTTATCGATATAACCCTTATATTTATTTTTGTTTTAATTGGCCCTCAACATTTTTAACCAAATTAGAAAATAATGCTGCAATTTAATGAACCTATAAAAAATTGCAGCATATGATAACTTTGCAACCCACATGGCTGTCGAAGTGTATTTCATCACTAATGTAACGCTATAAATTCATCTTATAAACAATTTAAAATTTATAAAAGTAAAAAAATGCCAAAAGTTACAAAGGAAATAAAAGCTCTTCAATTTTTTTAAGAGAAAAACATTCAAAGTACGAATCCAACAAGCGATCCTACTTTCTAGTGGAAAAAATAAAAATAAAAATAAATAAATCATTTTGTCTACAAGGTGTGTTCACTGTCAAGGAATAAAAATAAATATGAACATATAATATCTTATAATCACTTTAAGATCGTTGAAAAAAATATTCAAAGTACATAAAGTTTAAGCCCTTGGAATTGTTATTTTTAGTTATTTGGGTGTTAAAATATAATTATTTGATTGTTATGTAGCTTATGGGCATGTTAGGTAGTGACGTTCAATATTCGGTTAAAACTAAATTAATCAATTGAATTAAAACTTAGTTTTCTTAGTTCATTTTAATTTAGTGCTTGATCGATTACTTATTAAAGTTTCTTCAAAGTTCAGCTAAGGATTAATTCGATTCGAAATCAGTTAGTTAACCGAAAATATTAATTATATTATATATTAATAGGCGTGTAAATGAAACGATATTGAACGAATAAGGCTTTGTTCGTGTTTGTTTATTTATTGTTTAAGGTGTTCATGTTCGTTTAAATTTTTAATATTGTCTTCATATTTGTTTGTTTGTTTTTGAAGGTGTTCTTGTTCCTTTATTTAGCGTTCGCGAGCATGTTTGAATAATGTTCGTGAATATATTCGTTTACATGTCCACATTTCCGCTAACATGTTTGTTTATATGTTCATCAAAATAATAAAATTACACCACTAGTCTTTAAGCTCCTTAAGCTTCACGGTTTGAACTCTTAAGTTTACCGTGTGTTCAATTTAGTTCCTTACCTACACCAATATTTATAATGTAAAAAAATAAAAGGAAAAGGGGAACCAGATAAACAAGCTTGTTCGTGAATATAAACGAATCGAACACACCTTTGTTCGTATTCGTTCATTTATTAAATGAGCATAAAAATTTTGTTCATGCTCGTTTATTTAGCTTAATAAATGAATGTTATACGAACGGTTCACGAATAGTTCGTCGACCACTTTGTTCATTTACACCCTTATATATTATATATATTACATATATTTTTTAAACACAAACCCTGTAAACAATCAACTGACTTTTAACTCAATACTCATTAAGACTTCAAGACCCGACCAATTTTAATTCAAATAAAAAAAATAAAATTAATCTACTTTAACTAAAAAATATTGGTTAATTTGAACTAAATGTCCCACTATTATTCTAAATTTTGATTAATTAAAAAACTGACGAAATTAATCGAATTTTGTTCAATTTAAATAATAATTGTAAAATAAATTTCAGTTTATTAACAGTTTAAGAATTTTTTTTAATAAAATCAATCGTACTTAAAACGATTTGGTCATCTACCAAATTAACCGATTGAAATCTCGTATTGCGTGGTTGGTTCGATCAAGAATGCTTTTGGGAGTGGTCTGCTTGTGCTGCAAATTTCTTAGGCAACAGTTCCTTGGTGGTAATAATTAAGGCCTATTCTTACATTCTTAATTATTATTTTAGCATATCGAACTTATCAAAATTAAGAATCAAACAGCTTATCAGTAGATGCCATGTCCCCCCAATTATGGTCTGATGTTGGACAAAATTAATTAGTTGATCGAATAAGATTCCTATCGTCCAATAAGGCACATAAACACACACATATAGTAATATTCGGGAGAAAAAGAAAAGCGAAAATTTATCAAGCATCATTTTTTAAAGATAATACGCTAAGTATAAAACTTTCATGTCTAAGAAAGAAAAAAATCTACACAACTTTTTTAAAGATTAGATTTGTTATCCAAAAAGTAAGTAATTCGAACACTAGAGGGTCAATTCTTATATACATTATCTGCCCCCTTTTCTTACAAATTCTCAAGGCACAATACAGCTCTCGATTCTGTTACGCCGCAGCCATAAACCGAGATTTCCCTCGGCAAAGCTGCCAAAGAGCTCTTGCTGCCATTGGCTTCATCTGTGGTTTGGTGGTTGGGTCTTCCTTAATGCTAGTTTCGAATAATGTAACATGTTGTGGATGGTGGTGCTGATGAATAAGTATTGTTTGCTTACTCATATGCTATGTTCTTGAACGGTCTCAAAGGCGAGATGAACCAACGAGAAACCGAATTATTTTGTTTTCTGTAAAATGGTATTGGCATTTAGGGTACTTCACAGCGAATTCTGATACAGCCCAAGCAACAATGTTTGAACCTTCGTGTGACCTTCTTTGAGGATTTTCACAAACACCTGCATTCACACACTGTTCGACACTTTCCGGGTCACGTCCCGGCAACCCGATTGCCCTTGTTGCATTCTCCAGAGCTTCCGGTTTCCCTTCCTTTGCCAACTTCAGTAGAAGGGGGACCAGTCATTTCTCTATGATCAGCTTACCGTATGAAGAAGAGAAATCTGTTCCCATACAAGCAAGGCAAAGACGCACAGTATCGGCTCATTTGTTGCAAAGGAGAAATCTCTTCTTTAGTAACGATTTTTAGAGTGATTTTAGTTATATTTGTAAATTTGTTGTATAAAATAAAACTTAACTATAAAATAATTGTATAAACTATGCAATTTTTTTACAATTTGTGCCTAAAGTATTTTTTAACCCAAATATATGCTTAAAGTTTTATTTTTAACTTGTTTTAAAGTCAACTGAGACACTTGTTTTGGTCAAAAAAAAAAAACTTGAGTCACTTGTAAGAACCAATTTCATTTGGGCCCTAACAGAACAGGCCCAAACCTAAACCAATCAAAACTCACTTACCTAAACCCGGATCCAAACCCATGACCCGACCCAAACAAAAAAACCTAGTGCTAAATACCCTAACCCTAATCCGCCGCAGCCGCCGCTCTCTTCTACCGGTGGTGTCGAGCCACTGCCGGTACTCCCCATTTCGACCCCAAACAAAACAATCTCCAAATCTGGTTCAAATCAAACCCTAAAAAAAATAAAACCTATTCCTAAAACCTACCACTACCCATCACTCATTTCAGCCGACCTATACCCATTCTCTACCCCTCACCTACTCGGCAAACCCCAGAAAATCCAAATTTCATCACCATACCTGCAACAAGCAATCAGAATAGGGGCTATTATTTTAATGTAAAATTTCGGTTATAAAAAAACCAAATGGAAAATCTTGTAAAAGGGGGGCTCAGAGTGAAAAAAAATTAGAGATTTGAGAGAGGGTTTAGAGTAAAAAAAATCTGAAAAAAGGGTTTTCGATCAAAAAGAAAGGGATTTTAAGTTCAAAAAATTTGTATAAAATCAGGTGATCAATAAAAATCAAACTTTTGAATCAAATCTTGGTTGTTTTATTTATTTATTTATTTATTCATTTCGAAATCAAAATAAAAGAGTGAAAGGTTCGTTTCTTACCTGCCGTTGTGGTCGCCAGTGTCGTCGGAGCGGGTTAAGGGAGAGAGTTGGAGAGGATGAGAGTTAGGGTTTTTTATCTGATTCGAATGGAAAAAGGAACCTGATTTTTTTAAACCATTTTGGGAAAAACGACGTCGCATTGGGCGACCCGACCCGCGCGGTGACCCTGAGCCGGGGAAGGATCAGCGTCTTTCAGGATTATGGGCTAATATCTTAGTTGGTCCCTTCTCTTTTATACCGTTTCCAGTTCTTTTAGGGCCAAATTACAGTTTCAGTCCTCCCGTTTATACTCGCCTCCTTTTTTATCCTTTTTTTCTTTGATTTCGCACTTTTGTTTTGCTTTTTATTCGATTTAGTCACTGCATATTCGTTGTATTTAATTTCCAGCACCTTAATTCTGTTTATTTACGTTTCAGCCCTCATGTTTTGCCCTCATTTCATTTTAGTCCGTTAGCATGTATCATTTATGCCATGTAGTTAGATATTGATGCATTTTAGTCCCTTTTTTAGATTCATGTTGTTTAATGTATATTATTATTATTATTATTATTATTATTATTATTATTATTATTATTATTATACTACTAGTATTATACAAAGCTTTTTATATATATATTATGTATATTAATATTATATAAAATAGATGTATATGCGTTTTTATTTCTATTGTTCATATTTTATATTTAATATTTTTATTTTTATACTATATATATAATGTTTGTGTAAAATAAAGTATGGTTTTTTTGTAAAATAATTATACATAGAAATAATATTAAATACTTTTTAATAAATATATAAATGAAACTTCTAACTTAATACATATAAGTATATTTTTGATAAATATCAAAATAAATATATTTTAGCTTAAATATGGTATTTTAAGTATAGATCTAAGTAATAATAAATAATTATTTTTTAAAAAATAGTATATATATGTAAATTATTAACTTTGATGTATGTAGTTTTTTTAACATGAATATCGAATATATTTTAACACAAGTAATGTATTATGTATATAAATACATATACATAAAACATTATAAATGACATCATAATAATTAGGAAAATAATAAATTGAGGTAATATTCTTTTATTTAGGAGGTTCGAGAACTAGTGTCTTGGGCGTAAAAGGGATGTGACCTTCTCGATGCCCCTAAATAAAAGAATATCCCTACTATTTTAAGTTACAATATTTAAGGGGATTTTCAGTTATTTAGAATAGTCGATAAATTATTTTTCGGGCGTAAAGGGAAGTGAATTTCTCGGTTATTTTAAATAACGGAACGTCTCTTTAAATATTTAAAACATTCTCATGCATTTAATAATCATATTTTAAATTTTATTCGAATTTGTAATTCCAACACTAAGACTTCAAATATTCGGTTATGTACCAATTTTTTGGGCGGTGTGGGAGTGCTCATCTTTCCCCATCCGTAATTGATTCCCGGACTCTAAATTTTTATCTCTGGTTTTATCAGTGTCCGGTTTATCATTTTTAAATGATCGGTGGCGATTTCATATTTTTGATCTCCAAACTGGGCGGAGTTTTCCAAATTAAATTAAATAACGAAAAATAAATTTTAAACAGATAAAAAGAGAGCGCCGAACGAATTTGGGTGACTACAGCTGGCAACTCCGCTAGGGAAGTTTTTTAATTAAAAAGAGAATCAAGCCACAAGTCGATTATCTTTTAGTCTTGGTCGTTGGAAATTGACGAATATGAGTAAAATTTAAAATATGATTTTGTCTTTAGTCAATATGACATGCATTTTATATTCTGTAAATTTAACTATTTTACTTTTACTGCTTAGTATAAGTGAACATAGGAATAGGGTGTCAAAAGGTTTGAGAGTTTCTCCTCACACACCGTGCACTTGCATTGCATTCCATGAGCTTTCTACCCGAGCTCCGTCCTATTTTAAGTAGAAGTGTGATATCGCCTTCGTGTGGGTTACCACCGTATAGGTTGGTGAATCGCTTTCGGGATATATTTCTTATGATTTTGTGTGGGTTACCTCCGTATAGGCATAAGGGATGTGTCCCCCTGAATTGAACATGGCCCGTTTGAAGCCTATAATGGGTGAGGATCAGAGGCCTTGCTACCTTCAGTAATGGACAACGAGGACATTTCAGTACCCTTCCCTAGAACCGAACCTCATGTAATGGACCATAGGAGCCTTGCTTTAGAAACGGAACTCGTTAAAAGTTCAAAGGAGAAACGCTTCTAACATTTTGTATACCCTATAGTTTTTTTCATGAATAATATGTCGGGTAGAAATCATGACAGGTATGATCTTTCTTTTTGCAAATAAATGTATGCCGTGTAGAAATCATGCTGGGTAGGAATCTGTTTATATTTCATTATGCAGGGTAAGATGTTTCTTTCTGTGAATGTTAATGTACCAGGTAGATACCATGTCGGGTAGGATATTTTTTTGTAAATAAAAACATTCCGAGTAGATATCATGCCGGGTAAGAATCTATTTATATTTTATTATACCGGGTAGATATAATGCCGAGTAAGTTTTTTTTGTAAATAACAATATTCGGGTAGAAAAACATGACGAGTAGGATTACCTTTTTCAAATAAAGCATGCCTACTAGTAGGTTTTATACCATTTTTCTATGAAAATTACTATTTTTTATCGGTACTAACCCGTTTATTTTGTTTGTGCACCACAGGTACATCTAATGCATTTTCATATTTGTATTTCATCATAATGCATCATTTGCAAATCAAGGGGTCTGATTCTATAAATTCCTATCGTAGCCATTCAGGGGCATCCGAGTCAGCTACATCTGTATCTATCTTTCATTCAAGCAAAGCTAAAGGAATGGAGAGTCGTCTAGAAAGAGTAGAGCAAGCATGCGAAGACATGAAGAATGACATAAAAGAGAAGCTCGAGAAGGCGCAACAGGCTACTCGCGATCACATCGCACAATCACACGAGGATCTACTAACTTAGATAGCTGCTATGCTGGCTGGTGAAGATCCTAAAAGAAGAAAAGGATTGGTCATAGACCTCGGTGCTCTAGAAAAGGCGGAAAGTACATACGACAAGACACATTTGCAAGTGTCACTTCCAGTTGAAAGGCGACAAGGTCCTCAAACCGGGTTTTCATCACATGGGGAAATAATGCCCAAAACAACCCTAATGAGCATATCATCCATGATCCGAGCATTATCAACAAGATGGGTCACACAAGGGTCGAGGTGGTCGAGCGGATGAAAGATTTATACAAGCGGGTTGGAGAGAAATCCAAAGCTACAAAAGGGGCAGGTATATCCTGTGAGGTAGATTTCAGAAAATTAAGTCTAGTTCCGGATCTGGTGATACCTCCAAAGTTCAAGATGCCAAAATTTGAGAAGTTCAACGGAACAAGCTCTCTGTCTGCTCACATTACCATGTTCTGCCGAAGAATGACGGGGCATGTTGGCAACGAGAAACTCCTGATCCATTGCTTTCAAGAAAGTTTAAAAGGGTCTGCTGCCAGGTGGTATAACCAACTAAGCCGAGACCAGATACGATCATGGAAGGATCTGGCCAAAGCCTTCATCGAGTAGTACAAACATATAACTGACATCGATCCAAATCGTCTAACGCTGCAAAGCATGAAAAAGAGGTCCAATAAGAGCTTTCGGCAATACGTACAAAGGTAGAGAGATGTTGTTGCGCAAATACAACCACCGCTGCTAGAGAAAGAGATAACGCCTACATTTATAAGGACCCTCAAATGTTCATTTCTAAAATATATATTGGGCAATCCATCCAAGAGTTTGGAAGACCTCGTGATGTCTGGCGAACTCATTGAAGCAACTATCAGAGAAGGGAAGATTACCGACCCTAGCTAAGAAAGAGATGAAACATAAATTCATATAGTGGGATCTTATCCGATCAGCCGACCTTGGTCCTTACGCCAACCAAGCTACTCGTCCTCACGTAAATTGAAAGCTTTTTAAAAAGTCATATATCTAATCCCGATGACATATACAGAGCTACTCCTAATGCTGGTCGAAAAGAGCTTGATAGTCTCAGTCCAGTCTAAACCGAAAGAGCCTCTTTACCTCGAAGGATACGATGTTGACGCTATCTGTGACTATCATATAGGAATCTCGGGCCATACCACAGATAATTGTAGGGAATTGAGGAACAAGGTGCAGAGCCTAATCGAGAGCGGCACTCTAAAGTTCAACAATGGTGTCCCATAGACGAGTTTATTGAAAATTGAAGAAGAATGAATGACCTTCAGAGGCTTAATTCTTTTCGTTGGGGCATCTTTGTAGCCTAAAATCTTTTTGAGTAATGCAAGAAATCAACCTTTTACCTAAGCCCGAAGGTAAAAAGAGATATTTTGTAAGGGCATGTGATCATCCAATGCATTCTTGAAAAAAAACCCACAAAACAAATATAATTCAAAATATAATCCATTCATACTTTCATAAAACTTTTGTCCGTATTTTCAAAGAACCACATTGGTTCTAACTTGACAATTAATTCCCAAACAGTATGGAGGCACTTAATTCCTCTACTTCATGAAAAATTCTTATTTTGAAAATATTATTTGAAACAAAAACATTTCTTGCATTACTTTTTTTAGAAATATAAGGTACAAAGACCTAAGGCACATGGCTATTCAAAACAAAAGAAAGCCTTCAAAGGTATTCAGTCAAAAGGACATCTGAAAGGTAAATGGGGAAACATTTGATCGGACAAAGCTGTCATTCCCTCGAGAAGATGAAAAGAGACGATCCTGCAAAGGTTATTCAAGCTCAAAAATGAAGAATAAGAACAAAGAAGATTTGGGGGCAAGCTTTTGCTTGATAAAAACAGAAGATCAAACTGAATCAAAGGAAGAAGATCCCTGCAAATATTTCATGCATGTCCTTACATCATGGCAAACATAACATTGCGTCATTGTATCAGCAAAATGTGGACATGCATCATAAAAGCATACTTGGAGGCATATGCATCATTGCATCTTTTAAACTTGACCATACATCGTGACATATATAACATTGTATCTTTGCATCATCGCAAAAGCATACACATGCATCCTATTTACATAATACAGGAAAATTTTCAAAAATCAATCCTTCATAAGGATATTTTTCCAAACTTCTGGAAAAATTTTTAAAATCCAATCATTCCATAAAGATATTTTTCCAAACTTCTAGAAAATTTTCAAAACTCAATCCTTCTATAAGATATTTTTCCAAACTTTTGGAAAATTTTTAAAAACTCGATCATTCCATAAAGATATTTTTCCAAACCTCTAGAAAAATTTTAAAACTCAATCTTTCCATAAGGATATTTGTCCAAACTTCTGGATATTTTTCAAAACCGAGTTCCATAACCCAATCCTTCTATAAGGATATTTGTCCAAACTTCTGGATATTTCCAAAACTGAGCTTCATAACTCAATCTTTTCATAAGGATATTTGTCCAAACTTCTGGATATTTCCAAAACTGAGTTCCATAACTCAATCTTTTCAAAAGGATATTTTCCAAACTTCTGGATAATTTCCAAAATTGAGTTCCATAACTCAATATTTTCAAAAGGATATTTTCCAAACTTCTGGATAATTTCCAAAACTGAGTCCCATAACTCAATCTTAAAAGATATTTTCCAAACTTTTGGATAATTTTCAAAACGGAGTTCCATAACTCAATCTTTTCAAAATGATATTTTCCAAACTTCTGGATAATTTCCAAAATGAATTTCATAACTCAATCTTTTCAAAAGGATATTTTCCAAACTTTTGGATAATTTCCGAACCAAATCCTTCCACAAGGATATTTGTCAAAATTTCTGGATATTTTAAAAAACTGAGTTTCATAACTCAGTCTTTCCAAAAGGATGTTTTCCAAACTTCTGGATAATTTCCAAAATTGGGTTTTATAACTCAATCCTTACAAAAAGATATTTTCAAAGAACAAAGTTTCATAACTCAGTCCTTTCATAAGGGCACTTTTTCTTTCAAACATTATCTTTTCATAAGGATTTTTTTCTCCAAAATAAATGTCTTATTTCCATCCTTACTTAAGAAAAGAAAATATGAAGAAAAGATGAAGAAAAAAGATAGAGAAAATCAAAAAAGAGAAAAAAATCAAAAAAAAAGAGAAAATGAGAAAAAAGAAGAAAAAAAAAAGAAAATTAAGGTGAAAACTCGAAAGGGCACATTGAAAAGAACCTTTTCAGAATGTTCGAGGCACGAATCCAAACTGAAGCCTTGGAAACAAAGAGAATGAAGAATATTACTTCCATCAAGTTTCAGTGCCCTTGATATGAAGAAGTGGAACCTAAGAGAAAGAAAAAGATTGTTTGGCATCTTCAAGAAGAAGAAACAGATAAATTTTAACAGAATTCAGCCTCCTCGACACGAATGAGTAAAAACAATCAAATCAAATCAAAACTTAACGAAACTTCAGACTTTGTCTCATCGACGATATGGTAGCTTGGTCAAATCAAACTTCAGATCCTGCCTCTTCGTCGGTGCTGTAGATGGATCAACCTTTTAAACTTCAAACCTTGTCTCCTCGGCGATATGGCAGCTTGGTCAAAATTTATTGACTTTTAAGTTTACAACTTTTATCAATTTTGTAGCTAAAAAAAGAAAAGAGGAAAAAATTAAAAAAAATAGAGGAAAAAAGCTAAAAAAGAAAGAAAAAGAAAAAATGGGAAAAACCTCAAAACAAAAAAAAGAAAAATGAAAATCAAGGTGAAAACCCAAATGAGCGCCTTGAAAAGGTCTTTTTCAAACATCTCTAAGGCACGAACCCATAAAGAGGCCTTAGACATTCAAAATGAAAATACGTTAGTCTCATATCCCTGGAGTGGCAGCGGAATGAGCACCAACACAAGTCTAATAGTAGAGGAATTACAACCTCAGACCTTTACTCCTTGAACTACCAATGAAGTAGGTCACACATCCAATAGAAGAGGAACTACAACCTCAGATCTTTACTCCTTCCAATGGAGCAGATCACTCGACCCTATCTCCTTGAACTACCAATGGAGCAGGTCACCCATCCAATAGAAGAGGAGCTACAACCTCATATCTTTACTCCTTCCAATAGAGCAAATCACCCGACCCTATCTCTTTGAACTACCAATGGAGCGGGACATCCAGTAGAAGAGGAATTACAACCTCAGACCTTTACTCTTTGAACTACCAATGGAGCAGGTCACTCATCCAATAGCAGATGAACTACAACCTCAGGCCTTTACTCCTTGAACTACTGACGGAGCAGGTCACCCATCCAATAGAAGAGGAAATACAACCTCAGATCTTTACTCCATACAATTGAGCAGATCACCCGGCCCTATCTCATTGAACTACCAATGGAGCAGGACATCCGATAGAAGAGGGATTACAACCTCAGATCTTTACTTCTTCCAATGGAGCAGATCACCCGACCCTATCTCCTTAAACTACCAATGGAGCGGGAAATCCAATAGAAGGGAAACTGTAACCTCAGATCTTTATTCCTTCCAATGGAGCAGATTACCCAACCTTATCTCTTTGAAGTTTCAATAGAGTTGGTCACCCATTCAACAGAAGATGAAGCTAAAAAACAACAAAACAAAATAAAACAAAAAATAAAAAAAATAAAAAAGAGAGAAAAGAAAATGGCGAGCGAGAAGGCATTTGTTTTCGACTGAGCACCGTTGTACTTTGATGAGTCTCGACCTAGAAAGTAGAGGAGAAGATTGGTCGAAGAACCCAACATCCTTGGAGAGCAAAGATAGAAGACCTACCGAAGACTGAAGACCAAAGATCGAAGACCGGCGCTAAAGAAAAGAAGAAGCAACCTGAACTCATTTTATTTTCCCAACCTCATTTTGAAGATTTTGCTTCCCTAAGAGTGACAATATGGATCAACCAAGACAAAAAAGAAGACTTGCGCCGAGAGAAAGAAAAGCTACCGAAAAATGAAGACATACGTCAAGAGGGAAGAAGCTCAGCCGAACTGGATGAAATTGGCTCTTTTAGTCTTTACCCCATTGTTGTTGCACAACAATGAGTAAAGAGGGGCAACTGTAAGAACCTAATTTTATCCGGGCCCCTAACAGAATCAGCCCAAACCTAAACCAATCAAAACCCACTTACCCAAACTTGGATCCAAACCCATGACCCGACCTAAACAAAAAAACTAGTGCTAAATACCCTAACCCTAATCCACCACCGCCACTCTCTTCCGCAGCCATCGCCGGTGCTGTCGAGCCACTACCGTCCGATTCACTGTCGGTACTTCCCATTTCGAACCAAACCAACCCCAAACAAAATAATCTCCAAATCTGGTTCAAATCAAACCCTAAAAATAAAATAAAACATATTCCTAAAACCTACCACTACCCATCACTCATTTCAGCCGACCTATACCCTTTGTATACCCCTCATCTATTCGGCAAACTCCAAAAAATCCAGATTTCATCACCATACCTGCAACAAGCAATTAGAATAGGGGCTATTATTTTAATGTAAAATTTCAGTTATAAAAAATCGAATGGAAAATCTTGTAAAATGAGGGCTCAAAGTGAAAAAAATTAGAGATTTGAGAGAGGGTTTGGAGTAAAAAAATCTGAAAAAGGGGTTTTCGATCAAAAAGAAAAGGATTTTAAGTTCAAAAAATTTGTATAAAATCAAGTGATCAATAAAAATCAAACTTTTGAATCAAATCTTGGTTGTTGTTTTATTTTTTTCATTTAGAAATAAAAAAAGAGTGAAAGGTTCGTTTCTTACATGCTGTTGTGGTCGTCGGTGTCGTTGCTTACCGCCGTGAGGCGTTTCACCGATGAACGGCGAGATAGTGATGAGGGTGGCGCGCCGTCGGAGCAGGTTGAGGGAGAGAGTTGGAGAGGATGAGAGTTAGGGTTTTTATCTGATTCAAATGGAAAAAAGAACCTGATCTTTGTTTTAAACCATTTTGGGCAAAACGACGTCGCATTGGGCGACCCGACCCGCGTGGTGACCCTGAGATGGGGAAGGTTCCGCGTCTTTCAGGGTTATGGGATAATTGCTTAGTTGGTTCCTGCTCTTTTATACCGTTTCCAGCTTTTTTTAGGGTCAAATTATAGTTTCAGTCCTCCTTTTTATTCCCGCCTCCTTTTTCATCCTTTTTTTCTTTGATTTCACACTTTTGTTTTGCTTTTTATTCAATTTAGTCACTGCATATTCGTTGTATTTAATTTCAAGCACCTTAATTCTGTTTATTTACGTTTTAGCCCTCATGTTTTGCCCTCATTTCATTTTACTCCTTTAGCATGTATCATTTATGCCATGTAGTTAGATATTAATGCATTTTAGTCCTTTTTTTAGATTCATGTTGTTTAATGTATATTATTATTATTATTAGGTATATATAATATACTACTAGTATTATACAAAGTTTTTATATATATTATGTATATTAATATTATATAAAATAGATGTATATGCGTTTTTATTTCTATGTTCATATTTTATATTTAATATTTATATTTTTAGACTATATATATATAATGTTTGTGTAAGATAAAGTATGGTTTTTTTGTAAAATTATTATACAGAAATAATATTAAATACTTTTTAATATATATATAAATGAAACTTCTAACTTAATACATATAAGTATATTTTTGATAAATATAAAAATAAATTCATTTTAGCTTAAATATGGTATTTTAAGTATAGATCTAAGTAATAATAAATAATTATTTTTTAAAAATAGTATATATACGTAAATTATTAACTTTGATGTGTATAGTTTTTTTAACATAAATATTGAATATATTTTAACACAAGTAATATATTAAGTATATAAATACATATCCATAAAACATTATAATGTCATCATAATAATTAGGAAAATAATAAATTAAGGTAATATTCTTTTATTAGGCGGTTCGAGAACTAGTGTCTCGGGCGTAAAGGGATGCGACCTTCTCGATGCCCCTAAATAAAAAAATATCCTTACCATTTTAAGTTACAATATTTAAGGGGATTTTTTGTTATTTAGAATAGTTGAGAAATTATTTTCCGGGCGTAAAGAGAAGTGAATTTCTCGGTTATTCTAAATAACGGAACGTCTCTTTAAATATTTAGAACATCTGGGAAGTGACCCAGATGTTTCATAGACCCACGTCTAATTTGCTTTAGACTTTCTCTCAATAGGTTAGGCCTCAGTTTTAGCTATAATAATTGCAGCATGTGGGTCACATGATAAACACAAAAGGTGTGTGATTTTCTCATCAAGAAACTCAACAAGTCGATTCAAATAATCACTCGACTTTTTGTTTGGCTAAGACTCGAGCTATAAACTCATACTGCACAATAGTACAAGCAACATATGTCTATTTAACAGACTTTTAAGAGATAATTGCTCTTCAAAAAATAAATATGTATACCCATTAGTAACTCATTTTGCTTCACAATCCTTTTTAAGATCATATGATATCTGAAAATTATAACCCCAACTTCTTATCTCTTTGAGAGCTCTAAGAAAACATTTCAATGTTCATTATTTGGTTGTGGGTATATCTACAACATTTATAAAGCCAGATCGAGTATAATTCATTAAGAATGTACAACTCTCAATAAATATTAGCATACTAAGATTTATGATATCTTTTATTTTCTCTTTCAGTGTTATGCTAAAATTCATAGAGTTTTTTATGAATGATTGTTTCTTTACAAGAATCATTTTAAAACTAAAACTTTTATGAAGAGATTATTATTAAAGAAGATCTCTTATTAGTTTTAGTATATTTTAATTATAAAATTCTATTTATTTCACCCCCAAGTCATACGTTTCAAACTAAGAGGATAACATACTCTTAGTTTCATATAGTCACAAAAATATCACACTCATACATATAAATTTATATGCTACATAAAAACACATGTGATACAAGTTCATGACATAATTTTAGACACCTCACGTTTATTCCTACATTTCTAATAACTTTAAGGGTTGAAATAATAATACTCAAAATAAGGTGTTTAATTATTTTCGTATAAAGATATGTAAACATGATTTTTTGTCAACTTTACTCATATACACTAGAGTAAATTCTATAATAGGCTTTAGAACTCAAATATCAATATGGACATAAAATCAATTTGTTTATAAAGAATCTATATTCACAATATCATGTTATGATTTTAAACGAGGAATGTGATAAATTCAACATATTTTTATTTGGCCATCAAGACTTTGTCACAATTGAAAGGATTTTTTTATTACTCTAAAATTCTTAATAATTGGTATTCATTACCAAAAAAGTTTTAAATATTAAGGAGTACATTATAAGAAATTTTCAATAGTCTCTCTTTTCTATATTCTCTTTATCTTTTATTACAAAGTTGTATCAAGTTACAACAAGCTCTCTTTATCATAAAAATTACAAATTGAAATAGTGATCATAGTTCTGAATAATGCACCAGGTAAATTTCCAGGAAAGAGAAGTAGTGTCTAAGGCACTCTCAAATACCGAGTCTTTCCTAGAATTAATCCTAGACATAAATTTTCATACTATCACACCACTTTCTAATAATTATAAATGGGTTGCACAATATATTTCCCCCACTTTTTAATATGTTTTAGTATATAAGAAACATAATTAAAATTAGTGCTTAATAATTTTCTTAGTCTTTAAATCTTATATTTTGATCAAACTCATATTATTCTTCACTTTTAAAGACTACTTTTTAGAGGCTTATTCCTTTTAAAGGACATACAATTCATGTAATAGTCAAATCATGAGATAATAGCCAACAACTTAGATTAAGAATTTAATCTAATTTCACAGTCAAAACTCATGTAAACTTATTTACCTTTTTCTAGTCCCAGAGATGGATGCCACAAGCCACTCATCTTTATTCTCAATTAGATTGACCTCGAAGAGGTTGTTCACCATATGATCTTTTAATAGTCTTGTTTGTCTTTATAAATTTGTACTTCTCAAAAAAGTAAAAATATTAGTACCACAAATATAGTGATATAGTTTAGTTATAAAGACAAAATTTAGAAAATATGCATACAGTCATGAACAAAAATCAAGATTAATATGCCAATAACATAAATCATGCACGATGGCCAATACTTGTAACATATTGTAGCGACCTTTTTGAAATTCTCTTGCCGCAAAAAAGGAGTATTAGGTTTCCTTTCATCTTTTTGGAAAAGCAGGAAATTCTTTAAAAATTCGTGTTTTTTAAAAACAGTAAAACTTGGAGTCGCCACCGGCCACTAAGGTAGGCCAGACACCAAAAAACCAGAGATTCGTTAAAAAAGAGGGTTCGGGAGTTGGTTACGCGTAGGGAAGGATTATCACCCTCATCACGCCCGAAAACCGGTACCAAAATATATGTTGTTTTTAATTGATGGAAATTATCAAAATTTAAATTGAATTGTTCGCGATTGAATTTTGACTTTAATTAAACGGGCTTTGTCAAATTGGTGGGTTTGAATTAATTAAGCATTTAATTAATTACGGTGACAATACTTCGAACCATAGATTAAACCGACATCGACTAAGCCCGACTGCCGTGTTAATTTGTGGTTCAAACTTCGTGCATCACCTTATGCATGATGCAAGCAATTAAATATGATGTTATGACTTATCAAAATTTTATCCCAAATTACATTTACCTTTACACGATAAGAATTAATTCGAATATTTGGTAAACATCCATTGAGCCACGACTGTTACGACACAAATATCGGAATTAATAAATACCTTCATTTTATAATTTAAATTAATTAATTAAATACATGTCCAATTAAAATAAAAGTCATATGAATGACAATTAAAACGTATGGCATAGAAAGGCATAAAATAAGACCTAGGCCCACTAAAGTCATAACCTAAAAGGCCCAAATTATGAAAGTTTAATTAGTGATCTACTTAATAATTAGGTTAGTCTGATATTAGCCCTAAATTAATTAATTCCTAAAAACTAGAAAACCCTAACATTTTATGAATTATCTTGAACCATAATAATTAATTCGATTAATTTTAAACTAGTATCCCAATAATCCAAGGAAACTATTTAAAATAAATTGAATTAATTAATTATGATTTGAATTAGGTGATCTAAGTCAAATATTGATTTTATCCCTAAAAATAATTAAGAGACGCTCAATTAATTTAATGAATTTAACATTTATCCTAATAAGCTAAGGATAAATTTAAATTAATTAAATTAATCCGAACCTTAAATCTAACTACGGCTCTAAAAAACTAATCCTAAATTTAATTTAATTAATTTAAATTATGCCCCAATAAGCCGAGCACATAATTTCAATTAATTAAATTAAATCCTAAAACTTAAACTACCCAAAAGCTCTACCCTAAAAGAGAACACAAAAGAACAAATATAAATCAAGTAAATGCAACCAAGGCACATAAATAAAATAAATTAATAAATAAATATGACATAAAATAAAATGTATTAAATAAACATGCGATGCAAGGTTAAATTGGGGATAAAATAAAAAAAAACTAAGGGACCTAAAGAGCAAATTGAACACTGAAAAGGACCAAATTGAACGAAGCTTAAAACTTTGGGGCTCAAAAGGGTATTGGACCATTTAAAACTGATTTTGGTTGAAAACATGGATGAAAATGAAAATTAAAAAAAAACAATGAAGGACTGCAAAAGGGATTTAAAAAGACGGAATGGCCTGGGAGATACGGAATGGCCTGGGGAGATATTTTAGAAACACGGAAGGACTTATCTGAGAATAAACTATTTAAAAAATTGGATTAAACTTGAAATAAGGGTGAAATTGCAAATTTAGAAAAACCACGAGGGACTCGGGGTGATATTTAGAAAACCGAAAACCCCTCGGGCTTAAATATGAAAATGCGGAAGGTTTTAAAAATAAAATAACCTGTTTATTTTTTAAAAACTCGTATAAATTCATTTTCTTGCCGCAAATGGAAATTTTGGTTCATTTGTTTAAGAAACACACAAACGCTCTGCCCTCTCTCCGAAGCTCGAATGAACACCGCCGTGGTGTTCATTCCTACCACCACAAAACCCAGAAATCGGCCACTAATAGCCGTCGTAAACTCCTTTTCGGCCGCCGTCCATTAGCGCCGTAAAACCCAAAACCACAACCAAAAACCTCTCATTTTCACTCTGACACTAAAATCGACCTTCGATTTACCTAAAAAACAAAGCTTAGTCCTAGATCTAAGAAAGTAGACTCGGAAAAACAAACTCGTTTCTTTTTTTCCTTTTTAACCGATGACAGACCACCCGAAACCTCACCGGCGGCCGGTAAAGTTGACTGAAGTCATCTCGGTTCACCCCTAAAGGCGCGAAGGCCACGGGTTTGTCATCGGAGAACGATGCAGCGATAAGAGACGGAAGGGTAAAAATCTAAAACCTAGATCTATCTTTTTTTCTTTATGCATGCAGATATCGAAAGGAAATGTACCCCAAAAGACTCTTTTTGTATTGCTTCTCAAAACTCTATTACAATATGTTGGGTTTCGGTTTTTATAACTAAATGAATTACATGCAAGAGAATATAAAAAATTAGTTACGATCCTTTCTGAAATTCGCAGGAATCCTTATGATTTTTGCTCGTTTTGGTTCGATCTACCTTTTGTGCTTTTTACTAATGCTTGCTCTGTTTTTGGTTGTGTGGGTGCTGTGGCTGAACGAGGGAGATGGGGACCAGAGAGAGAGGGTTGCAAAAGCTAGTCACGACAGAGGAAGAGTCACGGGAGTTTGAAGAGTCGCGCGTGCGACACGAGCGCACGTGAAGGAGCGCGAAGGCCGGGGCGTGGGCACGTGAAGGTTCCAGAAGCCTCCTCTGCTTCATTCCTAGCCGTTAGATCAAGGGCCAGATCTAAAAGCCCTAGAGTTGCTGTGCCAAAATGAAATGGCATTAGGGTTTTCATTACCTGATGTAATTAGGGTTCTAAGTGTTGGGCTCAAAACGGGCTAAAGCGTATTTATTTATTTTTGGGTTTTTTTTTAATTTGTACAATGGACTGTAAATAACAATAAACTTTAGGCTTTTAATTATTATTTAATTTGTTTTTTCTATTTTTAATTTAATAATAATAGTAGTATAATAATATAATATAATAAACAGAGTAATAAGATAATATTAACATATAATACGAATTAAAACAAATATTCCTAATAATAATTTTTATGTTTTTAAAAATACTATAATATCAAAAAGGGTAATATTTAATAACCAAAGCCCAAATATTCACAAAAAATAAATTGAGTTAACCCCAGATAAAATTAGTGATTACACGTATCCATCTATTTTATAAATAATATTTATTCTCAGATAGATCAAAATTATATAAAGTCAGATGTCTTTTATCACATGAAAATTTTATGTCACGTTAATGTTAATCTATAATCACATCAAACATGTGATATAATTGCGATGTCTCTCTGGATATAAATCTCTAATAATTATTGCGTGTATCTCTAGATATTATTATAATCATAGAATTAAATTTAGCTTCTAAACATGCAAAAATAAAATCAGATATAAGTCAAAGATACATATCTTAATGAAGTTTCAATAGTTATTGAATGGCCTAAAGCACCTGAACTTTTAGGCCTTAAATCTCGATCCTTCAAACAAGCTCACACCTGAAAAAGCTAGAAGCCTTTGAAGCAGAATCATTAGAATCAACCTTTGAAACAATTGATTGATTATTTTCTTTCAAAACAATAGTAATATCATATTCAGACTAAGCAAATTATTTACACTCACAATAAAAAAAATAATGACAATAATTCTTATGACCCAAAACTTATCACAGATTTCAAGTCGATGCCAAAATTATTTTCTTAACATTCGAGTTTTCCAACAGTGTAGAATCTTGAGTATCGAGAATTTTGTATTCACTTGGTATAAAAATTCGGAGACTTTCATTGTGCTTAATCCAATAGAGCAAAAACATTAAATTTAAAAATAAAAAAAAAACATGGCTGGAATTTAAATCTTAACTTGTTGATCAATTCAAATTTTAAAGTTTATAGATATCTCCAATCTCTCCAAATGCTGCATAATCTGGTCTTTGATTTTACGCAATATTGGAGCCGAAAGAGGTGGTATTGACTTCCCATAATCTACGGGATGTTTTACCCACTTTCAGACGTGGTCAACTTAGTGCTTTTCATAACTTCATTGTTCTTGTACTAATAAACAATTCTGATTTGATCCAAACCCCCCACTAACTTGCTAAGCTTGGGGTTTCAAAACAGAATTCACCTAAACTCAATCGTTTTTTGCACCAGTTTAAATACTTCTAAATTATAGGTAAATTTATTGCTGCAAAACAACATGATTGGTACTAACTGAACAATATATAAGTTGAAAAACAAAAAGAATAAAATTGTTATTGTGATGTGTAGTCACTGCCTTAAAAGTATTTACGTTCAGATGCGTGTAACCCAAAATTGAATGTTGCCCCCAAGGTTAACACAATCTTCCTTATTTTGTACACTTGAAAGAAGGAAGTGAAACTAAAATAGAAGTTGCCCTTTTCGAAAGTGGTGGTGGAAGATGTAGAGAGAAAATGAGAAAAAAATAATTATTTTTCATTGTGTAAAATGAGGAGCATTAAGGCTCATTTTTATAGTAAAAAGTTGAGATAAAATTGTTCATCTCAAATAATAAAAAATCTCTGAAAATTACTCTCAATCACATAAAATACTTGGTCCTCATTAATTGATTCTGAATTTAAAATTTAAAATTCACATAAAATACTTGGTCCTCATTAATTGATTCTGGATTCAAAATTTAAAAAATTTACGTGGATGGTGTACAAAATGATACGCATGCAAGCACATGAATATAAGATAGTCCTAAGCTATCCCTTACTACTCAATGTGAGTAAGGTTGAATGTGCGTAAGGTTGAGAGTTTGTATATAAACTCTTCCATAAGTTAGTATCCCACCAATGTGGGATAACTTCTTTGCATTACAAAATAATACCAACAAAACATACGCATAAGAAACAAAGAAATTATACATTACTTACTTGACATCTTTAATTTACAAGAAGAAAAAAAAAGGTGATGAAATAAAAACTTTTCCATGTTATTTACATTTTACAGGCATACAAACAGCATTACCATGCTTCTGTTCTTTCCAGAAATGAACAAAAATGGCTGCCTATTAATTATAACTAGCTACCAACACTGATCAGTCTCCCAATTCCTACGGATACGATATCCAGGAAACACCGATGCTGCAGCGGCAGCCATTGTTACTGCTGAACGAAAGGGGATGTCGTTCCGACCGTAAAGATCCCTGTCATAATCAGCACGTTTATCAGGATCAGACAACGTGGAATAGGCAGCATGGATCTTCATGAACAGATTAGCTGACATCTCTTTCTTCTTCATGGACACAACATCAGGGTGACACGTTCTTGCCAGTCTCCTATAGGCTGCTCTGATTTCGCTCCCGTCGGCGGTCGTCGGGATGCCGAGGACATCGTAGAATGTCGATGAATCCATCTCCGGTTGGATGCTACAGGCCAAAAGTTGAACAGAAAAAATAAAGCCGAGGGTTTTGAGGTAACAAAAAGGGATGTGTGGGGTTAATATAACGGAGGTGAAGAAAAGTGATAAGTGGTGTGGAATCGATTAAACCAAATTGGTCGACTTGATTATAATTATGTTGTGATGAATCCTTATCCATGGAGCTGAGTCAGACGACAGGTCTTGTGGATAGACTTTGGATTTGGCTTAGTGATTGGTCCTACTCCCACTTTGGAGAAATTTAATCCTCGAATGCTGGAAAATTTTGGATTCCATCCGGTTTTCTTGGAGGAAAATTCAAGAACACCTTTAGAGGAAATTTAGTTTGATGTTTTTGGATTTGCTAAGACTTTTTTTCTAATTTTCTGAATCTTATCTGATCATAAAAAGTATATAAATATTGCCGCAAGCCAAAATTCCATTGGATGACTAGATTTGAAGTCGTTTCAGTTCCATTTTTATTTTGCTTACGGAAGTGGCTGTTTTGCGTATATCATAGTTGAACCTCCCAACTCTTTATTTTACTTTGAAAATGTATTTTTATAATTATAAATATCTAATTCGTCTGGTATTATAAAAGTTTATTATAAAATAATTCTTTCGTTCTAGTTTACTCTATTCTTACGCGAATATTTTAACTCATGACCTTAACTCTAGAAGAACTTAACGCCTCTAGCGGAACTTTGTGAAAGACTTTGGGGTACAATAGGGACGGAGTCAGGATTGTGGGCATGGGCGGATCTACATTATAATTTGAGGGATCAATTGACCCTACTTGATTTTTTAGGATATAAGATTTTCAAGGGATTAATACAAAACTTTTAGAATTTTATATGAGAAATATTATAATTGACCACACTTAATTTGTTGAGGTATGAGGTCAAAAATAGTTATTATAGTAGTATAAAAATCCTCCATACCTTATATATTGACCCCACTATATGTAAATACTGGCTTCGCCATTGATTGTGTATTGGGGGAGAACCTAAATATTTAAAAAATGAGGGAGAGAAATGTATAATTAATCTATTTAAAAAAAATTCTATATTACAAAGGTAAAAGAAAATTGGGGTTGGAGACATGGGTACAACTTTAAATTGTTCAACTTTCCATTGCTATATAAAGTCTACCAATCGTAATCATTATAGTAGGAGAATTTATATCATAAACCCTCGTCACCATATTATTTATGATATCAACCAATAAAAATTATTTATTTTATTAGTTTTTATGTCATATTTTTACCAAGTGAATCTTCACTCATATTTACTGCAAATTAAATTAAGAATCAGTTTTTATCAAGTGAATATTCACTTGGTAAAAAAACGACATAAAAAAAATTAATGAAATTTAATAATTTTTATTGGTTAGAATCATGAATGACATGATGAAGAACTCCATAATATAATTTCTTACTAAGTAGGGTCTCCAATATCTTTAATGACCTCATTGCTTTCAAGTCTTTATGTTTTTGTTGTCTTGTGATGTTTGGCCTACGTATTAGTTACTACATTTATTGAGTTTTAATCCTTTAATTTTACTAAAATATTTTTTTAATTAAGCCAGTGTTAAGTTATAAGGGTGATTTTGGCTAAAGATGCTCATATTGTCTTATTTTGTATGAATTCGAATCTTGGTATGTAAATGTAATACCTCTCTATTTAATTAAAGATATAGGGGTGTTTGGTAAACAACTTTTAAAAGAGTTTTTAGCTTATTTAGACACAAATAGATTATTGGTAATCAAATCCTTCATTTTTAGTGCTTGGTAAATACCTTTTTGAAAGAGCTGATTGTGCAAAATAAGCTAAAAAATTCAACGGATTGGAAGAGCTGATTTGCAAAATAAGATATTAAATGATGTACTTGACTATATTATTTTCATAATTACGACTTTGCCATAAAACATAATCTAATGAAATAGTGTTAATATTTTATTTTATTATTCTATTTTTTAGTTGTAGATTCTCAGGTATATTTTAGTTAAGAAAATATAGCAAAACATGAAAGTGAAAAAAATGTAGTGTTGATATTTTATACAAGGTTAATATTTAATAGTATATATCAATCTCCACAAGGTTAATATTTGTAAATATTAAATTTAAATTTTTTTAAAAATTTTCAAAAATATTCACTAATTTTCTTAAAGAATTTTCAATTCCTTGTCAAAAGCATTTTATCCAAATAATTTCTCCCTAATAAAGATTAAAGTATTATAAAACATATATGTACTTAACAACTAAATGTATCATTATTTGTCATTTTACCCATATCAGCTATAAACTATCAGCTAAGTTTTACCAAATATTTTTATATAAACAATTAACCAAATCAATTTCTTAAATCAACTAAAAAAATCAGTTAATCAAATCAACTACTGCAATCAGCTATTAGCCTTTGCCAAACACCTTTATAACTTTTTTGAAGTTGTTTTGGCAGAATTTTTACTTCCGAGCTACACGTAATTAAGATAATTATTTACCAATAATTTCTTTTAATTTAATCTAATTCAAATTCATAAATATACATGCTGCCTGCATAGTATATATGTATTTTATCACTTTCGGTACACAAATTCTTAAAAGACTTAAATATAAACTAAGTGTTGAAAATATTTTTTTATTTTTTATTTAAGTGTTTAAATTATTTTTAGATAAAATAGGTTTCTGATTTTCTTTTTAAACTAAGTGCCCAATTAAAAAACATGACACTCAATTATTAATTGACACACCAAAAAAATCAAATTCACAAAAAAATAGACATTTATTTGGACAAAAATTAAAATTTTAGACACATAATTTGGTAAAAAAAATATTTAGGCACGTATTTAGACAAAAATAAAAAATCTAGACACCTATTACATAAAAAAATTAAACATATAAATAAAAAATAAAATCTTTTGAACACATATTTTATATTTAAGACGTTCCTTTTAACTCCTAATAAACTTCCAAGTGCTATGTACGAATGTACCCACCGTGGTATACTGGTATTCCACGTAACTATTTAATTCAAAATATATTTTTTTATCAAGATTCAAAAGATATTATCTTTACTGAATTTAATAGTAATTTTATATTAAGTTTAAAGTATTACCTCATGCATGTCAAGTGATATATATATTTAAATGACTAAAATTATAGTTATGAACAGTTTTATCACACATGATTTAAAGTATTTTTTATTAGAACTATAATATAAACATTTTTATCTCTTATAATTATAATCGGATTTTTATAAAATTATTTTAAGAATTGTCAGTGTTATTTTATCCTGTACAATTTTAAAATTATCATTTTAATATATTATCACCTATAGACTGATTTAATAATTATCATTATTTTTATCTAGTACAATCATGATTATGATATATTTAATTTGAAAAGTGCCATTTAAATATTTTTTATATCCTAATAGTAAATTGAGATCGAGGAAATTAATAACTTCAAACAATTTTTATTAACATATTATATTTTATCTTAATAACAGTTTAGATTACCCTACAATGTATCTTGTCAACAAATTTTAAAAGATAAAAAAATTAACTGAATCCTAACAAATAATTTAATAGAGTAAAAAGTAGAAAAATATAATTTATCCAAAAAAAAAAGAAATTATAATGATGTAGCCGCAGCTGATCTTGCCCGGTATGCTCCAAAGGTTCATCGGTCGGACTCATTGGAAAAAGAATGGTAAAAGGGTGGTCTACGATCAGGGCTTTCTTTAGGGGGGAGGACCATTTTAACTGGAGCCATGGACCCACTTTCTTCAAGGCATCTAACTATGGCAGAATCTTTCACTGCAGCACCTGTGCTATAGACCGGCTTAGTTCTCGACCTCGGTCGAATGGTTCTCACTTTGGCTATTGTATCGATTTTTTTTTAAATCATATCGAGTCGCTAAAAGAAATGTAGACCTTTTTTTTTGAAAAATATTTAGAAATTAGGGAAATCTTTTAAAAATTATTCGTATTTTTTAAAATAAAGATTTGGAGTCGACACCGGCCACTTAGGTAAGTAGGACACCGTAAAACCAAAGATTCATTCAAAAATAGGTTTGAGAGTTGATTACGTGTGGAGAATGATTAACACCTCATCACACCCGAAAATCGGTACCAAAATATTTGTTGCTTTTAATTGATGGAAATCATTAAAATTTAAATTGAATTTAATTAAATGTTCTTGGTTGGATATGAACTTCAATTAAACAGGCTTTTGTCAAATTTGTGGGCTTGAATTAATTAAACGTTTAATTAATAAGGGTGGCGATTTATCAGACCATAGATTAAACCGACATCAAATAAGCCTGACTGCCGGGTTAATTTATGGTTTGAATTTCGTACATCACCTTTATGCATGATGCAAACATTTAAAAATTATGTCATGACTAGGGGTGTAAACGAGCTCGAGCTCGACTCGGCTCGTTAAGATTTCGAGTCGAGGTCGAGCTCGAGTAGTTTTTAATGAGCCTAAGAAATCTGAGCTCGACTCGGCTCGTTAAGAACTCGAGTCGAGTTTGAGCTTGATTCGAGCCCAATCGAGTCACGTGTTGATCGATATTTGACTGTGTCAGACTCGAGTAGCTCGCTATCTGGCACGTTTCATTTAAAGCCATGTCAAGAAAAAACTTAATACACAGGTTGTGTAAACTCAAGCTTGTTAATTTTAGGGTTTAGGGTGTTAGTTTAGGGTTTAGATGATTAGGTTATTGGGTTTAGAATTTAGGATTTAGATTTTAGGGTTTAAGACTTATGTTTAGTATAGGGTTTTAAGTTTAGAAATTTAGATTTAAAATTATAAAAAATAAAAAATTTAGTATATTATATTTTCGAGTAGCTCGCGAGCTTTTCGAGTCAGATATCAAGTAGCTCGGCTCGTTAAGAACTCGAGCCGAGTTCGAGCTCGAGTCGAGTCTAATCGAGTCAAGCTTTGACCGAGTCGGGCTCGAGTAGCTCACGATCTGTCTCGCCTCATTTACAGCCCTAATCATGACTTATTAAGTTTTAATTCAAATTAAGGTTTACCTTCAGACGATAAGAATTAATTCAAATATTTGATCAACATCCATTGAGCTATGACTATTACGATACAAATATCGAAATTAATAAATACCTCGTTTCTATAGTTTAAGTCAATTAATTAGTAACGTGTCCAATTAAAATATCAAGGTCTAATGAATGACAATTAAAATGCATGGCATAGAATTGCATGAAATAAAACCTAGACCCACTAAAGTCATAACCTAAAAGGCTCAAATTATGAAAAATTAATTAGTGATCTAATTATTTATTAGGTTAGCCTAATATTAACCCTAAGTTAATTAAATCCTAAAAATTAGAAAATCCTAACATTTTATGGATTATCTTGAATCAAAATAATTAATTTGATTGATTTTAAACTAGCATCCTATTAAGCCAGTGACACTATTTAAAACGGATCAAATTAATAATTATGATTTTAATTGAGTTTTCATATAAGTCAAATATCAATTTCATCCTAAAATAATTAAGAGGTGGTACAATTAATTTAATTAATTTAACATTCATCCAAATAAGACAAGGAAAAAAATTTAAATTAATTATATTAATTTGAACCTAAATCTAACTAAAGGTTTTGACTAATCTATACCTACATTTAATTTAATTATTTTAAACTTACACACAATTAATTCAATTAATTTAACATTCATCTAAGGGTTCAACTAACCTAAAACCTAAACTAAATTCATTTTAATTAATTTAAACACACACCCCATTAAGCCAAGGGCATGTTTTAAATTAACTAAAATAAATTTTAAAAAGCTAAACTATCCTATAAACAAACAAACAAGCAAAACAAAACAAATAATTAAATTAAACAAAAACATATAAGAAAGAAACTTAAATAAATAAAGAAAATTATCAATAAATCTCATAAATATTTCATTAAACCATAAGAAAATGTTGCATAATAAGTAAACAAGGAAAGAAAATACCAAAATCTAAATATATGCTCCCTTAATCAATTCACAGATCATTGTCGTTGGTTGAAAAGCTTGATTTAGGGATTAGTGATTCGAATGATGACAAGGGTTGGTGGCTTTGAAGGTTGCCGATTAGAAGAAAAAAAAGGAGAGTGGGGGGGCTGCCGAAGGGTTAATGAACTTTTGGGGCTGGAAATGGCTTAGGGGGGAAATGAATAATGTGGCCGTGTGAAAAGAATCTTGGGAACGGCTCCAGGGGAGCGGCTAAGGAAAACTAAAATATAAGGCAGTGGAGGCATGAATATGGAATAGGGCAGTGGGGAATAGTGGAATGAAAATGTAGGGGAGCCGTATGTGGGAGCGGCTGTGTAAAGATGGGGTTATGAATCATGGCCTCCCCGAATTATGGTATATAAATAGAGAGAGAAGAAGGATATTTGGGGAATAAAAATGGGATATAAGTTTTAATATATAAGGTGATAAAGGGTATTTTTGGGTTATCTTTTTAAAAATGAGAACTAATGAAAATCAAGACATTGGGCATTAAGTAGTAATTTATCTAATGCGAGTGAGGGATCCATCCATTCATCCAATGAGAGTAAAAACTTAATGAGAAATGAGTTAAAATATTCATTCTTTGTACTTTTTATTAAATAAAATCATAGATAATATCTCATATTTGATGTGGGTTATTGAATTAGGGGATAAGATTTTAGGTATTAAAAATGTGATGTGGATTGATCTTATTTCGCGCATTTTAATTTAGACCCAAACAAATTGAGTGTCTACAACTACGTCAGAGAGAAGAGGTCCTTAGACTCTATTGGAACAAAGCTAAGTTTCAACTACTTCTCTCTCGGGTTCAATGAAAGCAACCTCAAAAGAACCGAGGCATAATAGTGTGGTACTTCGATTAGTCGCTGGTCAAAGCCCGAAATTTTAAAAACTTAATTTTTTTAAATTAAATATATATTATTTTTAACAGTTTAAAGGTGATTACAAAATAGTATATGTTCATACATATTCTTAATCATTTGACAATATGCACACACCTTGCAGACGAAACGATTTGAACATGTGTCTCCTAAGATGAATATCATCCTCTTTTTTTACCAAGACACTTGTTGGGTTCAAATATATATTATTAACGATATGAAACTTATAAAATTTTAATTAATGAAACTCTTATAAAAATAAAACTTATCTCTTACATTAAAAATCTAATGATATGCATTTTTAATAGATAAATTAGATACCAACAGAGTTGGTCAAAGTGGTAAGCAGCTTGGTATATCTTAAACAACTCTCGAATTCGATGCGTTGTGCATACAAAAAATCTCTATAGAGAGATTAACATGTTGTCACTGAATTTTAGCTTGGCATAAAAAAATAAGGAAAGAGATCGCGTCAAACATGGAGAATAAAATGAAAATCAGCTCTCAAATCAAAGTTGAATCGAGTGGAAAAGGGGGAAATCGGCTCAAAAATTCAAGCCAGTCAAAACTGTATGCAAAACACAAGAAAAAGGAAAGAAAATTGGATCGAATGTGAAGAAAAAGGTAAAGAAAAATCAAGCAATTAGGGGCTGATTCGAATAAAAAAGAAATAAATCAGTCCCAAATTTTTGCAGATTCGATTAAAAAAGGAACATATCATAAGATTTAGACAGATTCCGGTCAAATTGGAGAAAAGAAAAGTGGGAATCAAATCAAGGATTTTAAGACAATATTCCACCTGATTTTGGGTATTAATTTTAATTATTTTCCATGTATTTTTGGGTAGAAAATCCTATATAAACCCCCTCTCCATCACTTGTAAGCACACACCACAACACATTACGAACATTACAACACAATTCATACAATCCTTATATTGTATCCGGAAGTTTATTGGAAATTTGTATTGAAGTTTTTAGTGGAAATACAAGAGTTGAAGTTCTTCAACTAGGTAATTTGTTCTTATTTTTTATTTTTTTATTTTCTTTATTTCGAACATATTAAAAATTGAGAACCATTCTAAACCTTTTTGAATTTTTAAGATCTTTATTCGAATATTTTAACCCTAACACAAAAAGGGGAATTCTTGGATGTACCACCATTAGAGACGGGGGCCGACGCTAGTGGAGGACGGACTACGCGGTGGTTCACCATCCTTGCTTTTTTTTTTTTTTACATGATGAACTTTTTAATTGGATGTTTGATCTTTGTTTTAAAATTAAAGTTGATAAATGATGTTTTGGGGCTTCCAACCCATTTCAAATAAAGGTGAGCCATTTAATGTTATTAAACCCTTGTATCCTTTTATTCTACAAAATTATTTTAAATATTCTTTAAATGTGATATATAATTTTAACTTGGGATGTTAGTTTTGTTTCCTTTTTTAATTCCAATTTTTTATTTATAAAATCTATCTTTATCATTTTTTAGGAAAAATAAAATTAATCTTTTTACAAAGTCCATCCGAATATCGATTGTTGACTCGAATTAGATAAAAAGTACATTCTTTTTAAAAAAAATATAACTTCCCCTTTTTTATTATTTTTTAAATTTAATCAATATTCTCTTTTTTATATCTCGTTAGCTTAATTTGAATTTATAATTTTTTTTCTTTTAATTAAATTATTAGTTTAGATAAAACACCTAAGTTTAGGTTCTTGAAAGCCTAGTTAGAGCCTTAAAGGTTAATAAAAAACTATTCTCACGTTAAAAATCATAAAATACACTTAAAAATATTTTAACCATGGTCGGCAAAATACAATTAGACAATTCTTAGGGTTAATAATTACCAACTTAGAAAAATAAAAGGTTTCAATACACTAATTGCTTTTGTGATTGCTTGTTTAAAGAGTGGAACATAATTAATGCGGTGTCAAAAGAAGGTAATATGTTAGCGCCAGAGATGTTAGCGGTGATTAAAGTTTACTCTTCGGATGGTAGAGCCGTTAAAATGGCATCATATTCATAAATGGACAATAAGTTAAATTTTATACGAGCTTACAATTTCGACATTAAAACATTTTGTAATCGGCTAGGTACCAATTTTTGGGCGTTGTGGTGTGCTAATCATTCTTCACACGTAACCGACTCTCGAACCCATTTTTGTATTTTTCACAGACCAAAAATATTATTTTAATTAAATAAAATAATTTTATTAAAATGACCAATTTTAGATAATCCAATTACACTTTTTTTTTTAAAAGTTAGTGGTGACTCTATTGTTTTAACTTTCATTTAAAAACGTCGAGACTCTTAGAAAAGCTGCGACATAACCCACCCAACCTTAAAAACGGAAAGAATAACAAAAAAAAAAAGATGAATTAGATAATTTTTATAAAATTAAGTTTTTACGGTAAAAAAATTTGAACATTTTAGTAGTCTTTTTATCTAACTATGAGACTCGTATATTTTTTAGTAATTTTTTAAAACTGTTGTGCCAATTAATGGAAGTGTCCACTTGTCAAATTATTATGATGTTATGTACGATTTTTCAAGTGTCTTTTTGCATTATATATGATACGATTATAATTAACAAAATAAATATAGAGTAATTATACAATATATTGGAGGTAATTTTTTTTTTATTTTCACTGGCATCTTAATTTTAAGGGTTAAAGATTTAGTTTAAGGTTCTTAATTTAAGAGTTTAGGTTTATGTGTTTAGAATATAGAGAATATGGTTTGAATTTAGGGTTTAGGGCTAAAAATTAGGTTTAGATGTTAAAATATAAATCTCTAACATATTATCATAAAACCCTAACCCATAAACTATAAATTCTAACTACAACCCCTAATTATAAACCCATAAACCCTAAATTCTAAAATAAATATATAATACCCAAAATTAAAAAGCTTGTAAAAATAAAATATTTTCACCGCCATACATCAGATATTTTTTCATAAATATAACACAAAAAATTGGGTGTCATTAATTTTTTCAACTCGATCCATTTTGTTGGAGGAAAAAAAACCGATAGCAAAAGTCCAACTTATTAAAAACAATCTGTAATATTAGCTCCACAAATTCTTCCACCCAATACTTTACAAGCACACCAGGTCAAGCAGCAGTCCCACAACTCCAAAATGCATTGGATCTAGAGGCTCATCATATCAACTTGGATACCCCCACCCACCTAGCATCACTCATTTGCAATGTCCAAAAACTACTTTTTCTTTTTAAATCTAATTTAGAAGATGTAAGGTCCAATTATATTATATAAAATTTAATTTTAAATCAATTTAAAATTATACGATGAATATAAATGAATGACTGAAATTCATACATGTAAAAAACAAAAATGGATAGTTTGAATGCATAAAAATTTAATTTTAACCATCGATTTATCTTTATCCGATAATCTCAAATCAGTATAAAACTTAAAAATCTTACGTAATATAACTCCATCTTACTCAGTCCAGAATTGTAAACAGTTGAAAAACAATCCTTGCCTGCCACAATCACCCTAAATGTTACTGTATTTTTGCATTGAAAAACTTTATAGAACAATGGATCATTGATTAAAGTGTTTTGCCTTACCAAAACTAGTTGAAATGCCTAGGATCAAACTATTCCGCATGTGGCCATATATTCCGGTTCCAAATATCACACAACAAGCAAATGAATAATTTTAGCAAGTTGAAAAGTTTACGAGGCTATGTACAATTTATTAAAATGAGACTCTTTAATTTATATATTAGTAAAATAATATTAAAGACATTTTTTTATTTTAATATATTAAATAAAAATCTTTTCTTTTCCTATAAACATTTAACTTTTGGGTCCTCTTTTCACGGGCCATATACGAAAAATCCCACCCATTTTTTAACAATCTCAGCTTAAGTATGATCACGTGATACAAACCCTTTTTGCCATATGTACCTTTCCCAACGTCCACGTCACCATGATTAGGACGATGATACCAAAGAGCCGTCTTTCCACCGTTTGATCACAACACCCACCCCACATCGGTTTTCGTCCGTTGATAAGCTCTTATCGTTTTCTTCAACTAAGCCGAAGAGAAAGTAGAGCACATGTAATCAAAGATCCCTTCTTTCTGCAATCTGCCTCCCTCATTAGGCTGCAAAAATCCCAGATATACTTCTACAGATATATTTCATTTCTCTATCAGAAAGCATCAAAAAGACCTGGTAATCTTTCTTTTCAATTTTTTTATTACTACTTCCTTATAGTATTTGTTGCTTTTGATTTTATCTTGAGAATCTTTAGTATGGACTTTGCCACTTGGGATCTGGTATTTCTGGAAAAATGATGCTTTGACTGTAAGAATATAGAAAAATGGATACTTTTTATTGATATTTCGATCAATATTTTTATGTTTGGGATTTAGAAAAAGGGGGGTTTTTGTTTGTGGGTACTTCTTTTTGATTGATTGTTCTGTATTGTTTTGCTGCTTGTTTATTTAATCATTGATATGTTGGTTAAAATTGGGGTTTTTTATGCTTTGGTGAATTTAGGGTTTTTAATCAATATCTGTTAAGATGGAGAATGAGACAGGAATGGTTGATGGTGCTGTTACTGTAGACAATAAGATTATGGATGAAAGAGTTGCCGATGAGAACGTGCAGGAAAAGCTTGCTGGGGGTTCCGATGAAACAAAGGATGAAGAAGATGAGGTTTTTGAGGAGGCAATTGAAAGACAGGAGAATTTTCTGGAGCTGACAGAAAGTTCTGAAATGGATAACAGCAGTGGAGTTACTGGTGCAATTGGAAATGGCGAGACGAATGGTGACTCTGGTTTAGATGAAGTTAAGGAGAATTTAAATTCGGAACCTGAAACTGAGACTTTTGAAGAGGCAGTTGTTCCAAGTGATGTTGGACTTGAGGAGGATGCGGTGCCAAGTGAGGTTGGACCTCAGGTGGATGTCGTTTCAAGTGACATTGGACCTGAGGAGGATGTGGTGCCAAGTGAGGCTGGACCTGAGGTGGACGTGGTTCCAGGTGACGTCGGACCACAGGTGAATGTGAGTCCAAGTGAAGTTGTAGCTCAGGGGGATGTGGGACTGTCAGTGGATGATCAGAAAGAGGAGGAACTGTTGAGCGGGGAGAATGTTGGTGGAGGTGTGGTGTCCGATAAGATTGATGAAGTAGAAACTGAAATGAGAGTAGGGACTAATGAACTGAGTGGTGGAAAGGAGCTACCTGAAATTGGTCATACGGGAGAAACTGAAGTCCCAAGGGATGAGAATGAGGGAAACAAAACATTGGATACATTAATTGAGAAGCATGTGAATGGAGATGCTGATACAGAGTATTTGGTGGGAACGTCGGCTGACAAAAATTTGGAAACTCCGGAAGTTGCTAAGGTGGAGGAGGATGTTAAAATGGATCCAAAGTTGGAAGTTTTGCCTCACGCTGATAAGGGTGATGAATCAACGGAGGGTGCAGTTGCTACTGATTTTCAAGATAAAATTGCTGGGGGTTTTGCTGATACTTCAGCAGGCATGGTTGTGAATGAAATTAAAGCATTAGATGAAAAGTCAGCTAGTTTTGATACAGGGGATCAGGGAAAAGAGATTGCTGAAGTGAAAGATGCTGAAGCTGATCTTGATTCAGTGGATGCTGGAGATGAGGGTGAAAAAGCATACAAGGCTTTAGCTACTGTGGAGACTGTAGATAACACAAATGGAGAAGTTAAAGATTCATCAGATGCAGAGGAAATAAAGTATAATGGTGCTGTTGATAAACTGGAAAATAAGCCATCTGAGCTTAGTAGATCTGTTGAAGGAACAGTTGCTCCCGAATTTGGAGACTTATTGTCTCCAGAGAAACTTAGAGATCAGAAGAATGAGAAGATTGAGTCTGGTAGGCCTGATTTGAGACCAGAGGTGCATGATAGTTCTCAATCTCAGCTCCCTGGTGAAATGGTGGATAAACTTCAAGATTTTAATTCAGTGACTGAAGAGCCTGAAAAGAAAGCAGAAAAAGATCCGGAAGATAAGCCAGGTACCAAAGTGACTATTGATCAGGAAGTGCAACAACATGCTCCGGTATCTTCTCTTTCGTCAAAACCTGAAGAGTCTGGAAAGAAAATTGATATAGTTCAGGAGATGAAGCAAAATATTCCCGTGGTTAAAGAACCTGAAATTTCACCTTCTCCGGTGCCTTCGTCATCTGTGAAATCTGTAAATTCTGCTACCCGTTCTCATCCTGCTGGCCTTGGTCGTGCTGCTCCACTGTTGGAGCCTGCACCTAGCGTAGTGCAACAGCCTCGTGTAAATGGCACCGTCTCCCAGGCACATGCACAACGGAATGAAGATCCTGCTAGTGGAGAAGCCGAGGAGAGTGACGAAACTCGTGAAAAACTTCAGTTTATTAGAGTCAAGTTTTTGCGGCTTGCCCATAGGCTTGGGCAGGGTCCTCATAATGTTGTTGTAGCACAGGTTTTGTACAGATTAGGATTAGCTGAGCAGCTACATGGGAGAAATGGGGGCCGTGTTGGTGCCTTCAGCTTTGACCGTGCAAATGCTATGGCAGAACAGCTTGAGGCAGCTGGTAATGAACCTCTTGATTTCTCTTGTACAATTATGGTCCTTGGGAAGACAGGAGTTGGCAAAAGTGCTACTATTAATTCGATATTTGATGAAGTTAAGTTTGGTACTGATGCTTTCCAGACCCGTACAAAGAAGGTTCAGGATGTTGTGGGTACTGTGCATGGTATTAAGGTTCGCATAATTGACACACCAGGTCTTCTGCCTTCCTGGTCCGACCAACGCCAGAATGAGAAGACCCTTCATTCTGTTAAGCGTTTCATTAAGAAAACACCCCCAGATATCGTGTTGTACCTTGATAGGTTGGACATGCAGACCAGGGATCTTGGTGATATGCCCCTCTTGCGCACCATCACTGAAATCTTTGGTCCTTCTATATGGTTTAATGCAATCGTGGTTCTGACTCATGCAGCTTCTGCTCCACCTGATGGCCCTAATGGTACAGCTTCTAGTTATGACATGTTTGTCACTCAACGCACTCATGTTGTCCAGCAGGCTATTCGTCAAGCAGCTGGAGATATGCGGCTCATGAATCCCGTTTCATTAGTGGAGAACCATTCTGCATGTAGAACAAACAGAGCAGGCCAAAGAGTTTTGCCAAATGGTCAGGTTTGGAAGCCTCATTTGTTACTTCTTTCCTTTGCATCTAAAATTCTGGCTGAAGCAAACACACTTTTGAAGTTGCAAGATACTCCACCAGGAAAGCCTTTTGCTACTAGATCAAGGACACCTCCTTTACCTTTCCTTCTCTCATCTCTTCTTCAGTCAAGGCCACAAGTTAAGCTGCCTGAAGAGCAGCAGTATGGTGATGAGGATGATTTAGATGATGATTTGGTTGAATCCGATTCTGAGGATGAATCAGAATATGATGCGTTACCACCTTTCAAGCGTCTGACAAAAGCACAGATAGCTAAACTTACAAAAACTCAGAAGAAGGCATACTTTGATGAGTTAGAATATAGGGAAAAACTTTTTATGAAAAAGCAACTGAAGGAAGAGAAAAGGCAGCGGAAGATGATGAAGAAAATGGGTGCTGCTGCAAAGGATCTGCCAAGTGATTATGGTGCCAGTGCTGAAGAAGAAAGTGGTGGTGCTTCTTCCGTTCCGGTTCCCATGCCAGATTTGGCATTGCCTGCCTCTTTTGATTCTGATAATCCTACACATCGATATCGTTACCTTGATTCCACCAACCCGTGGCTTGTGAGGCCTGTTCTAGATACTCACGGTTGGGATCATGATGTTGGTTATGAAGGTATTAATGTGGAAAGATTGTTTGTTGCTAAGGATAAATTTCCTATTTCATTTTCTGGCCAGATTACAAAGGACAAAAAGGATGCCAATGTCCAAATGGAACTAGCTAGTTCTTTGAAGCACGGGGAAGGTAAAGCAACTTCTTTAGGTTTTGATATGCAGACTGTTGGAAAGGACTTGGCCTACACTCTACGTGGTGAGACAAGGTTTAGTAATTTCAGGAAGAACAAGGCAAACGCTGGTATCTCGGTTACACTATTAGGTGATACATTATCAGCTGGAGTGAAAGTTGAAGACAAATTGATTGCTAATAAGCGGTTTCAGGTTGTCATGACAGGAGGTGCCATGACTAGTCGTGATGATATTGCTTTCGGGGGCAGCTTGGAAGCCCAATTGAGGGACAAAGATTACCCTCTGGGTCGCTCCTCGTCTACACTTGGTCTTTCTATCATGGATTGGCATGGAGATCTTGCCATTGGATGCAATATACAGTCGCAGATTCCTGTTGGACGGTCTACCAACTTAATAGCACGAGCCAATTTGAATAACAGAGGTGCAGGACAAGTCAGCATGCGAATAAACAGCTCGGAACAGCTTCAGCTCGCTTTGATTTCTCTCCTTCCACTACTGAAAAAGCTACTCGTTTTTCCCCAACAGATGCAGTATGGACAATGATGAAAATTGGGTTCTACATGCGGTTATAGGACATTTTTTAAGATGCTATATGCTGAAATTTCTTCAGGTGCCCTTCTTTAACAGTGATTGTAGTTTCTTTGTTAGATATTTTGTTTAAGGATATTTTTGTTCCCTGTTGTGTTTGTTTCGATGAGTACTGCAATAAGTCAGACATCTTGAATTTTGTTGATCCTTTTTGTTTATGTGGCTGTTAGTTCATGTTTTTTTCTTAACCGTTTCTTCATAATTTATGCTAGAAGATCAGAATGTTGCAGGAATGGGGCTAATTAAGTTAAAAGGCAGGCCCATAATCCTAAATGCATTGTATACAGAGGCTCATCTTGTAAACTTTGATAGCTTGATTGCAATGTCCTCACTTTTTTTCTTCCATTTTTTTTGACTAAAAGAGAACAGATTCATAAACACAACAAACATTATAAGAGTCCTCAGGCCAAGAGGAACATAACGAGGCCAGTCAACCGGACAAAAATGTGTCCGAATGTTCTTAGTCACCCAATTGGTCGCTTTGTTACAATGTTTAGAAACGTAAGAGAAAAAATAAGAATTAAAAGAACTCAAAAGAAGAATGTCTTCTTCAATGGCTGTCGTATTCCAAATAAACAAAGACACGATTGCTAACGTCAAAATTATCCGATTCAAGAATAATCTTGTTGAAGCCCACCTTAGCAGCAAGAATAGCTCCAAACCGAATTGCCTGGGGTTTGTCAGCAACAGCAGAGTGAGCCGAGAATGAGGAGGTGTCTCCGCCAATAATTGCACCGGAAAAATTGCGCGCCATAGCAGCTGCTGCAGTACCATGCTTCTTTTGAAAAGAAACGTCTTAATAAAATCGGAATTCAGAGAGGTTCATTGATTCAACTTTGATTCCGTTTGGCGGAGAATCCTTTTTCTTCACTTGGTTGGCTGCCATGAACTCGGAGAAGGAATTTTCAGCATGTAGCCAAACTTCAAGGGAGAGTTGACATAATTTGAAAAACTTAGTTGTTTCGCGATTTCCAAATCGACCAACACAAAAAGATAACTTACAACCTTCAAAGAAATTCCCCTTGTCGTGTAAAATCAATATTTTTCTCACCATTTTTTGAAACAGAAAGAATCGGTGAATAACTAAAGTCGGAAACTCTCCAAACAGTTTGGGTAAACGGGCAGAAAAAAATCATGTGGTAGTGTATGTAATCTAGAATTACCAATAATTAAAAATAATCAGTGTAAATGTTACTATGTTATGCATTGATACTTTACTTAATGAGGGCTGTTAACCATTTTTTGGGTTACCCTTCTGGAAAGTCCTGGATAATATTTTAAATAGAAACAAGTTGAATTTAATATTTTTGTTCAAATCTTTCTAAATATAAAACGAACCTTCGAGATTGGATAAACAACCTGACCTACAAATAATTCTATTACACCAGAAGCATCCGAGAAAAACAATATGATTAATATCAAATCACTACCTTTTATTCCCCCATTATTTCTTCACAGAATTTCAACAATTATTAATCTCGAATTTTCAACCTTAGGAATGCACTCGCATTTTGGTCTCATTATTGTATTTTAGTATCCTGCACTCTGGTTTAATAATGGTACAAAGTAACATTGAACTCGATAATAGCATCCCCGGTCGTGGCGTTCCAAGAAATGCCCCGAGTTTGTGCAAACCCTCTGGCCATCCTGAACGCACCTCTCCCTCCCACTATTGCCAACTCACGCTCCGGTTCCGTCGTCGCATATCGCGAGAACAGACTGAAGGAGCTGCCATTGAACCTGCCACTCGTGAACGCAAAATCTGCATACAGAACTGCAGTAAACTCAAAAGGGTCTCGACTGAGTGATACGTAGAGGCCTTGGGCGTTTCCGACTACCGTCGATGTTAGTTCGGGACCTACGGTGAGCGGATCATCCATTGCATACAACCTGCCGAATGGGGACGTGGAATTGTAGGGACTGGCTATCAAGACTGCGGTAGGGCTTTCGCCGCTGAGGATATCATGGAAGAAGAAGTGGAGTCGGGTCATCTTCTCCTGCCGAGGAGGCGGCGTAAGAATAGTATTGACCATGGACTGGTGATGTGGTAAGGCAAAGTATCATTGCCAATGCAAATGTAACGTGTTTCTCCATCTTTCACTTTCACAATAAATTTTACCTTGTGGTATAAGGTAGGGCTTTAAATAGAATTTGTGTTGGATGTTAAACTTTGCCTTTTTCTAATATTGAATTTGAGGATTGAAGAAACAAAAATGGCCTTTTCTACCTTGGCACTAGAGTTTTCTTAATTTCACCGGTCAAAATAAAACGTGATGTTTGATTTCACAAATCAAATGTTTTCTTATTATTTATTTATTCATCTCAAAATAAAAATTAAAGTAAATGAGATTAGTTTTAAAGTGTAAGAAAAATAACCCGTTTAAATATGAAAAATATATTCTTTCATAAAAAAACTTAAGAACTATTTTTTTCATCTCAAAATAAAAATTAAAGTAAATGAGATTAGTTATTGGAGCCCTCAAAACTTATCCAGCTATATATATGTTCATCACTAAATTTTTTTATTCACCATAAAAATTAAGAACTATTTTTTTAATTTTTTTGGGCGTAAGTCGGGATCTTTTAATAATAAAAACTATACTTGAATTTTAGAGCATACTACACTATAATGTTTTTACCACTTCCCATGCAGGGCTTGTATAATTGTATTATATATATATATTAATAATTTTAATTATATTAAATAATAATTTGTTTTATTAGATGTTCATAAAGTTATAATATTAAGCTCTCTCAATTGATACAAATAAAAGCCCTCGAAACCACACATTATTCAAGCTTCAGGTTTGTTATACATAGATATGCGTTAGCTTGAGTAATACGTCTTATTTTTCCGCTTTAATTACTGTAAATTTTGTCCATAGAGTATCATAACAAATAACCTTTTAAAAAATAAGTTGAACCAATCAAAAACCATTGTTGGACCGGTTGAACTAAAAGTTATATGATTTTTACAACGTTATTAAAGGGCTACGATCCACTTACATGGTATAAAATTTATAAATTTTATATGTTTTCTAGATGTTAGATTAAATGAATCTAATGATCGAGATTAAAACTTTTAAATTAAATGTAATCTATTTATTTTTTCTTATAAAAATATTCTAATTTTCTATTGTTGTTCTTAGTCATCCGTTTTTATCTATCCAACAATCCAAAAACATATAAAACATTTAAATTTTATACCGTGTCAAAGGATCATGCCTCTTAATTAAACGTTAATCATATTATTTTAGAATAAGAGCGTAAAATATTAAAGGGTAAACTACCTAAGTGGCCACCATACTTACCATACTACATATAAAGTCGCGATTTGACCACAATATCATTTTTTGAAGCAATTAAGCCACCATACTATTAATTTGGACTCAATGTGGGTTCTAACGGCAGGGTGGCGTGGCAGTTAAAAAAAGAGTATAATTACTCATTTGGTCTCTGCTATTTACACATTCTTTTAATTTAGTCCTAATTTTAAATTAATTATTTAATTAGGTGATTTAATAAATTTATTTTTGTGTCACCACCTATTAGAGGAGGAAAACGAAATTAAACATTTTGCCTACAAGGGGATTTAAACCCGAGACCCCTTGAGGTATAAGAAGTGGCTTAGCCACTACACCAAGCACAACTTTGTGCTTTATATCACTAAATTAAATATATGTGTCTTATTATTTTCTACATTTATTCTTTTAATTTAACATATATAATCATCGAATTAATTTCACATATATAACCCTAAACCCCAAAGCCCAAACCCTAAACACTTCAATGTCCTTGAATTTTCTGCATATTGAATCTTTGAGCCACGATGCGAGTTGAAGTCTTTTTTTTTTCACTTCCACGTTGACGAGTGATTTCGAGTGTACGCAAAATTTTATATTGAAAGTGTAAATCATAAAAATATGTAAAATTATATAAAAATTTAAAATTTTCAAAGAGACAATTACACTTCAACCCCTCCTCAAATCCATCCCTGTCAAGTATTAACAGCTCATGGAGTATTAATGTTCATATTTAGAAAAGTTTTTTTTTTTTTTTGAGGGAAAGAAGAGTCATATTAAACAACAGGATACAAAAGAGTCCCCAGGCCCGAAAGAACAAACACATATAAATGGGCTAAAGGTATTTGCGGGCCACATAATAAACTCTGAGTTTCTGGTAAATGTACAGTGTGTTGATTAGGGCTGGACACGAGCGGTCAGTTTTTGGTCAACTCGGATTCAACCAAAAAATATAAAGTTTTTATTTGAATTTGATTTGAATTTTAAGAGTAAAATTCAGCTCGATCTAATTCGATTCAAAATAAATAAAAATATTTTTTTATTTTTATTAAAAAATAAGGGATAATAAAAAGAAAAATACTTTGATATACAAGCTTGTATAAATTAAAGTTTACACAAGCCTTTCAATTTTAGAGTTTAGGGTTTTAGGTTAGGGTTTAGGGGTTTAGTGTGTAGGGTGTAGAATTTAAGGTTTAGGGTTAGAATTTAGAGTTTATGATTCAGGATTTAAGCTTTAGGTTTTGGGGTGATAGGGTTTAGGATTTAAATTTTATAAAAGGGTTGTGTATCAAAATATAACCCTAATAAAAAATGTATATAAAAAGATACTTGTAGTAATTATCCCTATTCTCCTTCTAAATATATAAGAGAATTGTACAATTATCTCGGGTCGAATTAAAATATTATTTACCCTACCAAATTAATTCAACATTTAATAATTTTCAATCTAATTCGAACCAAAATTTTTAAAATAACCTTATAGGGCCAAACTGAAACCCGTCGCGAGTCCCATGCCTATCTCTAATGTTTATGAAGTGATTGGCTTGGCTATCCGATTCTCTGATAAAATTTAAATCTGAAATATTTCAAACCTGATAAAGCCTGGACCTCCCCCCTCCAAAAGAAAAAAAAAACTCAAGCTCATAACAATTGGAGTTTGAGTTCGATATTGTACTTGAGATAAATTCGATTTAAAGTTAAAAAAACTGAATTTATAACTGGACGTATGATAATGTTTAAAATTAAAAAAATGTGAATGCATAAATGGAAATAATTTAATTGTTAACAAAATGAATCTATAAATATTATATATCGTATATGTAAAACCTATTTGATTTTGATATAACTTAATGAAAAATGTTTTTAGACTTAAACTAATTTACAAAAATATTTCAAAGTCCATAAACGTGAAAAATATGTTTGAAATATTTTAAAAGGGTTTTGACACAATTTAAATGATCTTAAATAACCAAAGTGTCAAAAACTGGGTCTGAGTACCGATACGGTTTTACCCCTACCGATACTCAGAGAACCCCGTATCGATATGATTTTGAGCGTATCGATACGACTTTTGATCCCCAAGTTTTCCAAATTCCAGTAGCCAAATTCCGTACTGATATAGGCCTAGCCGTATCAATACGAGTAGGTGTGTACAGATACGCTTGTACAGCGTACCAATACCTCTGTGTTTTAAATGCTCTAGCAGCTAATTTTCTGAAGAACGGGTACCAATACGGGTCCTCGCGTATCGATACCGAGGAGTCCATAACTGCATTTATTGCGGGAAATAAAGGCTTCAACGGTTCCAAACAACCCCCAACGGCTAGAAACGACCATGAAGTTGTTAGAAGGTTTAATAAACACCTCCAAGCATCTATGGAAAAACAAGAAACAACAAGCCAACATTCTATGATTAAGAGAAAAAAGTTTTTGTACTTAATTGTCAATTTCTTTGTAGAACACACTTGTGAGCTTAATTGTCATATATGCTGTCATATATGCTCCAATGTTAGGTTTTGAGTGAGTGCTTAGAATTGCAAACTATTAGCCTTGTGAGGTTTATCCTAGTTTGCTTTTTTTTTTTCTCTTGTAAAAGAGGGTTTTCTCAAAACTTTGGAGTATAAGCTTTGAGGTTGTAAAAGTTTCCTCGTGAGCCTATAAAAAGGGAAGAAATTCATAGTGAATTTGGAAAAATTCTTAATAGGAAGCTAAAGTAGTGGATGTAGAGCTTGGTTAGAAGCTCGAACCACTATAAATTATTGTGTTTCACTTTTAATTTCCATAGCTTCCACCTCAAACACCTAAAAATCAATTCACCCCCTCTTGATATATTAAAGTTTACACGGCCTGTGTATTGAAGTTTTTATCTTTTAAAAAAGAGTATAAAAGTTCCTCTTAAGTGACATGAATTTTAAGTGTGCATGAATTTATCCAAATTTAAAATCGAACTAAAATATTATATTGTATCTGAATTAAAATACTAAAAAATATTATTTCAAAATATCTTTGAATTGGACTTCAAGAATAAATTAATTAGCTACCAAATGCGGTAGGTTGCATTAGGACGTAGACTAAAATTATTCTAGACTGAAATTATTGTTAAAATATTTGTAGTCCGTAGATAAGACTGATCCACAATTGACTTGATTTAATTGACCCAGTCAATTGTATGATGACGTGTCTTTTTGAATATATATGGATTGTTTTTCCAAGAAGTTTTTGAACGATGGTATAAGGTTATTATTTTTATTTTAAATATTTTTATTAGTTCAAATTGAATTGTGTTGATGGTCAAAGTTAATAAGGATCGGAGATGATGGTCTAATAGTGGTTCAGATGGTGAATCTCAGTAAGTGAGTCTCTGTTAACCTTCTCTAGTGATTGATAGTGTATCTTGTGTTCTGATTTTTTTTTATTTCTCTCGTTGCATGTCCCCTTTATACTGCGAGAATTGGTGTTACGACCAGGTACTCGTGGTGCGTTGATTGGACTGGCTATGATGTGACGTCGTAGGTTCATATTGTTATGCCCAGCGATCTCATACATTGTCATATGATTGCTGGGCGAGATGTTGTTGGCGATTTTACTCGTTCGCCTTGTGCTATGTAAGGTGCTACCGCATGCGATCGTTGAACATCTTCAGTGTGAATTCGTTCGCAATCTCGTTTGTCCGTCTTGGATTATACGACTTTGACACGCGACGATAAATATTTATAAGTACCAACAAATTGAATTAAATAGTTTGGTGGGTTAAAAGAATACATGATATAAGGGTCTTAGTCTAAGTCTTTTTACATTTTTTTAATAAAGAAAGTCACAATTTGGAATAATAACGTTCTAGAAATTGTTATATAATAATTGCATTGTAAAACTAAAATTCTCACGAAAAATACTTGAAAATAGGGGCATAACTTAGTGGATTTAGTGGTCATGACTCTTAAAAAATTAAAAATCATTTTTAAATTGAAATATTAATAAAATTTTATTTTAATTTGTTCAAAAAATATATATTTTATTTTTAAATGATCTCTTAAATAAATAATATTAAGTTTAGTTAATAAAATATTAATTAAGTTAATTTAATAAAAAATTAAAATATATTTTAAAATAAATGATTGAATTGACAATAAAATAATAAAGATATGGTAGCGAAGCAATTACTTAATGACAACTTGACAAGATTGAACTTTGTAAACGAGAAAGCTTGATAAATTGTTATTGAAGCTTTTACTTGTCATGTGGAAGCTTGAATTTTATATTTATGTTAGAACGGTCAAACCTTGTTGTCATCTTTAGGGATTCATATTTAAGTAGTTTGTTTATATGGTTTATGTGAATAGAATAAAATAATAAACATGTATAACTATTTTATAATCGTCCCAAACAGTTATACATAACAAGTGGTCATAATAAAAAAATAGATAATGTTTATTCTAAGAGACTCGACTTTCGAGTTCAAATTACTTTGGATGTAAAGTGTGTGCATTATTAAATAATTAAGAATTTGTATAAACAGATACTATCTTGTAATCACTTTAAGACTATTAAAAAATACAAGAACGGAGGTATAGTGTTTATGAGAGGGATTGTTTCCCCCAGCTGGGGATTTTTTTATATCTTTAATTCTTTATTTTTTACAAAAATTAGAATAATTAAAAAAATTTCTCTCAACTTTTATAATTTATATATTTTTTTCACGCCTAAATCTTAGTTTCGTCTATGATAATATATATATATATATATATATATATATTTACAGATTGACCATAACCATGAGTGGCTTAACCGATTACAACATGTTATACTTTTGAAAATCAATTTTCAATTCGAGTAAAAAATTGAAAAAATAATATTAATATTTTTTTAATAAAATTTTTGCATATTTGTTTTTATTTATATTATTTATTTTTTATATTTTTAAAATCAATATTTAATCTATTTAAAAATATTTTTTTACACCAATGTCAAATATTTAAATTAAAAAAAACAATAAAAAACAATTATCAAAATTATTTTTACACCGCACTTTTTCAAAATCGTGTTAAGCTGACCAATTTTGTTTTAAAACAGAAATCACACCGAGTTAAATATTTTGAGTGAATATGTTGTTTATTCCAATCCAAGAACAAAAATCTGCTACATATAATCGAGTTAAATATTTTTTGAATAATTTTTACTTAGGGAGAGAGGAAAGGGGGATTTTACTCCTACTGGGTCTTGAACCCACAACCTAGGGGAAAAGAAGGATGTCAACTGAGAGCAATCGAATTAAATACTTGTATTAATTGGATTACACAAATCCAAATTTTATGAACGTATTTAATATTTTAAGTTTTTTTTGTAACTTAGCCGAATATTACTATTTGATTTCGAATGAAAAACTATTATAAGTTGGATATCCAAATCTGTAAAAATCTAAATTCAAAATTTTAAATCATATGTTGAATATTCGAATCCATTAAAATTCTTGAGGAGCAAGATTCAAATCTCCTTGAAGCAAACGTATTGTCCATTTTTTAATCTAGGATTAGATTCAGATATCTAAATTTGCAATCTCATTGATATAAGTAATGCGATTTCAGATAATGAATATTCATGAGTGTTGATCCTTATTCACTCTAAATCATGAGAAATTATATAATGGGTAATTCCCGCCACGTCAATCATATGCATCAATTTCATTAATTTTTTCATCTCATATTTTTACCAAATGAATCTTCACTTGGTAAAAACTGTTTTTAAATTTAATTTACAGTAAATATTAGTGAATATTCACTTGGTAAAAAGATGAGATAAAAAAATTAATGAAATAAATGCATTTAATTGGATGGTCTCATAAATGACGTGGCGGGAATGACCCATAATATAATTTCTCCTAAATTATTTACAATAAACATTTGAATCCGAATATTATCTAAATCCACAACATTCAAATTTATAAAAAAGATGAAATTAGATGTCTTTGAATATCCGAATTTATAATCTAAATTATTATCCTAAAATGCAAATATCTTCTCGACAGTTATAGCAGCTCCCTCATGTACAAATGTATTTAGAAAAAGAAGACAAATAGTTTCGTTTTCATTTTAAGCCAAATGAATTTTATTGAACAGACAACAATGCTTCACAGAATTACAACGATAATTAATCTCTATATTTCAGTACAAGGAATGTACTCCTTTTTACTGATCTTATTATTGGATATTCGTGTCTGTCCGGAGGCCTGATTTAGTAATGGTACAATGTAACATTGAACTCCACAATTGTATCGCCCGTCGTGAAATTCAAAAAGCTGTTCCGAATCAGAGCAAACCCGCTGGCCATCCTAAACTTACCTCTCCCTCCCACAATAGCCAACTCACGAACCGGCGGCGAAGACGGATTCCTCGAGAACAAACTAAAGGAGCTGCCATTGAACTTGCCACTCGTAAACGCAAAATCGGCGTACATAACTGCAGTAAACATGGCTGGGTCTCGACTCGATGATACGTACATCCCTTGAGCGTTTCCGATGGTCTTCGATGTCGGTTCAGGCCCTACGGTGAGGGGATCATCGATTGCGAACAAGCTGCCGAATGAGATTGCGGAGCCCGTGATGTTGGGGCGGGCAATCATGACCGCGCTAGGATTTTGGCCGCTGAGGATGTCGTGGAGGAAGAAGTGGAGTCGGGTCATCTTCTCCCGCCGAGGACGTGGCGTTACAGTTTTGGAGTAGTAATTGCCATAGACGGGGGCTATGGCGAGGAGGAATATCATTGCCGATGCAAATAGAATCTGTCTCTCCATTTTTCTTCTCAATTTGTTTAGTTTACCTCAATAGTATTTGGTTTGGCGGTTCTTGACACCTTCGGGCTTTATATAGAATTTGTGGTGTTTCTCCCTCGATCGGCTCGGGTTGAGAGTAGTTTTGTTTATTGCACAAATGCTGAAAGTCAAGCCATTACCCGCGGCCGCGGGTCTTGTATAGCCGCATGTTCCCTCTCCCTCCTTGCATATATTTTATTTCTTGGATAAACTGCGGCGGATGTCACACAATTATTAGTGAAATTACAAATTCGACACTTAATTATTAGAGTAAAGCTTTCAATCGGTCATTTATTCAAAGTCTAATTACGATCGGATCAATCATCTATTAAAATAGAAACAAATATTTAACAAGGCTTAGTATAATGATAATTTTAATTCTTAAAAATAATATATTCTATCAATTTAATCTTAATTCATAATAATTTAATAAATTTAATCTTTCATATTAATATATATATGATATTTTAATATATATATATATATATATATATATATATATCAATTTAGTCATTTTTATTCTCCCAAATCATTTGTTATTTTTTTATTAAAAATATAAGGGTCCATTTGTTTTAGAGAATAGAGGCCGTTTTTGTTTTCATTTTCGTTTTTTTTGAAAAAAATGAAAAACGTTGAAGAAATTGTGTTTGATTTTTAAAATAGAAAATGATTTCTAGAAAATGAAAACAAAAATGAGTGAAATTTTGAGAAAATAAAAAATATTTTAACTATTTTCATTAAAAATATTTTAGAAAAGTGAAAAAAAATGAAAACAAAGGGTTTTTAAGTTTAGCTTTATTTAACCCAAGTTCAAATCCTTCTAATATCATTTTTTTAATTTTAAAACACTAGTTTATTTAATCATATCTTTATTATTATATTAATTTTTAATAAATATATTTTAATTCAATTATTTAATAATTACTTATTCATTTTTATTTTGAAAAACTACATACCAAACAACGTTTTATTATTTTCATTTTTGAAAACAAGTTTTCATTACTATTAACAAAATGTGTTTTATAATTTTTCAAAAGTAAAATTAAAAATTATTTTTTGAAAATAAAAAAAATATTTTTTTAGAACAAACGGACCTTAAGTATCCAAAACTTAAAAATAAAAAATAATAATAAATTATAAATAATCATTTTCAAAAGTAATAACGTCAATACGTAAAATGAGAGTTAATGATTCAAAGTCGTTCATCTCATTCTACAAGCTCGAGAGTCTAGATTAGATGGATTTAGATCCTTTTCTCGACGATACATCATGTACACCTTCTAGGTTTTGTAGAGGAAGCTGCATGCCGTTGAAAGAGGGGTTTAAATCCACCACCATCCTGGGATGGATCGAGAGGCTGACCGCCCTCTCTAAAAATTTAAAATTTTGATTTAAATTTTTTTATTTATTTTTTATTGAAAATTTATTTTCGCCTTCTAAATTTTTATAATTCGCCCCCTAAAAATTTATAGTTTCGTCCCCTAACCTAAAGTTTTGCGTCCGCCGCAGCCACCATCCATAGCTCTTGGTTGTATATGAATGAGATGAACTGTTCCAAATCATCGATTCTTATGTGTCAACAAATATCTTTTTCATACTCAATTTCGGTAATGGTTCTGAACGTATACAATAAAAACAATTGTATAAGATCTTCAGAAAAAAAACATACCAAAAATTAATTATGTTAAATATTTGCAAGGGAAAAGAATTCTAAACTAAAGATAAAACACGTGGAAAAAATTATGGTTTTATCTCTTATATTTTTAAACCGCCCATGTTACATGTGTGAAAATTACATGTTATACGTTAGTAGCCGAAAATTACTGCTGAAGAGAAAAAAATGAAAGCCTCGGCTGAATTTATTATGTCATTACCAGATAAGGTCACAAATCAGTACAAAACTCAAGTGTGTCTTTGAAAAACAATATAAAAAATAATACTTGAATTGAATTTTCTGGAGTAATCGCAGTCCATTCACACCCAAAACAGTATTACGGTAGATTGGACACAAATATTAATATGAATTTATGGTAGGGTGTAAACTTTGAGAATTTTTCAAAAATCTCACCATACATGCATTGAAAAACTGGGTTGAGATCATCATAAACTTAATATTCAAATACTATATTTGCCTTGTTTCATAGAATATCGTTACATAAGACGAATCCACGTTTTATTAAAAAAATAAGAAGATAATAACACGACCTGGCCTCAGTTGCGTGATAACCAACCCTTTTGAATTGTTTTCCCTAGGAATTTCTGAACGATGTTAATTACTATATAATACTATAAATTATTATATTACACCAATATAATATAGACTTATATCCACCATCAGATGATAGTGGGTTTATTTAAAAAAATAAGGTTATGAAATATATTTGAAATATTTTGGAACGTCATCTATATTATTCTTATGAATACATATCTTGTAAGCGAAAATTTATTAGATGAATCTGGCTTGCCACGTTATTCGTAGTTCCAGTCAATAAGGTATTAAGAGTTAATATAAATAATTTAATTGATATTGCAAGTTAATAAAAACACTAACTCATTCGATAAATCACTGGCTAGACTTTTACCTGATGACAGAACCTTTGAAAATTATAAACCCAAGAAATTCAGATTTTACCTCGCGTGAATTTGATATTTTCCTTGGTCAAGAAAGTTATTTTTAAGAAAGAAAAGAGTCTTGTTAAAAACCTCTTTGAGACGGGATCAAGCGGTAGCTTGAAACCAGGATGAATGAGGAAAAGAGTGACCCATAAATTTTATTACAAAGTATATATAGGTTGGTACTTGTGGAGAATAACTAGGGGTGTTTATTGAGCAAGTTGATCACGAGTGGAACATTGCTCTACTCTACTCTAAAATTGTTCGATTCATGCTCGACTTGATTCAATACTTGATAAAATTTTGCTTGATTCGTGCTCATTAAAAGAATTCGTTGCTTATTAAATTTGTCATAATTTTAATTATCTTGTTTTTTAATATATGTAAAATATAGTAATACTACGAAGAGTTTAATATAAACATAAATTAATAAATTTAACAAAAAATGAAAATAGTTTGTGAAACTTTTCAAACATCTATACTTCAAAGTAACATTCACAAATACACCAAACTAAAATATTATAGAAAAAAATTAACGAGCAGCTCGTGAACTTATAAAATTAAATTGGCCTTGTCTGACTCGGCTCATTAGAATCTCGAGGTCAAGTCGAATCAATTCAAATCAAATTTTGACTGATTTAAACTCTAACTGTTCAACTCAATTAACACTCCTATGAATAACGGCAAAATCTCTAATATAATATATTAAAAAATAAAACAAGACACTCGTTTTGTTTACTAAGCCAAATGAGTTTTATTGAAAAGATAAATAGTATAATCAAATATCATATCACTAGCTGTATGCTTCAGTCTAAGGAATGTACAACATTCCTTTACTGATCTTATTATTGGATATTCGTACAAAGCAGCAATCTGGTTTAGTAATGGTACAAAGTAACATTGAACTCCACAATAGTATCGCCGGTCGTCAAATTCAAAAAGCTGTTCCGAATAAAAGCAAACCCGCTGGCCATCCTAAACGCACCTCTCCCTCCCACGATACCCAATTCACGAACCGGCGGGGAAGACGGATTCCTCGAGAACAAACTAAAGGAGCTGCCATTGAACCTGCCACTCGTAAACGCAAAATCGGCGTACATAACTGCCGTAAACATGGCGGGGTCTCGACTCGATGATACGTACATCCCTTGAGCGTTTCCTATGACCTCCGACGTCGCTTCAGGCCCTACGGTGAGGGGATCATCGATTGCGAACAAGCTGCCGAATGAAACTGCGGACCCTGTGATGTTGGGACGGGCTATCAAGACAGCACTAGGGTTTTCGCCGCTGAGGATATCGTGGAGGAAGAAGTGGAGTCGGGTCATCCTCTCCCGCCGAGGAGGTGGCGTGACGGTTTCGGAGTAGTATTGGCCATAGACTGGTGCTACGGCGAGGAAAAGTATCATTGCCGATGAAAATATAACATGTTTCTCCATTTTTCTTCTCAATATGTTTACCACAGTAATATTTGGTTTTGTGGTTTCTTCTTGTACGCTGCATGGCTTTATATAGAATTTGTGCTGGTTGTTAACTCCCCCTGTCTACATAACTATTTTGTGAACGCCTGAAATTGTAAAATGTGTAATATTTAATTGTTATAATTTATTTTGATGTTACAACATAATTTATGTATGAAAATAATTTAACACATATAATTATGGTATATGTTACATATAAATATAAATAATATGTATAAATAATGTCACATAATAACAATTTTAGTATATATTTTCCATTTACACTAAACATATAAATGTAATATATAAAATGTTATAAACGTGTAAAATAAAAATTTTAAAAGTTGTAGCTTTAGCATAATAATAAATTTAGTTTCCGTGCTTACACTTATTTTTTTATTTTAATTTTCATTATTTACAATTCACGCACAATTTTAGCCAATATTTTTGTTAAAAAATTATTTAACTTTTACACATAAGTTTTTCGAACTCGATTCTCTTAAAAATAACATTCATTTTTCCAAAAGGTTCTAGAAGTTTACTTTTGAATTAGATAAATTTATTTTCCTTGCAAACTTATTTTTTTATTAATTAATCAAATTAAAGTCGTCAAAGATTCCTTTTTTAAATTAGTATTAAGTAGATTAATTAATATCATCGATCGAGTCATAAGATAAAATTAGTGGAATCGAAGATTGGTCAAGGTCTTCTCTTTGGCGTCTAGGCCTAGCTTTGAACCCTATTTTTTCATATTTATAAACTTTGATCCATGATACAAGTTGATGTATTTTAAAACACCAAAGTCCTTGCGATTTTGTGGCAAGAATTAAAAATTACGGTCGACTATATATTACATGCATATAATTATCAATATTTTAAGAATAAATCAATTAGCTACCTAATTTAATACGTCGCATTTGGACTTCCAAGAGTAAATTAATGAGCTACTAATTTAATAAGTTGCATTAAACTAAACATTATATGAGGTTCTTAGACTTTTCGTTTTACTTGTTTTTTAATCAAGAAAGTTCTAATTTAAGATATTAAAAGAGAACTGCTATGATTTATATTCTAATTTTATTTAATGTTACTTCTTAATGATACAAAATTATAAAAAAATGTAAAACAATATATAAATATATAATTACTAATGTATATTTCCTTTTTTTTCTTTGAAATAAAAAAAATATTAATTTATTTTCTAAATTATTAATCACATATTTTTACTTGACCGACTCGTAAGTTCAAAAGATGGACTTTGTGGGAGGATAATGGTTTGAATATACAATTAGATGGACGAGTCCTTATAATGTTGAAATTTGCTCTTTACATTGTTTTGTATGTGTTTTGCGTAATTTTTGGGCTGAATGATTACTTATATGCATGTGGTTTGAGTAAATTTTTCATGATTTTCCTTATTTGATAAATTTAGAGTAAATATATTTTTATATATGAACTTGACATCAATGTGTAATTTGGTATTTAGTTTTTTGATCCAATTAGGTAGCTTAAATTGACTTTAAGGTTTAATCTAGTACATAAAGTTTTTTTATCCAATAATGTACTTGAACTCGGCTTTTAGGTTTAAATTAGTAATTGAACTTCATTTCATGGTTCAAATAAGCTATTTTTTTTGTAAGTACTGAAATTCATGTACAAATTTAAATCAACAAGTCAAGTTTAAGTACCGATAGAACTAAAAATTGAACCTTAAAGAGAAGTTCAAGTACTAATTGGATCACAAAAAGTTAAGATACCAAATTGTACCTCGATATACCAAAATATATATTTACCCTTAATCTGGTAAATCATGTCAACCACTAAGCGCTTGGGTCAAATGACCTGGGTTATTCTAACTTAACTAAGGTATTGAGTTTGAGTCCTTGAAAATGAAACAACATTAAATACTTGATGTGAGAGCTTCGCCGCCCTAATAGTAGTCCTATACGATTCGTCTGAATTAATTCTTGCTCCATTAAATGGATAGGTGAGGACACATATAGATCATAAAAAGATAAAAAAAAAAAAATCATATATCACATTAGTTTCAATTGCAAATACAAATATAGTTTATATATTATATTATTTTTAACTTTCTTTTAACTTATTGAATAGGATGAATGCTTGGGATGTAATATGTTTTTCTTTGAGTTGCTTAATACATTGTTCCTGGAAAATTCATACATAATCACAAACCACTTTGAGAATTATTTTCAATTTATTATTTAAATTTAAAAAATAAAATCCACAATCGTGATGTTTACATTAGCATAATATCAACCATCACAAGTGATCGTAATTTAAAACTCTGATCGTCCCTCATAGTGAATAATAGTTACGTTGAGCTCAGCAATAATAGCGGTGGCATTTGCAGAGTAAACCTTAAGAAGTGCAAATCCTTTCGCCCTCCTAAATTTTCCTCTCCCTCCGACCACCGCCAGCTCACGTTCCGTGTCAGTCGTCGGATTCCTAGAAAGCACACTTATAGAGCTCCCGTTGAACTTACCCGACGTGAATCCAAAGTCAAAGTACAACAATACACTTGGTCGTGTGTTTCTACCAGCTATGATGACCGTAAGCCCCTGAGCATTTCCAATCAACTCCGAGTCAGGCTCGAAACCCACCCTCAATAGATCATCGACGGCATATACGGTGCCGAATGGCATCGATGAATTGTTGACGTCGACCGTGAGGTTAGACTGCGCTATCATAGCTACCGTCGGGTTGGGACCGCCGGGAGCCTCGTGCAGGAAGAAATGGAGATTGGTGAGTTTCGGCTCCTCGGGATCATGTTGTGAGTGGTAGTGGCTCTGCGCTGATACGGTGGCGAGACAGAGGATTAGAATCCAAGTGAATACTGATGTTCTTTTCATCGTCTCTGGTTAGGAGGAAGTAGATGAGAAAGGGTAATGGTTTCTACAACTTTGGACCAAAATAAATAGCAAATTCGGGGAAACTCTCTCTTTCAGAATTAAAAAAATTCATATTGTATAACCCGGTGGCTTGATGTGCCCAATACCGTTGTTTTTCATCTGTTAATAATAATATAATCTTTGAATTGGTCAAAACTCTTTGATTGCTCATAATTAGAATAAAATAATCTTAAGATGCATTCGGCAAACATTTGTTCGAGTGTTCTATTATCTGACTCGAACAATTTATTATTAAATGATTAAGAAAAATAAATAGATATTATTATTATGACATCACACCAAATGCTAAATATGCATCAACAAGTGTTGAATTAATTGATAACGTATGTTATATTTTTAAATATATAACTTAAATTTAAACAATAAAAATAATATTGTTAGGAAGATAATCTCGAACATAACAGTAGAGCAGACATAAATATATATAAAAAATACTAAAATAGAGGCGTAATTGAAGAGAAAGTCAATTCAATAATTGAAAATTTGGATCAGTCCCTTTTATCTCCCAACACTATATTTGAAAATTACAATTTCTAGAATGCAGACGGCTTACTTTAATTCAATATTATGTTTAGCTAAAGAGTTTTTAAGAATTTGGAAAATAAAATAAATAAACTTTTATTTATTAAACTATTTCACCTTAGCTAAATTAAAATAACTATCATAAGCCATTTGATTTCTCTGGATTATCTAAAAAAATAAATCTTATCATGCACAGGAAAATTCACATGTTTAGACTACACCGATTTTTAATACTAATTTATTGTATCTACTTGAATCTTATTAACTCAATCATGTATAATGACTTATAAACATTAAGTCTCGAATTTTTCAAAAAAGAAAAAAGAAAATTATTTTTTTGTTAAAATATTTCAATTTTTATTTATTTTTTGATTTAACCACTAGTATCTGACACTAAAATTATTAAGGTATCGACTAATTCGGATCAAATTTTATAAAAACTCATTAGAGAGATAATCTTATCGATCTAGTTTTTTTTATTCACAACATTAGAATTTAAACTTCTTATATTACCTAAGGGAAATAATACATCATACTGCTAAAGCAACTGGTTGTTATAGAATTTTTATCTCATTAAACTCGAGAATTCATACCCGGTCGTGTCTTTTACAGAAGTTGCCTAATTAAGGCCAAACACTGGCATAAAATGACTCCAAAATTAAACCGATCAAAGTCCAACTTCAACAATCTATAATCCAGAATATAAAACTAAAACTCATTTAATTTTAAATAATCAAATTCAAATTACTTGGCCCATATCAACATTAATTCTACAAAAGAATTATTTTGCTCAATGCAAAGCTTAAAGCAACTTGTAATTTAAAATCGAATGTAATAAAATTGACGAGTGGTCAAGGATATTCATATTATCTTATTTTATATGGATTCGAATTTTAATATTTACTTTTGAAATGTAAAAGCTCTCTACTTATAGAAAAACAACAATCATGACGCTCTTAATGATACTTTCATGAGTTGCCGAGATTTTCAAAAGATCTAATCAACATCAAAATTAATGGTGAAATTTAAAATTATTTATTAAAGAGATTATTAAAAAAATAAATTTAAAGGGTCAACAATATAAGTTAGCAAACAATTTTACTATTGTCTCATTTAAAATTTTTAATAATTTAACGAGGACATGAACCCATTAGTCTTTACTCCGAACCAAAAATTTTGAAAATCCGCTAAAGTCTATAACCTGCATTTTCTCTGACGAAGACAATTGTTTTAATTAGGAAATAGCTTGCAAGATTTTTGAGTCGAGTATCGAGTAGCTCGGCTCGTTAAGAACTCGAGTTGAATCAAATCGAGTTGAGTGTTGATCGTGCTTTGACCGTATCATATTCGAGTATCTTGCTATATGTCTCATCTCATTTGCAGCTGTAACACCCCAAAAACCGGCCTAGTTGAAAACTGGATTCTGGCAATCAGAGATTCAAACTCCGGCAAGTGAAATTGACCATTGACTTTTGACTATGTGATCTAATTTCATATGTATTGATAGGTAATAGGACATTGCCATTGAAATTGGACTATATTGCAAGTATTGAAAGTCTAAGGAATATAGTATAGTGACCAAATTGTAGGAAATGAAGTTTAGAGGCCAAAAGTAAAAGAAGCATAGAATGCAATGACTAATGCCATAATTAGACCAATATAGGTGGTGAGTCACCTACTTGCTTGGTTGATCTAAGGTTTTAACTAAGTACCGGTGCAGAAAGGTACTGTATCGATACCCATAAGCTGCATTATGGTACTAGTACAACCTAATCCTTGCTGACACCCACATTGTTCATAAATGAAAATAAAGGCTCGGGTGTACCGGTATGGCCTATTCAAGAACCGGTACCGAGGTAATTAATTCAGTTACTGACGTAAACTCGTTTTGTTTCTTTACAAATTAGTCCATATGGCTTAAGTGGTTAATTGGACAGAAAACCAACCTTCATTCTAATGAAACTTCATATACAGAATATTAACAAGATTAATTTGATGGCTACATTGGAAATACTGAGATTGGGTATTGACTTCTTATAGTTTTACGAATTAGTCCCTGAGCATTTAATTGTATAGTATTTTGATCATTGAAACCGAATCGAATGAAAGTATAAACCCTAATTATAAAAGTATTAGTGAATCATTGTAACATCTGCATTTATTGATAGAACCATCGATCTTGCATCAGCGAATGTCACCGTATAGTTCCCGATATCGATCCTCGATGACATCTCTGACCTAGTTCTCTACTAGACCAGGAGCGAGGTATTACAACAGCCCTAGGCAGAACACAAACCTCAAATTTTGAAAACTTAATATTTAGTCCTTTAAGTTTTTTTTAAAAAATTAATGTTCCCTACAAAATTTTCAATAATTTTAATAAAATATTTCCTATAATTTTTAAAATTTCTCATTAAGTCTTTCAAATTTTTTTTTTGTAATGGTTAATTTTAGGTAAATTCGGTTAACGGCTAATTTTTTTTTTTGTAAATTCGGTTATTGGTTAATTCGGTTCGAAATCGGTTAATTAACCGAAATTATTATTTATTAAATATTATATATATTACATATATTTATTTTTGGTCATTGAACTTTTAAAAATTATAAAATGATCATTAAATTTTTTAATATATTATAAAATGTTCATTAAAATTTTATCAAATTAGTATAAAATGAAAGTTCAGTGACTAAAATGGTCATTCTACAATAATTTAGTGACCAATTGTATAATTTACCCAAAATTTTATAACAAATTTCGGTTAATTCGAAAACCGACCGAATTAACCGAAATAATTTTGGTTCAGTTAATTCGGTTAAGGCTAATTCGGTTTGGTTAATGGTTAAAGTTCTAAAAATTTCGGTTAATTCGGTTCGGCCACCGACCGAATTAACCGAATGCACACCCCTAAGTGCCCCATCAATTCCTCCGTTAATTTTTAATGGTAAAAAAAACTTAGGGACTAAGTTGGAAAACTTGTCAAGTCTATAGATTAAAAATTGCTTTATCTCAAAATCGAAACCAATTACCAATTACCATGCATGCCTTCAATAATGGAGCTTCATATGGCAAATGAAGCACAAAAAGTTTGATTCATTACTTTTTTCCTTCCTTTTTACGATGCATATTATATATATAGGCATCTAATGACCGATATTGCTAAAGGAGCTCCCTATCTATAATCAGTTATCAATTTTAAGCCCTTAATCTTAAAAAATAAATAAATTATCATTAGTTGGACGATACAAAATTTTAATTGTATATATTTCTAGTTTGCAAGAGTCGAACCGACAAATATTGTAAACGTAAAAACTAAAATAATCATTTTAGCTTTTTTATAACTACTAGGTCAATAGTTAATAGTAAATTTGAACTGAAGTTAGTAGTTAATAGTAGAATTAAATATAAATTAATAGAGAGTTAAATTTTCAAATAAGAAATAGTACTGAACTTAATGTCACAGAAGTACCAATATATATAAACCCTACACTTCAAATATACCAGAAAAATGGTAACAAAATTGTTTGTATTTTTGTGTAACAAAATTGTTAGCAGATTCATGGCTAGGGATGAGAATTGGGTGGGAAATATTCAAAAACTGTGAAGATCTGAAACGACGAGATGAGAAATAATCAAAATCTTCACCTACAGAGATGGAGATGAGAAAGTTTTATAACCAAAGCTCATATGGGTATGGGGATTGAGACGAAGATTGTTATATCCGAATTGTAAGAATAAACGAACTATAACCGTATAGATAATTGTGGGGATCCCCGAAGATATCCGCAAGAATCCCTGTTATTTTACAAAATTTAAATTTAAATTTAAATATATATATATATACTTATACTTAACTCTCATTTACCTGTATATCTACCTATTATATTATCAATATTTCAGCCCGTCAAGATATTTTTGCCTTTTGTTTATACCTTATTAAGTTTGTTTGACCTCTCTAGTAATTTGCCGTTTTACTTTTTGTTTAATTCTTGTATTATTTTTTTTATAAAGATTCAGTCTGTATTATTGATGCATATGAATGTACGATATTTACTTTTCACATTATTTGATACATATGATATTTACTTTTCATATTATATATTTTTATTTTTAATTAATTGTAAATGTATTATATTATATTATTTAAATTAAAAAATAAAAAATAACTGGTCATGTCATCATTTTCTAAAAGAAGATAACGAAATTAATTAAAATAAAAGTAAAATAAAAATGAGACAACCTCAATAAAACGCCTTAAAAATTCACTGATCATTTATGTAGTTTACCCTTAATGGAAACAATACTTGAAAAGGAAAAAGGAGAGAAAAACAAGGGAAATCACAATCCAGTCTACAACAACGTATCATAAGCATACATAACAGAAACAAAAATCCAAACTTAGTGATGTACGACGGTAACAGTGCACTCCACAATGGCATCGCCGGTGGTGAAATCTGCGAAGTAGGTTTCAGCTGTGCAAACTCTTTCGCCATCTTGAATTTTCCTCTTCCTCCGACCACCGCAACTTCACGTTCCGGCTGCGTTATAGGATTCCTCGAGAAAATGCTGATATAGCTACTGTTGAATTTACCCGGAGTAAACCCCAAGTCCCAGTAAACCACTAAACTCAACACATCTTGACCGGTGGAAGCCCAGAGCGCTCGAGCATTCCCAATGACCCCCGACGTCAGGTTAGGACCTTACGGTGAGGGGATCATCGGTGGCCAAAACACTTCCGAACGGTACCGGTGTGTCGTTGAAGGTGGTGGTGAAATTAGGACCATGGTGATGCAATAGTGAGACGGTGGGGGTTAAACTTGCATGGGTGATGTCACATTCCACTAAAAAGTTATATGATGCTCTTATAACGATCCAAATTTTTTGTATAAACGAATTAACGTTGATCCGAACCTTAAATTGACAGTTTAGTAAAATATTTGGAGCAATTGGATTAAGTTTGGATCTTATTAACCAAGAGATGAGTTTGTTTGGACATAAAAAAATGATGTTTTTGAGTTGTGTTAAAAAGAAGAGCCTATGGGACAATTATGGATTGGATTTTCTCTTTAAAAAGGCCTATGGTTCATTAATTGGGTTTGTTTTTATGTGAGTTTTAGGGAATACTGAGCTTATTTTCTTTATCTTTTCTTTCTTTCGTATTCTCTCTTTAAAATCAAAGAAAATAAACATTAAAAAGGAAATTTTTCTAAGTTTAGTATACACCCAAAATTGAAGAATATGAGATTCTTAATAAGTAATTCAAGTGTTTCACGAAAAGCTTAACACTTTTCATGAAAAGTGATGTAAAGAAAATTTTCTAAGTTTAGTATACATCCAAAATTGAAGAATATGATATTCATAATGAGTAATTCAAAAGCTTACCACTTTCACGAAAAGTGATGTGAAGTTATTTGGAGTGTTTGGGGAAAGTTTAAGTCTTGGAGGTTGTCCCAAGCTTTTTTTTTTTATTGTGATTTCAAGTTCTAAATCAATCATTCTACTTCCTTAATAACTTGTTAGTGATTCGTTTTTACTAGTGAAAGAAATTGGTGAATCATCTAGAGCTAGAGAAAAAAAAAATTCATGAAGAGTTGATCAAAAAGTGTTTCGTGTTTTGTATTGAGGTAATACATTTTTCAACTTTAAAATATTTTATGCATATCTTAAATGTGATACTTTGTATGCTGAGATGATGCATATTGGATGTTTTTGATGTAAATATGTTTTAATGATCAAAATGATTGTTTTATGCGTTAAAGGATGGTTATATACAGAGAAAAGAGGTTTGCTTTCCCTAGGTTGTGTTGTTTAGAGGGTTTGTTAATCTTAGTCTTGTTTTTGGATGAGTGGGAAATGGTGGGTGGTATGTAGAGATAAAGCCAGGATTAAACTACGAGAGGCAGACTGATTAACTTTGAAATTGATAGGTTTTAAAAAATAATTAAACCAACAAAATAAAAGATTAAAGTTTAATTTTATTAATTTAAATTGACACATTCTTAAAAACAATAAACTATAAAATTTTATAATTGAAAAATTTTAAAAAGTAATTAAACCAACAAAATAAAAGATTAAAGTTTAATTTTATTAATTGAAAAATTGACACATTCTTAAAAACAATAAACTATAAAATTTTAAAAGGGACAATAAATTAATTGCAATGATTTTAAAACTCTTACGGCCTAAAATATCAGCCTAAAAGATGATTTCGTCCCGGGTGGAATGCCGTTACCATCGTGTAATTATTCGACTTTCGCTTTCAATATTTATTGGACTGTGTATTAGAATTGAGTTTAATAATATTGTAGGGACATTCCTTTCCTCTTTTCACTATCAAAAATTGAACCTCAACTCTATTTTGATTATGCAGAAAAAGACTAAAAGAATTATTTTGCCCTTAAATTCGATCCAAATTAACAATAATGTATCTCGCGCGAAAATTCGTTTAATTAGGTTTTTCAGTTCACACATTATAACAAATTAGCCTATTGACTAACGTTGACCGACAAAACCGTTAACTGCTGCATACTTGGCCGTTAACTACATGCCACGTCACGTTGACGTGTCAAAAAATACTGACATGGCATTAATTTTTTTAAATAACTTTTTTCATATTTACTTTTAACTAATCAAATGATGTCATGTGGCATGATTTGATTGGTTTTTAAGTAAAAAGTTAAACTAACTCATAAATTAGAAGGGTTGAGAATTGAACCTAGGTTTGGTAGGGGAAACTAAATGCTTCACCACCAAACCAACCTCTTAACCTTGTCAATAAACATCAGATGTGTTATATAACCTCATTAATATAGCATGGTGCTTCTTATTCTTCTTCAATCCTCCCACACTGTATAAAACCTGACAACATGGCATTATAACTGACAATATTCCTCTCAGGCATAATTTCAAACAGAATTTTGGCTTCATTAACAAAGCCATTTCTTGAGAAATTTGAGATAAGGGAAGTTAAGTGAACGCGACCATGGTTGCTTCTTTGAGGCATTCTGTCAAGCAGGTTACGATCTTTTCGAATACGATGACTGAATAGCAATCAGGAACAAAAAAAAGCCTATATCAAAACGCTTTTCAAAGGATAATAATTATAAATGGACAATAAAATCAATTATCAAGGACGCAACCGGGACCAGCAATATGATTTTTTTGAACAGGGAAATTCGATCAAGAAACAGGGATAAAAGCTATGTTGAAATAACAATTAACTTTTGACTATCTCAAGATGTATTTGCGATGGGAATTTTGAAATTTGGAGAAAATGTCATTATAGTCTATGTTATGTGGATTTCTCATGTATTCCAGATTACAATCGACAATTCTCGTCTAAAAATAAAATGGAGGTAATGAAGCAGCAGCAGCAGCACCATGCTATTTTACTGAGATTATATAACATATTTGGTTTCCATCAGACCTGAGTTCAATTCTCAGCTCCTCTAATTCATGAGATATTTTAACTCTTTATTTTAAAACCAATTAAATAATATCATGTGTCATTATCTGATTGGTTAAAATTTAATATAAAAATAAATATTTTTTTTTAAATTAATGTCACATCAGTATTTTTTACACGTCAGCGTGACATGGCATGTAACTAACGGCCACGTAAGCAGCAGTTAACGGTTCCGTAGGTTAACATTAGTCAAGGGATTAATTTGCTGCAATGTGCGAACTGAAAGACTTAATTGAACGCGTTTTCGCGCAAAGAACAATATTATTAATTTAGGTCGAATTCGGAGACAAAATAACCCCTTTAGCCTAAAAAAAATATAGTAACCGTATCTATTTATATATAACACAAAAGCCCGAAAATATGGTTATTTAACATATTATTATATGTTTATCTATTAAAAAAAATATTATTATATGTTTATAAAATACCGAAGAAAATTGTCATTGAAATTCCATAAAAAAAAAACCCTCAACTATTAAGCAGTTCCAAAGTGAAAGTCCATGGTAAGATGAAACGATTCAGAAAAGGGAGGTTTTCTTAGCCTGGTAGCCTGTTCAAAAGCATAAGCCACCTCAATTAGCTTCGGTTCTGAGCCTTTCAACCCTCCAAAACAAATCCCAAACGGCATCCCGTCCCGGCCGGGACTGAAATGCCCGGGTACCCTCCTATTGCTAGCACTGTCATGGACAGTGATACTCCAGGCGCCACCAATGCGTCCAGATTTTGTTCTTTCATCACTTTCTCAAACCCATCCGTTGAAAGCTTTTCCAGATATTCAGCAGCCTTTCTTTCTTTCTCCCCTATTCCATTCGTCTTCTCCGATTCAATAAACGTATGTTGGCCATACTCTTCAAGCTTTTCCTGCATCATACACAATGGAAATATTTTATCAAAGGGGCTTTGCATAAGCCAATTGAATCTCTTGACAAGAGTTGTACCAACTCGGGGTTAATCCGGTTGAACTCAATAATCACAGCAAGTGATCTCACGGAAGAGATTGTAAGCTCGTTCAGGTATTCATTTAGGGAACTCTTGAACTCAGCCTGCATTAGCATCAGCTCACCACTTGCTATGAAATCTGAAATTATATGAATATTTGGTATCTCTACATCATCAATTATGGTCGCGCCTCTTGCTCTACAACACATTAGCATTATTGCATTTTTAAGTACAATTAAACATGTTTTGATCAACCAAAAAAATGTACATTTGCTATACCTGAGTAAATCCAGGTGATTCTCAAATGTTGAAACAATGGATCTGTTCATCGTGTCAATAAATGGACGTCTAATGACCCCCAATCTCTTTCCTATGATCCCATGTTCGTTGAGGAATTGTTTATATCCGCTATCGGGGATGAATCAAGCAGCCTCCGATGTTGCTTCACTATCTCTCGGGTCGAATCGGACTATTGCATCCAGCAAATGCACTGCATCCGCCACTGTCCTCGCCATTGGTCCGATTGTGTCTTGCCTCGGAAGGACTGGGATAACACCGGCCCGGCTGGTGAGTCCAACGGTTCACTTGAAACCTACTACAGAGTTATAATCTGCTGGGCAGAGTATAGAACCGTGAGTCTCCGACCCAAGTGAAACGCTCACCATGTTAGCCGCCACGGAAATGGCTGATCCGCTGCTTGATCCGCAAGTATCTCCCCCTACAACATAAGGATTCTGCAAAGCCAAAGCTACCACTAAACCACGGAGACGATGAGGTTAAAGACGGGGCAAAGTAGCAAACCGTGAATTTACCTGGGCTTGGCCGCCTCGAGCACACCAGCCGTTCGGAATTTTAAGCACAGCCCGGAAAGAATACCATTCCGTTAGACTTGCCTTCCCCAGAATAACCGCCCCGGCTTTCCTCAGCTTTTCAACAACCCCCGCGTCCCGACCAGCCACAGACCCCAGCAAAGCGTATGAACCTGCCGTCGTATTCATTTTGTCGTTCGTGTCTATCGAGTCCTTAAGCAACACCGGAATGCCGTGCATGAACGAACGGCGATTATTACGGTTACTCCTCCACTCCCGATCAGCCTCCTCCGCTTGAACCCGAGCGTCGGGATTGATTTCAAGTACGCTACGAAGCAGGGGGTTTAAGTCATGAATTCTTTGCAAGTAAAAATCCACCAGCTGCAGTGATGTGAGCTTGTGTTGGGTGAGGGTCCCACTATGTGGGTAACCCACACCGTTTACACCCCAAATTTTAAAGGAGTGGTTGTTTGTCTGCCATATTTAGTGTTTGTTTTTTAACTTTTGTAAGCCAATAATTATGGCTTTTATTAGTATATTATAAAAGTGGGCAGATTTGAATTGCAGATGTGAGAGATTGAATAAAGCTCATAAGTTTGTTCGAGAGAAAATAGGGGAGAAAACCATTTTCCCAGCTTTGAGCAATTTTGATCAACTCTTCGATCGGAGGTTCATCCGTGATTCGATTGAGCTGATTTTTGGACAGCAGCTAGGTGACTTGGTGATCTTGACTTTTTACGGTCGGATTTTTCATCCGAGACCCGTAGCGTCCGAAATCCCCATTTTACAGCAGATGCGTTTTTGGTGATGTTATCTCATTTTACTCTCTTTTGTTAAAGGCTACTTGTTATTAGTCTTGTTGGAGTTGAATGTTTGTTGTAGGTTGGATATTGTAGTCTTGTAGTTGAACATTTGATTATAGTGGAGCTTTTGATCGAACTCTAAAGTCCCGTGGTTTTTACCCTTGATTTAGAGGGGTTTTCCACGTAAAAATATCGGTGTCTCGATTTATTTGTGTTGTGGTTGCATTGATGATTTGTGGTTGATTAGTGCTGCTAGAGAACATATTTGTGATATTGTGCTTGCCATAATTATTGACTTGAGTTATAGGGAGAGAAAGAACACCGGTTGTGCTTCCGCTTAATTTCGATTGTTCGGTTTCTTCCCCAACAAACTAGCATCAGAGCTTGATTATTGTGTCAGATAATTATGGAGATTAATACAAGCAAGATAATTATGTTGAATGACACGAATTATCAACTTTGGCGGAATAAAATGAAAGACTTGTTGTTTGTAAAGGCTTTGCATCTTCTGGTCTTTGTTACTCAAAAACCCGATTCAAAAAGTGATGAGGAATAGGAATTTGAGCATCAACAAGTGTGTGGCTATATTCAACAATTTGTTAAAGAAAATGTTTACAACCACATTGATTAGGAGACACATGCTCGCACATTGTGGGAGAAGCTTGAAAGCTTGTATGCTTCGAGGTCGGGCAACAACAAATTGTTTTTGCTAAAGCAAATGACGACGTTGAAATACAAAGAAGAAACATCTACAGCTAACCATGTTAGTGAGTTTCAAAGTGTGATGAATCAGTTGCTTGGTATGAGTGACAAATTTGATGATGAGATTTTAGGTTTTGGTTGATTGCTACTCTACCGGACACTTGAGAGACTTTTCGGGTCTCACTCATTAATTCTGCTCCACGTGGTATTATTACTTTGGATTTGGCTAAGAGTGGTATGTTGAATGAAGAGGTTAGAAGAAGATCTCAGGGTTCTACATCACAGTCTGAGGTGTTGGTTACCGAGAACAAGGGGAGAAACAGAGAAAAAAGATGGCAAATGTAGAGATAAAAGCCGAAGCAAGTCAAGATCGAGATACGAGAATCTTGAGTGTCATCATTGTGATAAGAAAGGTCATATCAAGAAATACTGCTACAAGTGGAAGCGAGAGAACAAAGGCGGTGGTGATAAAAATGATCAGAATGATGATGAAAAATCCGAGTGTGTTGCTACTGCTACTCGTGAAGATCTATTGGTCATTTGTTCTAAGAATTTGGTCAACCTAGCATGCGACGAGACTAGTTGGGTGATTGATACTGGTGCTTCAATTCATGTCACGTCGATGAGGGATTTCTTCACATCTTATACTCCTGGTGATTTTGGAGTATTGAAGATGGGTAGTGACGGTTTGATTCAAGTTATTGGCATGAAAGATGTTAGCTTGGTGAGCAATAATGGAACAAAGTTAATTCTCAAGGATGTCAAACATGCACCAGATATCCGTTTAAATTTGATTTCTGCAGGAAAGCTTGATGATGAGGGATTTTGTAACACCTTCAGTGAGGGGCAGTGGAAGCTGACTAAAGGCTCATTGGTTGTGGCTCGAGGAAAGAAGAGCTCAAATTTGTACTTGATGCAGGCTTTGACTTCCAGAGACACTGTGAATGTGACAGTAAATGACTCAACTGAGTTGTGGCATAAACGGCTTAGTCACATGAGTGAGAAATGACTTAATTGTTTAGCCAAGAAGAATCAACTTTCTGGGTTGAAGAATGCCACATTGAATAATTGTGCTCATTGTCTAGTGGGGAAGCAGAGAATAGTTTCTTTTAGAAGTCATTCTCTTCATAGAAGATCAGAGTTGCTAGAGTTGGTCCATTCAGATGTTTGTGGTCCGATAAAGGTAAGGTCGCATGGTGGTGCACTTTATTTTGTGACTTTCATTGATGATTGTTTAAGAAAGCTGTGGGTCTACACTTTGAAGTCGAAAGACCAAGTTTTGAGGCATTTAAACAGTTTCAAGCATCAATTGAAAGAGAAAAAAGGAAGAAGTTGAAGTGCATTCGTACTGATAATAGTGGCGAGTACACAGGGCCATTTCATGAGTATTGTCTGCAACAAGGAATCAGACATCAGAAGATACCACCAAAGAATCCACAGATAAATGGGTTAGCTGAAAGAATGAACCGAACATTGATTGAGAGAGTCAGATGTTTTCTGTCAGATGCAAAGTTGCCGAGATCATTTTGGGCTGAAGCCTTGAATACAGTGGCACATGTGATTAATCTATCTCCTAGTGTTCCTTTGTGAGGTGATGTACCAGATAGAGTTTGGTTTAGTAAAGATGTGTCATATAATCAACTGTGTGTGTTCGATTGTAAAGCATTTGTTCATGTTCCAAAGGATGAAAGATCCAAGTTGGATGTCAAGACTCTCAATACATCTTTATTGGTTATGGTCTAGATGGTGAGTTTGGTTACAGACTCTACGATCTAATTTAGAATAAGCTCGTGAGAAGCCGAGATGTTGTATTCATTGAGGATCAGACCATTGACGATATTGATAAGACAGAAAAAGATGATTCACAAGATAATGGTGACTTGACCGATGTGAATCCAGATCTCCTAGATCCTTCACCGAATCCTATTAAGGATGATGTACACGGTGATGTTAATGATGACTAGCAGGACATAGGTAACTTTGATCCTCCCATAGATGATGTTGTGAATGATCAACAACAAGCACCTATAGCTCCACCAGTAGTTCCACTTCGAATATCTTCTAGAGAACGGTGATCTTCTGTCAGGTATTCTTCTGATGAATATGTTCTTTTGACTGACGAGGGAGAACCTGAATGTTATGAAGAGGCTATGGAGAGTGAATGCAAAGATCAGTGGGTTGAAGCAATAAAAGATGAACTTCAATCCTTGCATGATAACCATACCTTTGAGTTGGTGAAACTACCTAAGGGCAAGAGAGCTTTGAAGAATCTGTGGGTTTATAGGTTGAAGCAAGAAGAAAAGTCTTCATCTCCACGATACAAAACTAGATTGGTCGTCAAGGGTTATACTCAGAAAAAAAGGGATTGATTTTGAAGAAATATTTTCTCCAGTTGTGAATATGTCCCATATTAGAACTATATTGAGTTTGGCACCCTGTTATGACTTAGAGGTTGAACAAATGGACGTGAAAACTACTTTTCTTCATGGTGATTTGGCAGAAGAGCTTTACATGGAGCAGCCAGAGAGATTTGTTGCACAAGAAAAAGATGACTATGTCTGCAGGTTGAAGAAGAGCTTGTATGGTTTAAAGCAAGCTCCTAGGCAATGGTACAAGAAGTTTGAGTCTGTTATGGGGGAGCAAGGCTACAAGAAGACTACTTCTGATCATTGTGTTTTTGTTAAGAGATTCTCTGGTGATGATTTTATTATCCTTTTACTTTTTGTTGATGATATGCTTATTGTTGGTCGTAATGCTTCCAGAATTGACAAGTTGAAGCAAGAGTTGAGTAAATCCTTTGTGATGAAGGATTTGAGGCCAGCAAAGCAAATTCTTGGCATAAGGTTGGCACGTGATAGAAAGGCCAAGAAATTGTGGTTATCACAAGAGAGGTACATTTGAGAAAGTACTTCAAAGGTTTAGTATGGACAGAGCTAAAGTAGTAAATACTCCCTTTGCTACTCACTTCAGATTGAGAGTCAAGCATAGTCCTTCCACAAAAAAGGAGAAGGAAGAGATGCAGAAAGTTCCTTACTCTTCAGCCGTGGACATTTTGATGTATGCAATGGTTTGCACGAGACCAGACTTGGCTTATGTTGTTGGTACAGTTAGTCGGTTTTTTTCTAATCCAGGCAAAAAGAATTGGGATGCAGTGAAGTGGATCATGAGATATCTTCGTGACAGTTCCAACTTGAAACTTTGTTTCGGCAATGAGAAACATGTTCTTGTTGGATATACAGATTCAGACATGGCCGGGGACATTGACTCGAGGAGATCTACTTCAGGTTACTTGATCACTTATGCAGGGGGAGCTGTGGCATGGCAATCGACATTGCAAAAGTGTGTTGCCTTATTCACCGCCGAATCAGAGTTCATTGCAGTGACCGAAGCGTGCAATGAGATGTTTTGGATGAAGAAATTTGTGCATGAACTTGGTTTTACTCAGGAGAGGTATGTCTTGTATTGTGATAGCCAGAGCGCGATTCATCTTGGTAAGGACTCAACTTTTCATGCTAGATCTAAGCATATTGATGCGAGGCACCATTGGATACGAGAAGTTCTTGAAGCTAAATTGTTAGAGCTTGAGAAGATTCATACTGGTGATAATGGTGCTGATATGTTGACTAAAGCCTTACCAAGAGGGAAGTTTGAAGCATGTTGCTTGATAGCCAGCATGAAGACCCCACATAGCGGGAGGGGGAGATTTGTTGGGTGAGGGTCCCACTATGTGGGTAACCCACACTGTTTACACCCCAAAATTCAAAGGGGTGGTTGTTTGTCTGCCATATTTGGTGTTTGTTTTTTGACTTTTGTAAGCCAATAATTATGGCTTTTATTAGTATATTATAGATGTGGGCAGATTTGAATTGCAGATTTGAGAGATTGAAGAAAGCTCAGAAGTTTGTTCGAGAGAAAATAGGGGAGAAAACCATTTTTCCAGCTTTGAGCAGTTTTGATCAACTCTTCGATCGGAGGTCCATCCGTGGTTCGATTGAGCTGAGTTTTGGACAGCAGCTAGGCGACTTGGTGATCTTGACTTTTTACGGTCGGATTTTTCATCCGAGACCCGTAGCGTCCGAAATTTCCATTTTACAGAAGCTGCATTTTTTGTGATGTTCTCTCATTTTACTCTCTTTTGTTAAAGACTACTTGTTATTAGTCTTGTTGGAGTTGAATGCTTGTTGTAGGTTGGATATTATAGTATTGTAGTTGAACATTTGATTATAGTGGAGCTTTTGATCGGACTCTAAAGTCCTGTGGTTTTTACCCTTGATTTAGAGGAGTTTTCCACGTAAAAATATCGGTGTCTCGATTTATTTGTGTTGTGGTTGCATTGATGATTTGTGGTTGATTAGTGCTGCTAGAGAACATATTTGTGATATTGTGCTTGCCATAATTATTGACTTGAGTTATAGGGAGAGAAAGAACACCGGTTGTACTCCGCTTAATTTCGGTTGTTCGGTTTCTTCCCCAACAAGCTTGTTCTCGTCGAAAGCTCTCTGGAAGCTCTCGACGGTGGCTTCCTCGATAATGAAATCACCTTGCCCTTTGACGGTGATGAGTGGAACTGAGAATTTGGTCGTCTGTAAGAAAAGCAGAAGGAGAAGGGGAGGTTTGGCCGCCATTTTTGTTGTGCTGCTTTAACTCTTTTGACTGATTTTAGAATTTATATTCCATACATGTATGACTAAACCATAAACCCAAAATATCTCATGCATCCACTGTGATTTTTTTTGCACAACCATCTTAAATTTAGAGTTAAAATTTTAGTTTAGAGTATAAGGGTAGAGTTTAAAATTTAGGGTTTAGAGGTTAGGGTTTATATTTTAAGGTTATACGATAGAAATTTAGGTTTTAACCTATAAACCTAAATTTTAACCCTAAACTCAAAATTGAAACCATAGTCCCTAATTTCTAAACATATAAACATAAACCCTTAAAGTATAAATCCTAAACTAGCTCTCTAATCACTAAAATTAGAGCACTTGTGGAAACAAAAAAATTTCATCGTCAATGCATGGAAGAACTACCCAACTATAAATATTAAATTATTGGACTTATAACTATATGATTAACAATGTTCCAGCTAAAATTTTAATTATATTTATATTTCCTTAAGTTTTTAGTAAAACACCACTATAGGACTAATAATTAATTTATATTTTATATTTTGACTGTGTATTTAAAATGGTAATAACATGAGAAAAACTTATTTGTTAGTACATAATTTGTTATATAAATTTTAAAATAATTTATCTTATTGTTAAAAAATAATTATTAACCAAGTAGTAAATAGTTTGATATCGCTTAAACATATTTTGAGTTCGAGATTTTTTATATTTTTTTTGTTGAGACACTCATTCACCAAAAATAAATATATGATATGAGTTAATTCGAATTAATGGAGATAAAATTTTAAAAAATTGGGAGGGTAAAAAAAAAAAGGAATATCCTAGAATTGTGAAATGTCAATGACAACAACCATTCATGTGGGGGCGTGGTTTATGTGTCAAAAGGAACATCAACCACCCATAGTGGCCGGTGGGCGTAGCACGTTTATTGTGCACCAATAGAACTCTATATTAAAAGGCCTAGAGCTAAGGCTTGAATCTCTAATAACTTTTTGATTTTCATGGCATTCTTCGATTTTTCTTAACCTTAAAATATGGACTACTATTTTTATTTCATTTTACACTTTATTTGTTTGTTTTAAATAAATATAAAAATATTATCCCATAATTTTTTAAAAAATTATTAATTACAAGATAATATCTGCCAATTTGATTCAAATTAAATGTAAAAAAATCTTAATTTTTCTCTTCTCTTCGAGGAAGATTGAAGAGATCCACAATAACACTAGTTTTAAAGATAGCAAGCTTCCTATGAGATATCTAGGAGTTCCTTTGGTGACAAAAAAGTTGATAGTGAAAGGTTGTGAGCTTTTGATTGAAAAGATCAAAGTTAGGTCATTAGGATACCAAGCATCTCAGCTATGTGGTAGACTTCAACATATCTAGACATTACGAACTATTAGTCTCTGCTTGTGTCTGTATTGAAAATTGTTTGGTGTGCTTTCGTATACTGCATTTGGGAAGAAAAGAATTGAAGACAGATTCGTGGAACTTCAAGGGAAAGTTCTGTTATTTTTTATATTGTACATGATATTGTGAGAGATAGATTACAGGCAAAATATATAGAAAGAAGTGATTTGTAAATTTGTAATTGGGTCATGATTGGAGGATAGTATTGTGATCACCCTTATAGGTGTTTTTTTATATGTTGCATTTGTTGTTTCTTTGGATAAATAAAATTTATAATATTTATCTAAAAAATAATATTTTTCAATTAATTTTAGCTCTTTAAAAATATATATCGTGCAAGCAAGCTGCTCTAACCCAAATCACTTAAAAATAACAACATTTTTTTCACTGATATCACTGGATGAGATTTCAATTTCTCTTTTTTTTCTAGTTTTCTTCTTCCACTTTGTCTCATTTATTCTACCATGTTTTAAATAAGCTTATACATACAAATGGAATACATATCATGTGGTTTAATTATATGTTTAGTTATAAAGGTAAACTACGTAAATAGTTTCTTGAATTTTATAAGATATTTTTATTTTGGTCACCGAACGTTTAAAACTTGTGATATAATTAAGGCCACTTTCATTAACTGACGTTAAAAATGATGATAGGTTTTTCTTTATTGATTTTCTTCATTGTTACAAAAAGGGCGAGGTTTTTCATGATTGTTTAAAAATCTAAAGCTTGTATTTCTTTAAAGGTTTTCGAAATCAAAGTTGGGATAAAAAATGTTTTCTCAAAATAATAATAAAAAATAAAGGGGTTTTCAGAGTTTCTCTAAATCAAAGTTTAGGATTTTCTTTTGGCTTCAGATCTTCAATCAAAATCAAAAGGGGAAGAAGGATTTAAAATCTTACATGTCTTTTGCGTTGAATCCTTGGTGGCCGTGTTTTGTTTGGTTGAAATCAGCCGTCGCCTTATTGGCCGGAGGAGGACCCGTTGCCGATGAACGACGGGGATGGCTCGTGCGGCCTCAATTTTATTTTTTGTTAGCTTTTTGTGACATGCATTTATTTGTCATACATCTAATCTTTAGTATTTAATTCCACATTTATCTTGATAATTAATTAATTTTAATTATAAAAAGAATGTATTTATTAACTCGAATATTTGAGTTGTAATATCTTGACTTAATAGATATTGACTAAATATTCGAATTAATTTATATTGTCTAAAGGTAAACTCAAAAAAAGAATAAAACTTGACAAGTCATAACAACATACTTAATTGTTTGCTTCATGCATAAAGGTGATGTACTCAATTCGAACCATAAATTAACACGGTAGTCGGTCTTATTCGATGCCGGTTTAATGTATAGTCTGAATGTATAGTCACCCTTATTAATTAAATGACTAATTAATCCAAATCCATTAAATGTTAAAGCTCACTTTATTAAAAATTATATTCGATTAAAAACATTTAATAAAACTCAATTTAAATTTCAATAATTTCCATCGATAAAAGCAGCGTATGATTTGGTACCGATTTCAGGCGTGATGGGGTGTTAATCCTTCCCCACACGTAACCAACTCTCGAACTCATTTCTAAACGAATATTTGGTTTTACGGTGTCCGATCTACCTAAACCAAGTGACCGGTGGCGACTCTATCATTCCCATCATTTCCACTATTCTTCAAAAATCAAAAACCGATTCTTCCAAATGAAACCGAAAAATTTTCAAATTAGTCGCTACAGAAAGGACGAGAGGTGACGGTTAATTTTAAGTCTAATAAAGTTAAAATTTTGGGGAAGAAGATGAATTTAATGTGCCACGACAACGTTCTCTAACGCTAGCAGGGCGGAGCCAAGATCGAATTCTGGCAAGGGCCAAAATAATGAATTTAAAAAATATAAGGGCTTATTACGTATTTAAACTAAAAATTCACGGGACAAAGCTTAATTTGTCTAATATTTAAATTTATAAGGACCTAAATTGTTATTGGACTAAAAAATTTGAGGATACATGCTCATTCTTCTTTAGTTCAACCTAGAGGTGTAAATGAACAGAGCGTTTGACGAATTGTTAGTGAATCGCTCGTATAACGTTCGTTTATTAGCTTTAATAAACGAGTATGGACAAATTTTTTGTTTGTTTAATAAATGAACGAACATGAATAAAGGTGTATTCCGTTCGTTTATGATCACGAACAAGCTCGTTTATAAGCTCATCTATTTGGTTTCCCTTTTTCTTTTATTTTTTTACATTTTAAATATTGTTGAATGTATGGAGTAAATTGAACATGTGGTGAACTTTTGAGTTCAAACATATAAATGAACATGTTAGTGGTCATAAATGAACATGTTTACGAGCATTACATGGATATGTTCACGAACATTAAACGAACATGTTTGTGAACGTTAAACAAACAAATACAAACACCATCAAAAATAAATAAACAAACACAAACATGATATTAAAAATTTTAAACGAACTTAACATGAACACCTTCAAATATAAATAAACGAACGCGAACGAAATTTTATTCGTTCAAGCTCGGTTCATTTGCACCCCCTAATTCAACCCCTACTTGATTATATATTTAATAAACTCTTATATTTTTTTATTATAACTTATATTTTTTAATTTAAATAATTATTTTTACAGGGGCCAAATTGTTACTAAATCAAAATTATAAAATAATTAAATTTTATAACAGGGGTCGAGGTCCTTGGGCCCCAAAGGAGCTTTGCCCCTGAACGATAGTTAACGTGAATGACTTTAATGAAAGTGAACTAAACGACCAGTGAATATAACATAAATTTTAAAATTTTAATGATCAATGAAAGTGTCTTAAAAATTCGGAGACTATTTATGTAATTTACCTTAGTTATAAACATCATTTTTAGAAAAAGTTAAAAATATCCACTCAATTAAAATTTCGTTACAAACATATCACTACACTATTAAAATTAAAATATAATTGGATACAACAATAACTTTAATCATAAGGCTTATACATCCTATCAATTTGGTAATAATTTAAAATAATTCAACAAATTTAATATTTATATTTTAAAATTCTAACATTGTACCCATTTGACATACTCTCTAATCCCTTTTCACACACCCCATGTCATTGATCTTCATTAAAAAAATTTAATTAATTTTCGTTCAACCAACTATTTGAAAAGAGTGTAAAATTTAAAAATTTTATATTGTGTAAATAGATACTATCTAAATAAATAAATATCGATTGAAACTCCATAGTGTAAAATCATTACACGTAAAAGAAGATAAAATAATAGCAAATAGCATATCGTATGAAGTTGGGGACTCACAAGTCACAACATAGGTAAACAAGACCCTCTTTTTAGCATGATGAACGACGACAGAATTGCAGTAAAATCAGGAGTGTAATGGCATTGGCAAACAATAGAAGATCATTTGCAAGGGGTTAACTTGCAGGTGACTCCACCGGAGCCGGAATTAGCCCTTATGAATCGTAAAGCGGTGATGAGGATGCCTCGGGTTGAACCCATAAGTGCCCAGTTCGTGTGTGTGACAACACCAACTGAATTGTATGGGAATTGAAGGCTGTTATAGGAGTTGAGAAGGGCAGTTGTGGCTTCCCTCAGCAGTGTCTTATAGGGGTCTCCTCGCCCTTCCAGGCTTTCCTGTAGGGTCATATCAGTACCGTATCTCCTAGCGGCAAGTGGCCCGAAAATAAGAGAAACCTTCGACTCGGGGTTCAGTACCCTCCAGTAGCATTTGTACTCCGGCTTCATCCAGTACCTGGAAAAGTATAAATCCACAACGAAACTATTTATTACTTCTTCCGAGTCGATGAATTACTCCCGGCCAACTAACTGCGACTTTATATAGCTGTGGACAGTATTGTCATGTGCATTAAAATTCATGTGATTTGTGAAACTCTAGCTTGGTAAAAAGTTCTCAAGTGTGATCTGTCATTGTCAGCTTTGATGTATTCAGTTCACATGAATTTAACAAGAAGTGCAAATATGTATGTTAGAGAATGGAGGCAATGTTTTCCCCAAGCTCGACGGCACATGTAGATCAGATACGGCTTAACTCCATGTCCATTATGTGCTAATTGGCCCTGTTGATATAAAGATCTAAGTGCACTTACTGATGTGAACAAGCCGATGCTTCGGAGAAGGGCAAAGGTGGCATCGGAGGCAATGGGGGCAATGGGGGTAACGGGGGCAGCCTGAAAGTCGGAGGAGACCCTGTAGGTGGTGTTGGTCCGGAAGGCCTTGTAGGAGTTACTACAGGTGCAGGCACAGGGTTGGATGACCTCGGGCAGAACGACATGGGCTGAGCAGGCTCAGAAAGTAAAGAATCCACCCCAAAAATCTCCATGCCGAACATCCTGAACATAAGTCGAAGTTTTTGGGCCGGACCGGCTGCTTCACTGCAGTCATTCGACCCTTCTCCACTGCCCGAAACCTGGGCATTGCAGTTACTCAAGTCCGGTGTGCCATCAAATCTCATCACATAGGTTCCAAATACATTTGTAACCTCTTCCCTTGACATTGTCACCTGTCCATCACCATCAGTACAGGTAATTGTGACCTTCATTCCTGCAAGACGGAAATCGATCAATATGTGATTCTGAAATCCATTTGCTTTTATAGTAACACGTCAATTGAAACCAAAGACAGACAAGAGAACCAGTTACAATTAACAATGTAGCCATCTACGACAACAGAGCAGGGACCGAACTTTACCAGAAAGGGGATAATCGAAGAGGGATCTCTCTCCATCTTTGCATTGGTCACAGAAGACTGCACCGGAGACCATGGCAGCTGCCTGTGTCCCATCTATGGCTGCTGCAAAAATGACCAAAGCTGTGAACAGTAACTTGTGTGCCAAATCCATGGAACTTGGAGAATAGAGAATAAAGCAGAAAGCAGGAAGATCAACGCCAATGGATGTACATCTGCACTAGCAAGGTGAAATAAATAAAGGGCAGTGGTGTGTTGCCCACATTTTCAACTTTCAATTACCCCTATTAATGAGTTCTTTTGAAATTTCAGTTTTTAAATTATAGGAACATACATACCAGTAAGGCTGACACATTGATTGCAGAGCAGATAGATTTCAGAGACAATTAAATGCAGTTATAAACAGGAATTAGAAGATAATATTGGATTTTCAGACACACTAACCTCAAACCTTGACAGTAAACCACCGGGGGATCCTACAGATTTATTACTTAACAGTGGGAATGGAACATCTAACATTCCAGGTCAAGAGCCCCATATGTGTAAACACTAGGTGGCCTGAATAGCCGTAATATTTCGAACTGGTGGCATTTGGTGGTGTGGTGAATTAGTTGGCCGGAAAAGCAGAGAGGAGCATTGATGAAGTGGAGTAAAGAGAGAATTCATGTGAAAGCCAGGACAGGACACGAAGTTTCATCCCTTTTGCTAACTTGCTGATGCCATTAACTCCAATGGATATTCTTTTCAACTGCATAACACGTTTGAGCTATGCAGTTGTTTCCATTTCTTTTAGCATTGCTTGACTTTATATGCATCCTCATGTCCGCATGGGGTGGAGTTAATTGATGTCTAAAAGAACAATGGCTCTTGCGGTTTACTTAAATGCAAGCATCGCTGGGGAAAGTTGTGATGGCGGGCAATATCTTAGTACGAAAAGCCGTGGATTATAATACTCCGAACCGTGGATAGTGATTAAATGTTCACCCTTGGGACTCTTTCTTTGAACTTGATTAAACTAGCAAATAGCAATAATGGTCCAAGTTTCAGGAGGTCCAAAATTCTTTTACAGAACTTGGTGTATGTTGTTGAGATGCATGAATTACAATCACCCCTGAACCTACAACCCTCATTTTCCAGATTAGTTTGTTCGACATCAAGTGTGTCAAAACAAGCACTGTTCAAATCCATCAAGCAATCAAAGTAAGTTACCACAAACCGGAAAGCTTGCCTGACAAATATGCTTAATGCACCTAGTAGAGTAACTAAAATCGCAGACACAAGCCTGTTAATACCTAAGAAGCACGGTTACGGTTGCTTAAGGCTGTCTCACGTGTCCCCGGGAATACTTGTCAGGGACGTCTCATGTTTAAGGAGTCCGTCACGTTTATAGTTTGGAGATTAATTCGGTAGACGACTTTTTGAACTTCACACATACTTTGTCATATTTTTTTTAGCTTCATTCGTATCGGAAATGTTTGTAGAAACGCATTTGATTCTTTGAGAGATGTGAGATATATATTTTTTTGAATAAGAAATTATACTAGATTGTATCCAAAGTGAAAAAGATTACAAAAGGATCATACCATAACCATGAAAATTCAATGTGAAAAATAAATAGAATAAACTTCAAATAGTATAAAAGACATGAGAAGCAAAATCATCACTTTGCAGAAAAACTAGTATAGTCTTCTAAATGAAACCCAACAACGATATACTTTGACTGAAAAACTGTATAAATCAAGCATTCTTCCGCTGGGAGTTCTTGGCACATCGGCAAACTACCATAAAAGAATAAAAAAATATCAGATCATTAATCGTTTTGTGACTAAAAACGCTCGACAATCCTTGTTATCTGAATGCTAAATTGCTATAGTAGCAAACAATATTGTCACAAAGATAAATAAACCTGCAAAAATACAGACAAATAAACTGTCATATATGCATACCAAAAAAGCCAAAAAAAATATATGACACTGGCAAAGTAAAATAAAACAACAACAATATTAATAAAGAACAAATAATTAATCATCAAAAGAGAAGAATATTATTTATATACAATTAACATAAAAACTAAAAATCAGTCGACGACATTAAAGCTATTGCCAAAAATAACTTCAATAAAAAAATTAAAAGATTTTTTTTTTGAAATAACTTTCTCATAAAAAATGAAAGTAAAGGGATGTGGGGAGTTAAAAAAAATGAGATTATTATGATAACTAAGTTAGAGATGTGAAATATTTAAATTTCACAAAGTTTGTAAAACTCTAATGTAAAATTTTATATTTGTACAATCCCAATAATGAAAAACACATTTAATATTACCACAATGCTGAAGTTATATCCTAGTTTTATGACTATATTTTGAGAGAATGAAAATTCATTACAATACCCAATAAATGAGATTTGCTACAACCCAATAGGAAGAACTGGTAAACATGAACAAGCCCAGAGTTCACTAAAAAACAAACTTAGGCATTGGATAGAGTAAAAAAGAAAGCAAATTTCTGAACCCAACCCCACATAAAGGACAGTCTTTTTACAAAGTAAAGTCTTCTTTGATTCTTATATTTATCTCCTTCACAAAATAGTTTCCAAGTCGTCATAAAAAATATAAAAATCATAGAATTTTATCTTCAATTTTTGTCTTTTACTTCTTGTCTACTTCCACTTTCTGCCACTTCATTTTAAAAGATCCAATTTTCCACAATTGACTAAATACAAATGCCTTGGATTGTTACTGTACGAGTGAAATTATAACAAAAAATTTAAAAGAAAACGGCAAAAATCTGATGACAAGAAAGAGCATAATATTTAATGGTAGTTGTTCATAAAAACTTGATAAAGCAAGTTCTTGAAGTGACGATTAAAAAAGCACCATAAAAAGAAGTCTAAATGACAGAGATTAAAAACTCTAGACTTTAAACAACATTTAAACAACCCCAGATTTATGCTTTTCTCTGACAAAGTTGTCCGCAATCGGCGATGACCACAGGCTTGGAGGTCCTTCCACTTCCAGACCCAACTTTCTCAATGGCTCTCACGACGTCCATGCCTTCAACGACTTGTCCGAACACGACGTGCTTTCCGTTGAGCCAATCGGTCTTGGCGGTGCAGATGAAGAACTGAGATCCGTTTGTTCCGGGTCCGGCATTAGCCATTGAGAGAACACCGGGACCGGTGTGCTTCTTGACGAAGTTCTCGTCCGCGAACTTCGATCCGTAGATGGATTCGCCTCCGGTGCCGTTTCCAGCGGTGAAGTCGCCTCCTTGGCACATGAAATTAGGGATCACACGGTGGAAAGTTGAGCCCTTGTTGTGGAGCGGGCACGAAAGTTCTGGCGGTGCGAGGAACGACATCGGCGAAGAGCTCCATCACGATCCGACCGGCAGGCTGACCACCGACGGTCATGTCGAAGAAAACCTTGGGATTCTGAGCCATGGTACTTAGATTTTTGAAAATAAGAGATGATCGGAAGAGATTGTTATGCAGTGGGGGGAAGATAAAGATTTGAGCTAGAGATAAAAGGTTTATATAGGAATAAGAGGGGTCTCGACCGTTGAGACAATGGACACGTGGGATGATCGTGACGTGGAAAGATTAACCAACGTAAGGTTTAAATTTGACTAGGGTTAATCATTGGGATCCGAGGGAACTTGGCGGCATATGTTTTTTGTCGTTGGGGGAAGCAAAACGACACCGCTTGTTTTCGTATTAGTAAATTAGTGCAACAAGAGTTTATTTTTTGATATTTGATGGGCCTTCCGAATTTTATCAGTCAACCGATAAAAAGGCTTTATTATGTGTTCAATGAGATCACACATTTTCAAAATTTAGATATATTATTATTAAGGCTATTGGGGTATTTTTATTCTTGAGTTCGATCTAAAAAAATTATTTCAGTTTTCCGTCAAAAATATAGTCAAATAAGCCTTTTAATTCATAAATTGTATCAATTTAACTCATTAATCAATGTTGATTTACAGTGCTGACGTGGTGGTCCATAATACTGACATGACAGTCAGTGATGATGATGGGTAATACACATGTGATGATGATGTAGCAGAGGGGGTTGAGTTCATTATTTTAACCGAATTCGATGGCATAATTAATTTTTAAGAGTTCAAAGCATAATTGAATTTAATTGAAAGTTCGATAACTTATTTAACCTTTAAGCTAAAAAATTAAAAATATTTAAATAATCATAAAATATTAAAAATAAAAATATTAGAATAAATTTTAAAAAATAAAAAATATATTAAATTAAAAATATTAAAAGTTATAAATATAAAAATTTAAAAATATTTATAAACCATCAAAAAAATCTTTTACTATTTCTGGTTATGCTAAGAGTACTAATATTCCTTAAACATATTTTTAACGGAATCATCATTGTATTAGAGTAGTAATAAATTCAAAATTTACCTTCATTTTTCTACATCGAATATTAATGGGCATCAATTTGATGTAGAAAAGCGAAAAAAAATAATTTTATTGATACTCTAATACAATGTTGATTCTACTGAAAATTTATTTAACAAATAATAATAATACTTAGACTGACGAAGTCGGAGACTTTTCGATGAAATTATTTTTTAATACTTTATAATCATTTTTATTTTTATATTTAAAGTCTATCATTTTATAATTTCTAGCCCATTTTATTTTTTTATATTAGTTTTTATTTTAAATTTTTTGAATATTTTATTTATTTTTATTAAGTTTATGATTTTTTAGAAAAAAAATGAAGAATATTTTAATTTTTTGTGAGAGTTTCCACCTTACTTATTTTTAAAATTATCAGGGATCTAAAGGATATTTACACAAATTTGTTAATCGACTTTTCATATATTCTTTTGTAAAAGTTCAACTCGAAAAACAAAAGTATTTATTTTATTTTATTTAAAAACTAAATAATTCAATTAAATAAACTTTAAATTTAAATAAATTATTTATCGAATTTTAATATTTTTAAAATTTTAGTAATTTCCTAAATTCTTGTTTTTTAACTTAAATATTAAATAAGTTATCGAACTTTCAACTAAAATCAATTATGCCCCTAAACTCGACAAAAAAATCAAGTATGCCGTCGAATTTGGTTTAAAAAATCAGTTTAGCCCCTCTGTCACATCATCATCCCAAGGGTGTACTATCACGTTATAATCGTGGACCGCCACATTAGCACCGTTAACTGCAATATCAGCAATGTAATGGTCAACGTCGGTCAAATAGTTTATTAGTACCTACAAATACCTACTGCAATGTGTCAAAGACACACAGCCCACGACAAAACGAACGAGGTCACGAACAACATCGCACAAAGGATGTTCGGCGATCACATGACAATGCACGCGATCGCTGCTTACGTCAGCGCATACCCTCCAGCGAATGCATGACAACTTATGCGACCATCCACGATCTATCTAGCACCCTTCGTGGCACATGGTGAACAAGTAAGACCGCAAACAACACCGCGCCTAGCGTTCATGTGATATGCACGAGATCACAACGGATAACAATGTAACTTAAGACGTCACATCATAGCTAGTTTAATTAACACGCCACGATTACCTGATCATGACACCTGTCTTAACAGTATAAAAAGACATGCAACAAGAGAAATAGGGGATCCACGACTAGAGATATCATCGTCCACAAAATAGTAGCAATATACGAACTCTGACTCAGAACGACCGTCCGGACCACTGTCTCCGACTTCTGTTCACTTTGGCAATCAATAGAGTTAATTTGATGCAACTTACGAATTGGAGGCCTAATTGGATGAGTTTTTCAGTGAGGGGCTAAATTAATTTTTTAGGTCGAACTCGATGGTAAAAATATCCTTTTAGCCTTATTAAAGGTGGGATGAGTATTTAATTAAGTCAAGTATATGAGTTTTATTTTATAATTTAAATATTTTAAGTTAAGTTGAATTTGTGATTTGAATCAAGTTAAATCGACTTATTTAATTTTTTATTAAATTTAATTGTAAATATTTATAATATAATAAAAAAGTTATACTTTTAAAAAGAAAAATCAAGTTTAAATCTTAAAATATTATTATCAAAAAAGACAATCACAAATCTTAAACATAAATTATACCATAGACATGTATAATATAATGATTTTATTTGGAGAGATATCAATGGGACTTTAGATGGTGAGATCTGTTCGGTTGAGTGAATTTTTTATTTATTTATATCTTCTATAATGATTTGATTTAGTTTTTTTTATATATACTAAATTTAAGTTTTAATATTTTATATTATTTGATAAAGTTAAAAAAATCATTAATATTATTTAAAAATGTAACTTTAAAAAAAATAGCCTTATTTCATTTATCTTCTTTATGGAACCTACGGTGTCCCACCACTACCACCCTCCTCCTTATGATTAGCTGCTTCTCTTTTTATTTTCAAAACTCAGAAAAAACGTGGGATAATCATAACCTATGGAGTCACGTCTCATCCTTTTAAAATTTAAAATTTATATATAATTTATAATTTTTTATATAATTTTTATTTAAAATTTATTTTTGTCTTTAAAATTTTATAAGTTTATATTCTTAAATTTTATAAGTTCATTAATAACATAAAATTTCGTGTTTGTTTCTAATCACATTAATTGTTATTTTAACTAATAAAAATATTTATTTTAATTTTTCTATGCCATCAATCTATCTAAGGATGGGCATGTATCGGGTCAGGTTTTTGGCCGATTCGAATCTGATCAAAAAATAAGTACCCTAAACACAAACTCGACGCGATCTTATTCTTGAAAAAATCTAACCCGAAAAATTATATACCTCAACCCGAACCTGACTTGATCTATAAAAGAAATTCAGTTTTAGGGATTTAATTGTAAAAAAATTAATATTAGGGACCTAATTGTAAAAAAAATAATTAATTTTAAGAAGCTAATTGTAAAAAAATAAATCCCAAGGACCTAATTATAAAAATATATAAAGAGGGCTATTATTGCAAAATATCCCTAAAAATTTAAGGAAAAACTATACTATTAGTCTCGGTCAAATTTTTTATCCTAAACCCGAACCCGACCAGTCCCGAACTCACTCTTAATAGAAATCGACCCGAATCCATTTTAAAAAAACAAACCCTATCGAGCCGGGTCGGATCAAAATCCGTTGGTGCGAGTGAAATGCACATCTCTAAATCTATTTAGACAATAAATTTTAAACAATTGTTTTTAAAAATTGGTGTGAATGATTTTTATTGATTAATATACTAAGTAATATGATGAGAAAGGTTATGATACAACTTTTGTTAGATTGTCATATGTGTGCTATCCTAGGTTAAGCCTCCAGCGACCAGCGTTATGGTTCAATGATGTTACACACAGATCCCAAATACTCTTCTTCAACTAAATGCAAAATTGGAACAAAAATAACACTGGCAGTTGATGATGAGTGATGACTGGTGGGTGTCTCTTTGTCAATGTAATGCACCCCTTCTGAATGGGCTAACAATATAAACCTCAAATATCCCAGAACTCAAATGCACCCCTTTTGAATGAGTGTAAACGAGCCGAGTCGAGCTCGAATAGTGTGGAGCTCGGCTCAGCTTGTTAAGAACTCAAGTCGAGTCAGTATTGTTGAACTCGACTCAGCTCGTTAAGAATTTAAGTCGAGTTCAATCGAGTCAAAATATTGACCGAACTTTGACCGATTAGGACTCCGATAGCTCACGATTTGTCTTATCTCATTTACAATAATAATAATAATAATAATTGTTGAGTGGATTTATTCAACATTATTATTATTATTACTATCTAACAACATATATTTTAGTTCACTATAATTTTAAAAAATAAATATTTTTATATTTTATTTTCGAGTAGTTTGCGAGTTTTTTGAGTCGGGTATCAAGTAGCTCAGCTCGACTTGTTAAAAACTCAAACTAAAACCAGTCTAGTTAAATTTTAACCGAGCTTTGATCAAATCCGACTCGAATAACTCACATCTCCTCTTATTTATAGCCCTAATAGCACCTCATCCTAAATCCAAAACTCATTTAATAAGACTCTGATTTTAATATTTTGCAAACTAAAAATTACTCCTGGTATCTGCTTCCTATCTTCCAAAGCTGCTATTATCAGTACACCGACCAAAGCCCGTGGCTCGAATTTATCGATCCTCCAATGCCACACCTACTTTATTAATTATAGACAATCTAACTGTATTATCTAAAATTTATTTATGTTTTACTTGTCATATGAATATTCTACCAGTATATCCGAAATAAAAATAAGTCATTGAATAATTTAGAGATTTTGCAGCTTATTACTAATTTTTACCAATCAATATTTACTGTTTCATTGCTTATATATATTCCATGCAACCATTATTTAGTTGGTAGAATAATAATGCTATTTATATATGTAGTTGGTGTTTTCAATATAGACTTACATAAGTTTTCGTACCATTTATCTTTTAACATTCTAGTAGTTTTGGATCCACGTGATAAATATATGCTATTGATTTGAAATTTTGCATGGATTACAAAGTACAATTATATTATTAAATTCAACAGTTAGGTTATTAAAATATATATTTTTTGAAAACAAGTTATTAAAATATTAATCGCAAGTAAGTAAAATTTAGGATAAAGTTCACAAACGGTCAATGAATTTTGTTAAAAAAATAAAATGCTAACTAAATTTTTAAATGTTATAAAATAGCAATTAAACTTTGTATTTTGTAATAAAATAGTAACTGAGACATTAAATCCTCTTAAGTATTTAACGTGTCTGTTATAAAATTTTGTATAATAACACATTTAATCCTTCATATTTACACATTCAAACAATTTAGTCTTAATTTAAAATCACTAAATTTAACCCTTATTATTTACACATTTTTTCAATTTAATCATTAAAGCAAAATTCTAAAGTTGTTCCACATCAACCTTTAAACTATAAGCCTTCAAGAGCAATAAAGATCTTTTCGTACATGCTTCGCTACATGCAACATAATACTAAACATTATTTAACAAAGAAATTGATGAAAGACGACGCTCAATAAAGATTTTTTTTTGAATAAATGGGTGTTTATTATCCAAGAAGCAACAAGGTGCTGCAAAAAAAACATTACAATCAGGGGATCATTGGATTCCTCAATCTATACACAGTTGTATATTAACTCTATCAGTAATGTCTATACCCTTCCCATGTATACGAAATCGAACTATATCTTTTATGCATCAAACAATATCATCCACTGATCGAGCAACACCCCTAAAAAGCCTGTGGTTCCGCTCCTCCCAGATATAATAAATGTATGCACTCCAAGCCATCTTGAGGATGAGGACAATGAGAGATTTCTCCTTCAAATTCTTCAAAGACCATAGGAGCTCATCTTCCCAACCCGCGACCTGTTTGCACAATCTGTAGTCTTGCAAAATCTTACTCCAAACACAACAAGAAAAATGACATCCAAAAAGTAAATGACTTCTCAATTCTAGGCCATTGTCACATAGTATGCAAGCATCATTCGTTACAATCTCCATGCGGGATAAACGATCCTTTGTGGGCAAACGGTCCAGTATGACCATCCAAGCTATTATGGAGTGATTGGAGATGTGGAGAGGATGCTAGATTAATTTGTGCCATTGCATCTTTGGCCTGTCTTCTCGCATGTTATCTCATATCTAAGAATTTGTCACTGCGAACCAATCTGTCACAAATCTATACAAGTCAGCAACATCAGGTTTCATTTTTAACAATTTCTACACTATCCAACTGAAATGATTATTGCTCTCAACTTGCCAAAAACTCGCTCAACAAAGATTTAATTAAACTACAACTTCGACTTTTAACGCTAGTTACTTGGCAGCATAGAAAGAAGGATACTTTATTGGTAATCTTATATAAACTTAGAAACTAAGAAGTGACATAAAAATAATATTAAAAAAATACCTCGAGGGCAACTTGTTGGGGTGATGAGGATAACACAGTTGAAAGAAGCTCAATGTTGTTTCTTGCCACGTCAAATGCTTCCTTTGTTTGTTCAGCTGAAAAGCTTTGGACAGGAATATCACGCTCAAGCTGCATGTCATGTTGAAACTGCTGTGCGAGAGTAGCATCCACTTCTGGAGCAGAAGTTGAAATAGGTGCCAAGCTCTCATTGTCATGACCCGAAAAGCGGATACCCCTTGATTTTAAACTCTACAACAGAGAAAACAATCATTTAAGAAAAGCTCAAGTCATCAATCAACAAGCCAAAACCCAAAAGATACGTGTTCATCGTTTGTATCAATATTTGCATGGCATATTTGGCATGCTTATTAATGCAAAGCACAAATAATTCAAGAGCCCATACCCAAAAAGTTATAGTAAAGATTTCTAGTATTGGAGAAATCTTTTTCAAGGACTTTCTAAATTGATCTTTTGCTTTAAGGACCAAATTTAAAGAATGCGTAAATAACGAGGGCTAAATTTAGTGTATTGTTTCGAATTAGGACTAAATTGATTGAATGTGTAAATATGAATGATTAAATGTGCTATTATACAAAATTTTATAACAGCCACGTTAAGTACTTAACAGGGTTTAAAGTCTCAGTTACCATTTTATTATAAAATACAAAGTTAAATTGTTATTTTGTAACATTTGAAAGTTTAGTTACCGTTTTGTTTTTTTTTAACAAAGTTCATTGACCGTTTGTGAACTTTACCCTAAAATTTACTTAATTTTACACTGATATAAGTGAATCATTCCCTTATATACGAATATACGAGACAGAAGTAGAGAAAGGATTAAAAATTATGGTGACTCATATGTAGATGACAATGATGATGATTCATTCAATTGTGTTGTGATAGTGATGAATGTCATGAAGTACATGAAGAAGCAGATCAGTAAGATTTTCAATGAGATATACAGATAGAACACAACCACACTATTTATGGCTTGCTGAATGGTTTGTTGGGGGCATTAACTGCAACATGTCTGATACAATGGAGGTAATTACGTGGGGAGACAAATATAAGTGATTACGTTTATTTTATATGCTGCTCAATATTTACTGGTCCAGTAGGTTAGCATTTCTACATTTTAAGTTTGGACTTCGGAAAAGCAAATGAAAGCAAGACAATAATGTACTACTTCTATTTATTGAAATAGAAAACTAAAAATTCACACATTCACATATCACAAAGTAATTAACAAAACCTATAAATAATAAATTAACAATTCCCCTCATAATTTAAACACTCTTTTTTGTTGTGTTTTTCTTCGTTCATCTCTCCTTTAAAAGACTTTTATTGCTTGCGGTACTGCTGGGTAGCTTCTTCAAACCAATCTTCAACTCACTAATAACGTAAAACAATAGCCTTTTATTGCTACAGAAGCTTAAGGAAGGTGGGGAGAAAATGGCGGCAACGGAGGCCATTTTCCGAACTTAGGGTGGTGGTGGAAGTACTTGGGAGGGATTTTGGGGAGCGGAGGAAATTTTGGAAGGGGAGGGTGGTGGAAATACTTTGGAGGAATCTTGGGGAGAGGAGGGAGCTTAGGAAGAGGAGGGCATGGCTTCTTAGGGAATGGAGGGATCTTGGGAAGTGGAGGGAGTGGCTTGTAGGGAATGGGAGGGAGGGGTTTTGGCTTGTATACGGGAACAAGCGGTGGAAGCGGTTTTGTGTAGACTGGAGTTGGTGGTGGTTTGTAAACCGGAACTGGTGGAGGTAACGGCTTCTTATATACGGGAACTGGAGGAGGCTTATAGATTGGAACCAGAGGAGGAAGTGGTTTCTTATATACGGGAACCGGGGGAGGCTTGTAGATTGGAACTGGTGGAGGAAGTGGTTTCTTATATACTGAAACCGGGGGAGGTTTATGGACTGCAATTGGAGGAGGATGTGGTTTCTTATAGACCGGAACGGGTGGAGGAAGTGGCTTTTTATAGACTGGAACTGGTGGAGGAAGTGGCTTCTTGTATACTGGAACTGGAGGAGGCTTGTAGATTGGAACAGGTGGAGGAAGTGGCTTCTTATATACTGGAACTGGAGGAGGTTTATAGATTGGAACAGGTGGCGGAAGTGGTTTTTTATACACAGGAACAGGCGGAGGTTTATAGATTGGAACAGGTGGAGGAAGTGGCTTATTGTATACTGGAACTGGAGGAGGTTTATAGATTGGAACAGGTGGCGGAAGTGGTTTTTTATACACAGGAACAGGCGGAGGTTTATAGATTGGAACAGGTGGAGGAAGTGGCTTATTGTATACTGGAACTGGAGGAGGTTTATACACCGGAACAGGTGGCGGGAGTGGTTTCTTGTAGATGGGAGGAAATATTGGGTGATGGTGGTGGAAGAAATGTCGGCAAAGGAGGATGATTCCACTTAGGCAAAGGAGGACGATTCCACTTCGGCAATTGAGGATGGTTCCACTTGGGCAATGGAGGGAACTTAAAGTGAGGCCAAAAGAAGGCAGAAGCACACGTTACAGGCGAGAATCTGAGCTTCCCTTTCAACCCCAAGCTGTGTTTCTCATCCCCAGTGGACTTCAACAATATCTTGGCCGACTCCAAACCGTCGTGCACGGGGCAAGGTGCAGCCGACACACCATGAAGCTGCGCATAACATTCCTCCTTCAAACCCCCGTCTTTAACCATCTCCTCGGGAAGCAACACCTTAAAATTCCCTTGCTGATCAAGCTCACCCGAACCTCGTGTCCTGAAGTACTTCCCATTTTCCGGCTTGCAGTCTATGTTTACACGAAGCCCTGAAAAAAAAAACACAAATCACATTAACACATAACAATCACATGCAAATATGATATATTATAGGCATGCAAATGAATGTCCAGTACCTGAAAACGCCTGGCTAGTCTCGAAATTATTCTCTGCACAATCCGCACACATACCAACCCCGACAACCTCGACTGCTTTACCATCGGAAGAACCGACGGCAAACAACAAATACAGAAAGCAGCACACAAGGAGGATCTTCATCGGGAACCGAGCTTCTACTTTGTCCCTACCAAAACAGCAAACGATTTAGGGAACCGAATCAAACAGCTAAATGAGCTTTGAGTGATCAAAGATTGGATACAAAGGGGTTATTATATAATGATTTTAAGGGGAATTCAGTCCATAAACCACAGCGACACCTCACTTAAAGACCCTCACATGAATTAGGGACCCTTTTTCAATTGAGCAAATGGCATTATCTTTTTCATTCAATGAGGTCTCAACTGCAAACAGCTAAATTTTGCTGTCTCTTTAAACCTACTTACTCACTTTCATAAATATAAATCTTTGCTTACAGAAGAATTTTGGTCGAATTACTAAAATTGTCCTTGCAATAGCACTTATATTATTGTTAGCGTTGACAGCTTCACGTGTATCAACCAGAATGCCAACCGATTAATTACTGAAATAGTCCTGAATGTTGAATTGCTTTTTCCTTTGTCATTTATGAGAATTCTTGACCTAATCGTGGGGACCATACCTTGTATTATGCATGGCATTCAGAGAATTAATAAACCAAGTGACATAGGGTCTAATGGTAGCAGTGAGATTGTATGTTCTGATTGTGAAATTAAAATTATTGGTTAAATAGGTGTTTTGAATGTCAACAATAGGCTAATTGTAGTAAGAATACAAAACGCATAGTATTTAAAAGTATCTAAGTTAAAAAATTAGAAACTAAAGAAAAAAAGTTGATTAAGTTTAGCTCGATTGATATTATTGTTATTATAATAAAAAAACATGTCCGTCGTCTCATTTTGGAGTTACATTGTTTAGAGGCTATTCGTTTGGTTAGGAAGTTTGGAAATGGCCAATTAGTGTCGACGCTTGCTCGTCATATCATGTTTCTTCTCCATCGTCCCTGGGAAGTTAAACTTACACATGCTCTTTACGAGGGCAATCGATTGGCCAATGGACTGGCTAAGATTGCACAAAGGGGAAAATCTTCTTCGTCATCGCTTCTTCTCGTCACCGGATATAGGTCTTTCCTTATTACATGCAGATTGTATTAGTTAGGCTACGACTGGCCTTTAGTTTTTATTTCTCTTTCTTTATCTAGAAAAAAAGAAGACGTGAAATTAAAAATAATTAATATTTTTTTATTTAGAGAGTGAGAAAAAGGTTTTAGTAGTATATGTATTGTATCGAATTGTGTAAATATCTACACATCAAACCGAATAAATGAATTAACAATGACTTCCAAATGAAATAAATTAACAATATCTAGTGGTAATTTCGATATATTCACGAATATCTCGATTTTGTTTAATCATGGTCTTTAATTTATTGACAAAATAATTCAGATCGAGTATTGCAAAAGTTCATTTTTAACTTAATTTGTTCCATCAACAACACCATGATTCAAATTCCTAATCTTGCTTAAGAAATCTATCGTATCGTCCTACTAAACTAACTGGTTGTTAGACCGAATTTACAGCAAAAAAAATTTGGTAGCTTTGCCAAAATTGGCAATGGCACATGCAATAACCCATTTCATTTGGGCTACCCAAACCGAATAAACCGGCACCCAATACATGACCCGAATCCGACCCGGAGCCAAAAAACCCTAACCTAAATTAAACCCCAAATCATCACTAAAATCCCTAAATTACCCTAAATCAAATCCAACCAAATCGTAAATAAAAAATCCATCTGCCGACCAATCCCATACCATAAACCCATACCCTGTCTTCACCATACCCTGAAAATCCAGCTCCATCCATCAAATCTGCAGAGTAAAATATAGGAATGGTTAAGTTATTTTATGGTGTAAATTTCGGTTATAAAAACCGAAGGAAATCAATGTAAGAGGGGGGATCGGAATCGAAAAATTAGAGAGGAAAGGGGTAGAATTTCAGAAAAAAATCTCTGTAAAAAAGGGTTTTCGAATCAATAAAAAAGGTTTTTTAAAAGTATAAGTTAAGATCTTTCTTTGGTTTAAAATTTAAGTTTTCTTTTGGTTTTCATTCGAATCAAAAATAAGGGAAGTGTCGAACTTACCTAGCCGATCTGGTGCCGCCGTGAATCTACCACGAGGCTATCGCCGATGAACGGTGTGGAGGGAGTGAATGATGCGGCCGCCGTCGGCCTAGGTTAAACGAGGGAGAGGATGAAAATAATCTTAGGTTTTTTGTTTTTCACCAGGTTTGAGTCGAAATAATAACCTATACCTTCACGGGTTTTAATTTTTGGGGAGTGTTTTACCTTAAGCTTTAGTTTATTTACCCTATAGACCCTCAAGCTATCCCCCGCCTTCATTTTCGACATGGGATAATTACGGCTTTTCGTCATTCCTTTTTCTTATGCCTTTAAATACCGTCCTTTTATTTATTTCTTTTTGCTTTTAATTTTTATTACATTTCGATTTAGTCACTCTGTTTTATCATTTAATTTCCAGCCTTTTAATTTCTGTTAATTTATATTTATTTCCTTAAGTTTCACGTTTTGTGCATTTTAATCCCTTTTTTATGTTATTTCATGCCTTGTAATTTAGTTTTCATGCATTTTAACCCTTATTATTAGTGTGATTTTTTTAATGTCTTGTCTTGATGTATGCATAAATTGTGTCATATGATAAAGTTAGTGTAGTATTGTAGATATGTTGTTTTATTAATTCGGTATCACATTATATGTATGTTTTGTATATATTGCATTGTGGTTTTTTTGTTTAGGTTTTATTACATTTATATATGTGATTAATTATTTCTTGAAGTTTGTTTGTTTTCTTTTCCACACGTTCTTTTATGCTTTGTTTTTTATTATTGTGATATTTTATGCTCATGTTATTTTCTGTTTTTTGTTTAATATCGTGATAGTGTTGTTTTGTTAGTTTAATATCATATTATATGTATGTCATGAATTTGTTGCATTTGTGATTTTATAGGTTCAAGCATGTTAGGATTAATTAATTTAGTTTTGGAAGTGTGTTTTTTTTTTGCCACTTTGTTGTAATATGTTAGGTTTTATGTTCATGTGTTTAATTATTATTTTTATTTATTTTGAAATATTCATATCTTATATTTTAACATCATGTCAATGTAAATCGTATATTTTTATGTTTTGCTTTTTAAGATTGCACAACGGAATATATTTTTGTCAATGCGATGCCCTTTTATCCGAGCGTAAACGGGGCTAGTATCAAGCGTAGTGATGGTGGTTGGGCGTTTACTCTCGGATAACGGGGCTTTTAAAATTTACTCGCACTTATGACCAAATTTTAATTTAATCGTCACTTTAACCCGGAAAGTTTAATATTAATAAAGCGGTAATTATTAAAGTGTCAATTTTCGGCGGTATGGGGTGCTAATCATTCATCATCTGTAACCGATTCCTGAACCCAGCATTTTTCTAAATCTCTGGTTTTTATGGTATCCGGCCTACCTTAAGTGACCGGTGGCGATTCTATTTTAAATAAAATATGGTTTTTTAAACCCCAATGGAAGATATTTTTTTAAAATATCCAAAAACCCCAAACACCTTAAAACCTCGCATTTTTTAGATCGCTACAGATGACGACTCCGCTGGGGACATTTTTTTGGTTTTCAAAAACAAATGAGAGTCAAGTTTTTTTAAATAATTACCGCTTTAGTAATATTAGAACTCCCGGATTAAAATAACTATTAAAGTAACATTCGGTTATAATTGCGCGTTTATTTTAAAGCATTTAAATTTTGGCATATGAACCCGTCATTTTTAAGTGGGGGGAAACGGTAATGCTTTCGTGAGGATATCGTTCATCCGTATGGGCCTAGCAAGTACCTTCGGAGCTCGAGTACCTTATGCTTTCGTAAGGATATCGTTCCTTCGTAGGGGCATAAGCGAATGGGTCCCCCTGAATTGAACCCGGTTGAAAGGAGCCTATAATGGGTGATGATCGGGGGCCTTGCTACTCTTAGTAGGGGACAACAAGGACAATTCGGGTACCTTTTAGCACCAAAACTGCATGTAGAGAATATAGAAAGCCCACCCTTTTAGAGCCATGCGGATAACTTAGGTGTTTTAGACGGGATGTAAATAGGGTTAGTTTGTTTGCTTATCGTATTTAATTTGCCCTTTTATTTGTTTTATCTGGTACTGACTAGTTTTCTTTTTTGTTTTGCTTTTTTGCATACATCATTTGCATTTACATTACATAAAGGCGTTGGTTCAAGTGGTTTGCCCGAGCAGAGATCTTTCATTTTTACCCTATTCACTTTAATTTATTCATTTAATTATTCAAACTGGCCCATTTTTGTGATCACATCATATCTGTTCATTTTGGCATTCACTGCATTGCATATCATGACATTTTGATTTTTGCATTGGCGCATTTGCATATAGGACATATACTTTATCTTTTTACATGCATTCATTTTGAGACTGACCCTCAGGATGCTCTGTGACAGCAACACTGGGAAAGACGAAAGATCAATCGATTCAACATCCATACAGAACAAGAAGTAAGACGAAGATGGCAAATGAATACATACTGGATAGGATTGAGCAGAACCAGAAGACTTTGTAGGCAGATTTAACCCAAAAATTAGAGGACCAGCTAGCCAAGGCTCAGCAAGAGATAAGGGATCAGTTTGCAAGATCTCAGCAGGACATACTGGTGAAATTGACACAGATGCTAGGATGCAAGTTTCCTGAACAAGGAGGGGCCTCTGCTATCAACCCTGAGGAAGGTCCCGGGGAAGAAAATAAAGATCTTATGTATCCTCCAGGGTTCACTCCCATTTAAGCCAGGATGCAACTGAAAACTCAACGTCAGGTGATCATTTCTCAGGGAAAGTCTCATCTACATCAGGCTGGTACTTCGATCCCTATAAAACTGCCCTCTGCATCAGAAGTTAAGCCCGTGACAATCAAGCTGAAAATTTTATCTCAGAGATGGACCATCTGTTCAAGACTGAAAAACTGAAGGTGGAAACTTTAAAGGAAATCGAAGATCGATGCAAAAAGCTCGAAGAGAAGCTAGAAGCTATGGAAGTGGGAGATACTTTCAGTGGATTCGATGCTAACGAACTCAGCCTCGTCCCCGATTTGATTTTACCTCCTAAATTCAAGGTCTCAGAGTTCGATAAATATGATGGGACAAGCTGTCCCCGCGCTCACCTCACTATGTTCTGTCGGAGGATGACATGATATGGCCAAGACGACAAGCTGCTAATTCATTGTTTTCAGGATAGTCTATCAGAATCTGTTGCCCGTTGGTATAATCAATTGAAACGACATCAGATTAAGTCATGAAAGGACTTGGCCAAAGCTTTTCTAGAGCATTACCAACATGTCAGTGACATGGTACCAGACCGTTGGACCCTACAACACATGAAACAAAAGTCAAATGAAAGCTTCAAACAGTATGCCCAATGCTGGAGAGATGTGACGGCTCAAGTTTAACCTCCGCTCAGTGAAAGGGAGATGGTGGTCACATTTGTCCAAACTTTGGAGGGTTTGATCTTGGGTCGCTTGATAGGCAATGCGACTACCAACTTTGTAGACCTCGTGTTATCTGGTGAGCCCATTGAGAATGCTGTCAAGACTGGAAAAATCGATGATGGAGGTAGTTCGTCCCATAAAAAGCCCTATCATGCAAAGAAGGATCATGAAGTAAACTCTTCGGGAGTTTATAATGCCGCCTATCACAGTTGTGCAACCTAAGGCCGCACTAGGTTTTTTGAACAAAAAAGATAGAGTTGAGGTTGAATGGGTTTGGATTTATGATAAAAAAATTCTCCTTCTAATTCAACTCGACCTGATATATTTAAAAAACTATTGTATATTGTATATTTACAATCCTGGCAATATTTATGTTATGAGTTTCTTTTTCGCATTTCCTTGTTCTAACGTTTTCTTTCCCTCGTTTCCAAATTAATATAATGTCCTCTTCCTTTTCGAATATGAGGTTATTTTTTGTTTTAATTTTTCTGTTTGGGTTATAAATCGATTTAAACAAACCTTAAAACCAAAATCAATTTCTACATTTGAACTCTTTTATTTGTGAAAATACATTACTCTATATTTACTTCGGATTTTGAATTGAAAATCATAACCCAAAATCTTCTCTCTCTCTTTTTTCTATAATATATCGAGTCGATATCGGATCAGAATTAAATTTGTAAAAAAATAGGGTTGGGATTGAAATAAATTAATATTTTATTTGAAGTCAAGTTTAATGAATTAGTAGATTAACTCGAAGTTAGGTAAATAAAAATTTGAACTGCCCGCTCCATTTCCATCCCTACGGATGATATAAATTTGCAAACCACATGTAATAATAAAGAACTGTAAATTATTTGTAGGGTAAAGGAACCGATAACCCCATAGGGCAAGTTTTTGATTGATGGGATGACCGGCCTTCACATTCAAAGATGTGGGACTCTATGTATGGGGCTTTATGCCTTGTATAGAGATGGAAGCGGCTATAATGCCGCAAATTTAGGTAATAAGAATTGAAAACACGATTGAATTAAATAAATATGACATGTATCTATGAATCATCTACTCAGCTTAACTCAGCTTAAGTGACATATGAGTGAAGAAAAAGTTAAAATATGTTTTAAAAGTTTGACTTGATAATATAAAGTATTCAATATATTTTTATCAATAAATAATTTTCAAGACTATAAATATAATACAATTAATACAGTTTTTACCAATAAATTAATGCTATTAAGTCAAGTAGCTAATATAATTGAAAATTTAATTATTTTAAAAATAAGAAAGAAAAAAAGAGTGAAAAAAAATTGAGAGTGATATTTATATTTTTGGCAATAAATCAATACAAGTAATAGACTATAAGCATTAAGGGTGTGCAATTTTGAATATCGGATATGATTCGATCCAAAATTTTGAATACTAAAATTTTTGAATCACTAAAATAACGATATGCATCATATTCGAAAAACTGAATATTCTATTTTTCAAATATTCAAATTTCCAGATTTTTAGATTGAATATCCATATCCGAACATATGACTTGGTTTGACAAAAAAATCAAATTTGGATTTCATATTTTTTGGAATTATGAAACATCCATTAATGTTTAAATTAAGTTAAAAATTCAAACTACATGAATTAAAATAATGATTTCACCAAAAAGAAAAATAATGTAATATCACTAGAATTTTTTTTATAAAAATCTACCAATAAAATCGGATTGAAAATAAATTAAAAATGTCGTTAATAAAATAAATATCACGTGTATTTATAATCTCATAATAAAATGTCAAAAAACAAATATCAATATTGAGAGCCGTGTTTCCATATAAAATTTGTAAATCATTCTCCAACGGCGTCAAATTTAAGTTCAAATTACACACAAAATTTGTAAATTTTGGGAGCTTAGATTCAAAAATTATATCGGCTAAGGTTAGACATGTCTAAACTCTAAGGGTTAAAAGTTTTTTTAAAATTTTCGAATAATCCAAAACTACAATTTAGGTGATCCGTATTCAATTTTTTTCTCAAATATTCGATTCAAAGTACATGGAAATAAAAAATAGATCGGATATCTAAATTTTTAGATCGAACTTTTTACACACACCCCTAGTGAGTACCTATGCGTGAAGAAAAAATGATACAATTTTGGATCGTTTTCTACTATTCAATTTTATTCATTCTTTTGTTTATGTTTAGTACACTCAAAAGTAAAAATAACTATTTTAAATTTATATATTTGTCGGTAGATTATTTATTTACGTATGGAGAAAGATATTGAACACTCATCTGCTTTTAAAAAAAATGACATATTTTGACACCAAGTAAAGTACATAAACATGTGACAAAAGTTTAAATATCAATTTACACTAAAACTCTAAGTACAATCAGAACTATAAAACTAAGTTCATATAAAAATATTGTCCCTTCTATTTATTAATAGTATTTGAGATAAACACGTATACATGTGAACGCTACTTATTTTTATAATGAGATATAATTTTTTTAAGTATATGGATGTTCAATACCTTTTTTCACAAAAAAATAAATGATCTTACCAATAAATATATAAATTTAAAATTATTGTTTTTACAAGACATAAATAAAGGAAGAGATAAAATCAAATAGTAAAAAATATCTAAAATTTTATCCCTTCTTTAGATGTAGTTGCTCACAATCTATTATTCATATTGATTTTTTGTCTAAAATAAAAATATAATTATCTAATTTTTTATAATTAATTAATGAAATGATAACTTTTGTCTTTTATATTAAATTCATGCTTTTTCACTATTTATTTGAGTTTGAAAAAATTTACACTTAAAGTATCATGTCAACTGGGTAAATTCCCCACTCAGTATATAAAGTTTTCTCTGCTTTAAAATGCTTTTCATAAAAATTGTCAGATAATTTTTAAAACCTGCACACGTTTCAGATTATTTTTTATAAACCGAAATAAATACTGTTCGTGTACAGTAATAGAGCAGCTGATGGCCTGCAATGACTTCCATGGCTAGATCAATGGTAATGTTTGAGACTATAAACACTCACTACAATTCGAGCCATTTTACGATATTGATCGCATAGATCAATCGGACTAAATCCTGTTAGTAAAAGACCAATTAAACTACTTCGGATCCTTTGAGCAAGACTTTTTAGCAAACCACACTGACCAAAGAAACTTAATGCCTAGAAAACAAGAAGCAAATTTTGGTAGCTTTAAAAAGGCTTGATTTCAACATCCTCATGAAAGTAAAGATGTAAAAAGAAAATGCTACAACTGCAAGGTATGTCTTTTTTCCTGGCCCATTTCTCAAACTACTTGTGCCCTCACCTAAAATCTTTCCAAATGCTTAGCTTGAGTTACAATGGTCCGATTTCAAAAGCATCGACGATCTACTTCTTTTTCTTTGATTTGGAAGCCGACTGAGTGTAAGCAGTTCCCTGAAAATTAAGACAGCCAAAACAGGATTTCTTTTCACCAAAAGCCTAAAAATATTGTTATAGATTAGTGAAGTATGCAACGGACTTGTGATGTTCTATATATTTAAGACAGAGGTCCGTAATATGAGCAGTCGAGGGTGAATGGACTGCAATAGAAGATTATGGAGAAGTAAATGACGATGCATAAGACGTGAAGCCATTCATCCATTGAGGCATCGGTAGACCTAGTTCCAACTTCCACCTTTGGAGCCTTCTTGGTTTTCTAAGAATGACAATTAGTAAAGGCAAACATATCAGGCTTAATCCACAAAAGAAAATGAAAGAAGCATGAAAAAATATATATATACAGGCACTTTTCCTTCTGGCTTGAGTACACATGCAATATTGAAGTAACATCGCAAGTGTACGTGTTCTTCAATGTAAGAACAAAACTTACAAATATTCAACGTTCACAGCACAACATAGTTACTAGAATAAATCAATACAACTGAAGAAGGTGGCACAACTACAATACCTTGGTAATATGCTGAAATTAACCATGAAGCCATAAACCAAGGAGAACAACAAGTGCAATCCCAAGGGTAACAAGAAAAACAGACTCAACACTGACGAATCCACCAGCCTCAACAACTTCAATGGTTCCATTGTAGAATGTATTTTGGTAAGGGTACTGATCAATTTCATAGACAATCGTACCCAGAAGATCAAAAGTTCCAGGCTGCATAAAAGTTTTAGACATATGAGCTTAACAGCAACATTTTCCTCACAAAACGAATTTATATACAGTTCTAAGGCAAAAGATTCCCAGAGTAATCATTTACCTGTAAGTACTTGCTAACAGCAAACATGTAAGGGAAAGTAGCTTGCACTGAAGAGGATACAGTCGCATTGTTGAAGGTCTATATTAAAACAACACATTTTTAGTTACATAATCTACAGGCAAATGTCACAAGGCAGTTTCAATCCACCAACATAAGCTGTACAACTCATTGATAAGAGGTACAACCATTTTATAGGGTTTGGGGTAAAGTAAACTCAAAACTCAAACCACCGAATAGTCAAAACAAACAGCACAAGATTACAATTGCAACGGTGACCGAGTTGAGCATGATATCTAAACTGTACTGGCTAATGATGCACGAGTATTTGAAAATATTACAAGAACAATATTATGAAAACCTAAGCTTACCTGAGCTGTAAGATTTTGAACAAGCATTCGATGATCAAAAGGGAGATGAACACTGGCTTGGATTGCAATGATATTTAGAGGTGATCCCCCTGCAATTTAAAAAAAGAAAAGAAAAGTAAGCTAAGCATAGGAGAGGACTGGCATGGCTAATGAAAAGGTGGCAAGCATTTGAGTCTAGCTAATGATGGACAGACAAATCAACCTATTTTAATACATAAATATATCAAAATGCATTGTAAAAGAGCCAGTAAAGTTGTGAAGACAAGTTAATTACCAACATTTTCCATCCCAACTAAAAGTTCAGTCTCTTCTCCGGCCACAGCCACTGCCCAAGAGAGAAAAAATAATGAAGAGAGTTAACCATTACTATCAAATAAAAACGTAAATCACTCACAAAGTTATGACATCAAAATGTTCTTACATTTTACACTATTTTGGGGGAAAACACATATAGTTTCAACTCCCGGAGCTGGGCCGAAGCTCTCACCATCAGTATCTGGAACATCCTCACCGACAATCCCAAGATCCCCTCCATCAACAGCTTCTGCAACATCTGCCTCTGCTTCAGATTGACACATAGCGACTATCACAGAAAAGAAAATTCATGTCACAACATAATTTAAAACAATGTTGACAGGTTATTTATATCTTAACAAAAGGTAAACAAAAATAATGTAACAAACAAATTCAAATCAGGAAATACTACTTCAAGAATGATACAGAAAAGGGCATAAAAGTAGTTGACAAGCATTCACGCTAAAGTAAACTTTAAAAACCGCTAAAGTCACGTTAGAAAAGGTATCAAATTATAGAAGCCAACGTTTTTTTTAAAAAAAATCAAATGAAAATGAAATGTCAGCGACATGCTATGTAAATATGTCAGAACACAAAGAAATCACGTCAAATTCACACTATCGAACCATAAATCGAGAGAAAAGAAAATCAATTCACATGGATGTAAAAGGAAAAATCTAAAAAAACACTAAAAGAGAACGAATAGAATTGCAACTCATTTCAACAGATCAAGACAATCGCACGTAAGAATGCAAGAGGAAAATCCAAAAGTAACATTCAGAATCCGCAGAAAATGTATGAACCGGTAAGCACAAATAGCTAATATCAACGTTAAATGGAAAAGAATAGATTAAGATCTGGAAAATAATCTACAGAACTTGGAGAAGAGGAGAAGCGGCGAGGAGTAGCGCAAAGAAGAAAACCCTGAAACTTTTCATAGCCATATTCGAGAGTATCATATTTCGTGAAAGAAAATAACAATATTATTATTAAAAGAAAGAAATGATCGATCTGTAAGAAATATGTATTAATAGGACTAATATGGGGCAGGAATCTATATTAGGTGATGTGAAATTTTAGAAAATTATATTAAAATTTTATAAGGTAAATTATAAATTTTTAGATATTGTAAAATTAAATTATTAATAAAAATTTTAATTATAGAAATATTAGAATGAAAAATAATAATACCACCACTAGCATTCGCTCCTTTGTCCTTGGGAATAGAAAATATTTAAAAACGGTGTCGTATTAGGATCCGAGAAAAGTTTTGTTTGCTAAAGTACTTAAAAAGAGCTTGCCCGTATTAGTGTTATTTCCAAGTGATTCTGATTTACATCCATCGAATAAGGAGAGTTCCAAAAATGTTGAACCAAAAAAAATATGTCCTGGCATAAACTTTTATATCCCATCTTTAAGATGTACATCTAATCTATAAATAATATAAAATGTGAGATACAATATGAAGATTGAAGCCCAAGGCAATAACAGATTAATAAAACAAAATCCATCAAAATATAAATACAATGAGGTCCTCCCATCCCATGTTCACGGCTCAAACGGCCGTCACGGGCATAAGACCGATCATCAATCTCCGTGGATGGTGTAACGCTCCCATTTCTTTGTTGGGTCATATATCTGCCATGTGCAAAACACAAATAACAACTTAAAGTTAGTTTTCATCCTTGAACAGATAACAATAATTCTAGCAAGTTTCCATTGCTCATAAGTGGTGATAAACAGACTTGAGCAGAATAATACCTCCCATCTTGATGCAGGGAAGATGTGCTTGTTCTTTTCGTACCAATGCCGCTCAACTACTTTACCAGCATGCGACTGCCAACAATCGAACAAAATGGGTTTCATTAAGCACCACGCTATACGAATAGTTTTAAATTCTTCATGCAACTATGAGAGATCAGAAAAATACCTCATCTTTCTCTATTGTAGCATCGGCTATTGTTCTCACATCTTCATGCACGTCAAAATGGAAAAGCTGTTTCGAGAAAAAGGACAAATAACATTGATAAGTGGATGGTAACTCACTCTAGCACGACTAAGGTGTAAAATGATTTGAACTGCAACTACTGATGTTAACTTCTTTTTTGACTCGGATTCAATGTAAATAATAAAAAAGTTATCCAGTAAAATATACAAATTGATATGCAGGAAAATTTAGAGAGCATTAATGGTTACCGGTCCACTTTTGCCCCTTGCCTTATTAACAATCAGCTCATAGAAGCTGTGTTGCTGAATTTCACGAACATGAAAAGAAATGAAATGAAATTAGATTGGTTAGCATCCATTTAGCACATTAAACATATTGTTGTAATTGAAACCAATTTTATGTTCAACTCACATGAGGAATGATAAGATCTTCTTTTACATAAAGCAGGTTTTCCACGGTAGTTGTCCGAATCTCTCTGAACTCTGGTGCAAGTTGCTGCTGTACTGCTCGAAGGAATTCCCCAATAGTATCACCCTTATGTGCCTGAATAACAGGGGGGAAAACAGAAACAATTAAAATGATGGTTATCTTTTCTATTTTTTCCCTTAAGAAAACGAAGCAGAAATTAAAGCATTCAAATGGGTAAATTTTGCTTAGGTAGTTTTACTTGCCTGGATCACTCGTCTATGACCAGCTCCATCCCAATAGCTGTAAGTAATTTGAAGGGGTTCAACTGAAACACACAGGCACACAAAAGAGAGAGAGGTCAAGACGCTATATTTCATGCATCCAAGTCAGAAAAGAAAATATCAGAACAAAGCTTACTCTTAATTAGCTCCTGTTCAACAATCCACTGTTTTCGCAGAATTTCACGCTCAGCTCGTTCCTCTGCTTCCCGTTCACTGAAAGATCATCCTCATCAAGTCTAAGCTCAAATGTTGGGTCCAATACTACATGCATAAAAATACATGGCACACTATCACACAAGCATATAGAGACAAATGTCACCTGTCAGGCAGAAAGCTTGTTTCCACTGTGGGATCTTTGCCAAATTTCCCACGACTAAAACTCTTTTGTTCTGGACTTTCTGCACAAAGCAAATGGAAGAGGTTCTCTTGAGTCAAGCATATAAAATAATCAACAATGAAGCACAGTTAGCAGAATTGAAAAACGCATCATTCTTATTTCCAACAAAATATAACAAAGATCAAGACCAGGAAAATCAAACTAGAGTTCGTGCAGTGATAAATTATTCGAGTTAAATAACAGCAAAAACTCCATAAAAATCTGCAGAAAACCAAGCATGCAAATGAAAGAGCCATTATTATTGATGAATGCCAGACAAATGTTAAGACAACAATTCTAGATCTCCGAACATAATCGATAATCGGAACAGAGCATAGGTAAAAGAGCTTTGTGAGGGTAAAATTTTGCAATGAACAAATTATACTGTAATCACTATAAATCTATTGCCATGAATTTTTAAGAGAAAAGAAAAGGATAATTTCTCACTGTTTTCAGCATCTTCCTCTTCACTTCCATTCTCCAAATCTTCAGCAAAAGATAGTCGAGAATTCCCTTTAACCTTCCTCTTTTTACGCTTTTGCAGCTGAAACTCTTCCTCTCTACAATATTACGATAACAACGAATTAAATAAATAAAGGAACAAAATTCACAGGAAAAAAATAAAAATATTATAGATGCGGCTTACTCTTGTTTAAGCTTCTGGAGTTTCTCCTTCTCTTCCTCTTCGATTTTGTTTCGGATGTTAACTCTCTATCAAAGTATCAAAACAAATTCGATTGATTCACCTTGTTTTTAAAAAGAAAAAATAGATAAGATAAACGGGATGAAGCCTTGAAGAATTAAGAAACAAAATTACCTTCTCGACATATTGCTCTCTCGTAACCAAACCAACCGTTTCTTTTGTAAACGCTGTCTCGAGAATCTAGAGAAACAAACAGGAACGAACGAAAGATGGATCAAGTGGAACTATTGAGACTAGAAAGGGAAGGAAAAAATAAAACCCTAGGGTTGTGAGAGGAGGCGGACCTCGGACGTACTTGAGCCGAATTGGAGGAGACCGGGTTGGCCTTTACCGGAGGCGGACGTGGTTTTAAGCTCTTGGATTTTGCGGCGCTCGGCCTCTCTCTGCTTCTCCAAACGTCGGATCCTCACCGCATCTTGGGCAGTGCCCACGTACCCGTCTCCCATACCCGACATCTTCGGGGTTTTTTTTTGTTTTTCTTCCCTCGCTTCTTCGGGTTTACCGACTTTCTATCTCTCGATATCTTTTATTTCCCTCCCTATTTGTGCTACTGAATGCAGAGATAAAGAATAGTTTGAGGGCCGACTGTTTAATTAAGCCTTAAAAATACAAATTATACAATATCCAATAACGTAACTTGAAAAACATTACAACTGCAATTAAATTGAAATCAGGAATATTTAAAATAAATCCATATGTAATAAAGTTCAAATTAAATTAAAATAAAAAATAAATCACATTATCTTCCAAATAAAATTAGAGTGAGTACTTTTTTTTTGACACAATTAAAAGTTAAATTTTCATTCTTAAAAAAATAAATACAAACAGAAAACACATCCTTAACATGAAAATTAGTGATATGAAAAAATAAAATAAAATTTTTTCATGGAATATAATCTTTAATTTTCATAAAAAAATCAACAACTATCAATGTTTCTATTCAATACATAACGCCAAACTATCATCACAATAAACAAAAAATGTATCAAAAGATAGACAAAAATGTGTCAAAAGGTTGATGAAAAACATGTCACAAAGATAAATGAAAAACGCTTCAATACATGCAAACAAATGAGCAAAACAATTTTTTATTAAGTTAATCAACTAAATTAATTTAATTCATTAATCGGTCAATGTAAAAATAATTGGCATCATATCAAAAAATGTCTTTAATATTTGACTTAATAGTCACTTTGGCCATCATTTTTTAAAGCACTTGAACTCTCAACATTTTATTTTGGACCAAAATAGCCCCTCTGTTAATGGAAACCGTTAATCAACTAATTGATAACACCTTAAAATGATTTGACAGATTGACACGTTAATCAAAAAATAATTTTATATCTTGTACAATTTTATAAGTTTATTTTTTACTGACGTGTCATTCTGTCAAATTGGCAAATTTATCCATATAGTACTTCCACGTCAATATGCAATGCCATATAGTTTCTAAATTCTAAATAGTGGCGGAACCTGGGTAATAGTCTGGGGCAACTTAAATTTTAAAAGAAATTAGAGGCTTAAACGGAAATTTTCAAAAATTTTGAGAGTTTAACTAAAATTCGTAACAATTTTGAGAGATTTAATAAGAATTTTTAAATTTTTTGAAAGGACATTTAATTAAAAATATTCAAAATTTTGAAGTTTAATATGAATTTTTAAAACTCTTTGGAGGGACAAAGTAAAGTTTTAAAATTTTTAGGGGCGAAATTTAAATTTCACAAAATTTTGGGGGGCCATGGCCTCCTTGTAATACCCCAAAGTTTGGTTAGTGACCAAAATGATAAGATTGAAAGTTTGATGAAGACCAAAATGAATAAAATGAAAGTTTGGTGGACAAAGTGAAATTTTTTGAAAAGTTTGAGCAATAAAAAAGTAATTTTCCCATAAATAATTTTTATTCCGTAAATGGGTAGTTCACCTACAATAAGTGGCTGGAAACAAGATTATTAAATTAATTCAGGATTTCAATTTTAAGGAATTATTCGATAAAGCTTTCGAAAATTTTTGGATAAATAGATCGAATATAAATTCAAAAAAAATAACATTAGCAATTGGATGGAAGGGTGAGAATTTGATTTCACATGGTTACAATGGAAAGATTAATTTGGGGCCCTTAGATTTAGATAAATTTCCATGTTAAATTCTAGCCATTGGATCAAAGGGACAAGATTAGAATTTTAGTTCGTTTCAAGGGCAAAAATAGAAATTAATATAGTTCAAGGGCAAAATTGATAAACTACTAACTCAAGATTAAATCTAGACCATTAGATGGAGGATTATGACATTTAGCACATTATGGATTCATTGAATTTAAAGGTAAAATAGTCATTTGACTATTAAATAAAGATATTTTATTTATATGGAATAAATTATGCCATTGGGCATAATTAGAAGAGAAAGATAAAAAAAATTGTTCGATAAAAAAATTTGTTCTTCATTTTTTCTTGTTGCTGTCGTGGGTTTTGGGAGAGAAGAAAAGAATTTTTAAGTTTAAATTTCAAGTATTTAGAGTTGAATTCAAGGTTAGTTCATGAAATACAAATTTGTTCTCCATTGAATTCTCTTTCATTTTGGTACAAGAAATTCATAGAATAGTTGAAGATAACTCTTGAATTTTGAGGAGAGATAATTTAGGAATTAGGGATCCAAATGAATTAGGATTGTTGTGTGATGTTTTATCATTTCCATGCTTGATTGAAGTTGAAATTGATGTATTCTTGATGGAATATCATTTGGTTAATTAGAGTTTAATTTGGGGTTTAAAGATTCAAGTTGACTTTGAAATTTTCATGAAAGAAAATGTTGGAATAATATAATTAAAGGTTAGTTGAGGTGCTGGAATGGTTAAAGGATGCTAAATATGTGAATTATGAAATCTGCCCAGAATTTTAGTCTTTGACAGTAAGTTTGGAAATTCACCAAAAATTACATAAAAATGATTAGAAAATGAGCCAATATCATTGTATTCCCGGTTCAGTCTAGTTTCGTTTAAACAAACGATGACTGATTTGATTTGTATATCAAAAGATATGAATTTTTAAGTGATGAAAGGTCAGAAAATAGAGTAGCAGTCGGCTCCGAAATTCAGCACTAGAATTTGACTTTGAAAATTCATCATAAATCATACAAGTTGAAATTAGACTATTAGTTTATATGGTTTAAAAGCTTGTTGAATCTAGTTTCTGTCAGAACAAACGGAATCGAATTTTGAGTTGTAGATTATTTTATAAAAATATTTCTTTGAAGGTTGCGCAAACTGACAGACAATGGCAGATCTATATGTTGTGTGGTGTGGGCCCGTGCTCGCCCTGAACTTTTTAAAATTCACACATTTACCTTTAATTTTCTTAAATTTTATGAATTAGTCCTAATTTTTGTAATATTTATGACTTGTGTCACTCTAAATTTTTGAGATTTTATGTGTGTCCACCCTCAAATATATTTCTAGATCCGCCACTGCTGACAGATTATAAAGTGAGTACCTTATTGGTGTTATTAATTTGTGCATGTAAGGGATGAATGTGAAGTACTCAAGTAAACACGAGAAATAAAAATTTAGTAGATAAGGCAAAGGATCAAGCTTAGGGTTCTCTTAATTTGTACAATTTCATTTGGGATAAGAAGTGTCAAGGTGAGTGCATTCAATGCATTTCATATATAATTGCATATGTATAGGAAGGCTTGTGATAAGCATACCTTAAATGCTATTGCAAAAGAAAATATTGCATTGGTAAGTATATGTTGACATATTCTTTATATGTCCAATGTTAAGTGTTAAGTATATTGTTAAAATGTTCATTGATAGTTGTAAGTATCTAGTTGCATGTTTCTTACATGTTCATCAAGAAGAAGCATATGCATTATTTACATTTATAATAGCCTTGTTTACTATTCTGCACTTTATTAATTTAACCTATAATATTAGCAATTTAATGTCTTTCCTGAAAAGCATTTTCATCTTATAGCCCAAGATATGTTATATAAAAGGACTAAGTATGCGAGTTGTGTAGTCCCAAATTACTAGGCCATAAAGACCGATAATCACTAGGCCATAAAGACCGGTAATCACTAGGCCATAAAGATCAGTGAACTCTCAGAGTTATAGACACATAAAGTGTCGGGCGCAGGTGCTAGACTCTATGACATGTCATTATATTGTTCTCTTAATAATATACTTGAGCAATAAATCATTATCATTATACTGGTAACATGTCAATCCGTAAATGATAAATAAATTGTCATCATTAAAACAAAATAGTAGAGCGATTCATACTTTATTATGTCATAAATCATTTATGTAACATATCAACTGGTATATGATAATAAAATTATCATAGTCAAAACATAATAGGGCAGTTCATATCTCTTCATGTACAAAATCATTTATCAATAATCATGTGATTAACATGTAAATAATACATATGCCTCTTCTTGATGAACATGTAAGAAATATGCAACTAGATGCTTACAACTATCAATGAACATGTTAACAATATACTTAACACTTAGCATTGGACATGTAAAAAATATGTCAACATATACTTACCAATGCAATATTTTTCTTTTGCAATAGCATTTAAGGTTGGCTTATCACAAGCATTCATATACATATGCAATTATATATGAAATGCATTAAATGCACTCACCTTGACACTTCTTGTCCCAAACTAAATTGTACAAATTAAGAGAACTCCAAGTGATCCTTTGTTTTATCTACTAAAATTTTGATTTCTTGTGTTTACTTAAGTGCTTCACATTCATCCCTTATATGCACAAACTAACAACACCAATAAGGTACTCATTTTATAATCCGTCAGTCTGCGCTACCTTCAAAAAATATTTTTATAAAATAATCTATATCTCGAAATTCGATCTCGTTTGTTCTGACAGAAACTAGATTCAATAAGCTTTTCAACCATATAAACTAATAGCCCAAATTTAACTTGTACAATTTATGACAAATTTTCAAAGTTAAATTTCAGTGCTGAATTTCGGAGCCGGCTGTTACTCTATTTTTTGACATTTCATCACTTAAAAATTCATATCTTTTGATATATAAATCGAAATCAATCATCGTTTATTTTAAACGAAACTAGACTGAATCAGGAATACAATGTTATTTGGCCAACTTTTTAATCATTTTTATGGAAATTTTGGTGAATTTCCAAACTCACTGCCAAAGACTAAATTCTGGGCAGATTTCATAATTCACATCTTTAGCATCCTTTAACCATTCCAACACCTCAAATTAACCTTTAATTATATTATTTCAACATTTTCCTTTCATGAAAACTCCAAATCCAACTTGAATCCTTAAACCCAAAATTAAACCATAATTAACAAGTGGTATTCCATCAAGAACACATCAATTTCAACTTCAATCAAGCATAGAAATGATAACATAAGAATCCTAATTCATTTGGATCTCTAAACTCTAAGTTATCTCTCATCAAATTCAAAAGTTATCTTCAACTATTTCATGAATTTCTTATACCAAATGAAAGAGAATTCAATGGAGAATAAATTTGCATTTCATGAATTAACCTTGAATCCAACTCTAAATGCTTGAAAATTGAACTTGAATTTTTTTTCTCTCCCCCAAAACCCACTGCAGCAACAAGGAGGAATGAAGTGTGTACACGTAGGTGGTTCGAGGCATTGGAGTAAGCTACATGTTGCATCAAGTTCAGGAAAAAAATCATCAAGTATTCACATTAATGACATCCTACTTGAGGTTCATAATTAATTTTAGTGACATGTATAAATGGGTTAAAGTTTGTCTATTTTGATTCAGAGTCTGTTATTTATTTAACGGTCAATTTATTATTTTCGAAAAGTAAAGGAGCTCCGATTTTGTGTTATAATTTAATATAAATAATTTCTAAAATTGTTTTAAATTTTATAGAATTTATGAATAAATGTCTTTGTATGTACTGTATATGTTTTGTGACATTCCTGACTCGTATTTTAAAGTTGAATACGGAAAGGGGTGTTACACCCCTAGTCTCTTAAAGGCTCTGCCCCTTTTTCTAACTTCATTTCAAGATGTTTATTGTTAGTTGACTAGCGATTTTCAATCACAGATGAGTCATTTTGACAAAAAATAAAACGTTAAAGGTTAAAAATATTTTAAAAATAGAGTTAAATATGACTATTCAATCAAATATTAATGTCATTTTTTCACGTTTTTCAGTAATATACATGTTCGTCGTATTATTTATGTTCGAGATGTGAGGTTGTCCCTTCTAACAATGTCATCTCGCAGATTTAAACTAGCGTTTTCTCTTTAAAAATGTAAAATGTCTTACCAATGTAATGACCCGTTTACAAACCAAACCCGAAAAACCATTACCCGAATCAAACCCATATTTTAACCCGACCTGACCCGAAAACCAAATAAAACCCTAAAACAAAAATACCCTAACCCTAATAACCCTAAGCCGCCGCCCTGCTCTGGCCACCCAAATCAACCCTAAATAAAACCCTAAATCAATCAAACCCAAATTTGACCTACCCTAAACCGATCCACATCCCTAACCTATCGACCCATGCCCTATCCAACCAAATCCCACAAAATCTGACTCAAATTCAGCTGCCATCCAGATCTACAAAATAAAATATAGGGTTGTTAATATTTGAATATGTAAAACCAGTTTATAAAATCAAAATGAGATCTGTAATTGGAGAGGCTTTTTTTATTCTGAAGTTGTACGGATTAGGGGTGAGCATGGTTAACCGCAAAACCGAAAACTGATCTGAACCGAGACGTTTGGACGGCTTATGGTTCATAAGTTTACGAACTATGGTTAACCGAATTGAACTGAATTTAAATTTTTATTTAATTTATAGTTATTTTTATAATGTAAAAATAAGTATTTTATACTTACAATACTATAGTGCATTTTAATTATTATTTTTTACTTAAAAAATTAAGTTTTTAATAAATATTTATGAAAAATACTTTAAAACTCTAACTTTTAATGTTTAAGAGTCATCAAATAAAGCTATTTTGTCAAAATAAAATACAAAATTTCAAAAACTAACGTTAATATGGAAAAACCGAAAACCGAGGTTAACTGAACCGTATACACCCCTAGTAAGGATTTCAAAAAAAAAATCAATCAAAATTTTGAGGTAATTTCCCAGGCTTTTTCTGTATATCCAACGTTTTTGAATCCGAAAACAAAGAAATGAATCTTATTGATTTTAGTAAAAAATCAAAAACGTCCTTTTGTTTTCAAAATAAACAAAAAAATGAGAAAGTTTTTGAACTTACCGGGTTGTTTAGGGCCATCGTGGGCTCGCCGGGATCATTCGACCTCCGCCCCGAGGCCACTGTGCCAATGACGGCGTTAAGATGGTGAAATACGACCGACGTCGAGTCTGTTGAGGGAAAGAGAGATGAGAGGCTGAGTGTTTAGAAATATGGTTTGTTTTTTTAATTTTAAATCTGTATCAAAAAATATAACCTATTTGTTTTAAGCCTACACATGAAACGACGTCGTTTTAGACGCCCGACCCGCGCGATGACCTTGACCCGGGGAAGGACCTGTGCGTCTTTCAATGTGCAAATTACGCCCTTAGTCCCTGTATTCTTTTTCATTTTTTTCTGGTCACGCGTTAATTACGGTTTTGATCCCTCATTTTTTTAGTCTATTTTAATTTTGTTTTTTCCTTTTAAGTTAAGCTGTAATTTTAATTTCAGCTTTGTTTAGTCACCTATTAGGGTTTATTTAATTTCCAGTATTTCTATTTACTATTATTTACTTTTCAGCCTATGTTTTTTATTTTGCTTCATGTTAGTCATTTTTTATGTTATTCCAGCACATGTATTTTATATTTTTTACATTTTAGTCCTTAATATTTAGTTTCATATTATTATTATCATTCATATTATTATTATTATTCATATTATTACTATTATTATGCAAAGTATTTTTTTATATATTATATATTAATATCATATAATATATATATATATATGTTTTATGGTTTATATTTTCATGTATGTTTTTTTATATATTTTCATGTATTATATTAATATAATATTTCATGTATGTTTGTAAAATAATATATAATATTTTATTTAATTACAATGTATATAAATAATACTAAATACTTATTTTTGTAAAAAAAATAAATATATGTATAAACTACTAACCTAATATATATATATGTGTGTTTTTTTTGCAAGTATAATTATTAAATATATTTTACATTAAATATTATATTTGTAAGTATACATATATTTTTTACATGTTACTTCATAATTTTGCATTATATATGTTTAAAAAAAACAAAAAATGTTTTTAAAGAAATTAATTTTGAATTTTAAAATTAATTTTTTAAAAAAACTTCGATAAATCATATCTCGGGCGTATAGGGATGTAATATTTTTAAAATTTTTCCAAAAAAGAGAGAAGCCGTGTCCCGGGCGTAAATAGATGCGGTTCTCTCGATATTTTCAGTATTTAAGAATCATAATTTAAATTTTAATCGAATTTGCAATTTTCAATCCCAAGACATTAAGTAATCGACTAGGTACCAATTTTGGGCGGTGTGGGGTGCTAATCCTTCCCCATCCGTAACCGACTCCCAGACCTGAATTTTTTGAATCTCTGGTTTTATTTTGGTGTCCGGTCTACCATTTTTAAAAATAGTCAGTGACGGCTCCACATTTTTAATCTCCAACCCGGACGGGATTTTCAAACACTCAATTTTTTTTTAAACCCGTATAAAAAGAGCACCAGACGAATTTGGGCGCTCACAACCAATGCACCCAATACTTATTGATAATGATTTTTTAATATTGTACTAGTGCAGTGTAGAGGACTAGCAATATAAAAATGTTTGATATCATGTGTACAAGATATGTGTGCGTTATTAAAATACTAAAAAAATAAATAAATATTACATTATAATCATACCAGCATATTAGTAAAAAAATAATATAAAAAGGGTGAAGTTTCCTATCTATTTTCCTGTGGGTCTCAAAACGACGGAATATCTGGTTTACGATAGGCTTTCTGCGCTCCTGCGTGGATTTCCAATCACCCAAAGTCAGAATAAGAACCGAGAAGAGACGTTAGATGTGAATTCGTGAAGGTTCTGTTCAATCTCAAATCATGGATCAACTGACTAACGATTCTGGTTTTGTTCAATCCATTCCATCTAATTCAAATCCTTCAATCATCGAGTTTGTCAACCCCCCATCGACCCACGCCTTCCCTCCACCACCCGCACCCAACCCAAATCCAGGTTAGGTTTTTCATTTTTTTTTTTAACTTTCCACATCGATTGGCTTTTTGGACGGTTTTTAATTTATCTGATTGTGTTTCATTGATTTCATTTTTTTTTCTGGCAGGCAAAGGGTTGAAGGGGAACCCAAAGATTGTATTGCGGCGAGAAAACTTCAAAAGGCTGACCGTGAGAAATTGAGAAGGGACCGTCTTAATGAACACTTCCTTGAGTTGGGAAATGCACTTGGTAAATTTATAACTTTCCTTTAAAACAATCACTTTTATAGTCCCGCCAGAAAGAAAAAAAAAAGGTACTGAATTAAGAAATTAGGCACCTGCATATTTTGGTCTCTACAGTTTGATTTGAAGCTATGGTTTTTATATGCATATGATTATTAGTACTGGGTTTGAGTTCTTGAGCTTTAGTTCCTCGTCCTGAATGCTAATTCCCATGAAATTTGATTGGAAAATTGCTACGAAATGCTTATAGTTTTTTTGTGCTTTAGAAAATTGTTTTTTTTTTCCCTGGTATTATTGGTGTAAACAAGAGTTTGACTATATTTACTGATACAGTTGTAGTTGTTATATCTTTCCCTAGAAAAATTCTGAAGGGTGATGCTTATTTGTTTGCACAATCCAGATCCTGATAGGCCTAAAAATGACAAAGCAACCATCCTTACTGATACAATTCAATTGCTGAAGGACCTTACGTCTCAGGTCACCAAGCTGAAAGCTGAGCATGCTACACTGACTGAAGAATCTCGTGAGGTAATCCCTGTCTATATGACTTTATTTATGGTTCCTAGATTTGCAAAACTCCTGATGGGGATTTAAATGCGTGTTTCTTTCTTTTGGAGCAGTTGACACAGGAGAAGAATGATCTCAAAGAAGAGAAGGGTTCTCTTAAATCTGATATCGATAATCTTAATATTCAGTATCAGCAGAGTCGGGACTATGTTTCCATGGGCCACTGTAGATCACTCAGTTGTCATGGCTCCTCCTTATCCATATCCAGTACCAATGGCAATGCCTCCTCCAGGAGCTATTCTTATGCATCCATCCTTGCAGCCATTCCCTTTCTATGGGAATCAAAATCCTGGGATCATTCATAACCCCTGCTCCACTTTTGTCCCATATATGACTCCTAATACTATGGTTGAACAGTAGTCGGCACAGCCTGTTGCTCCACCTACACAACCAAGCAGCCATTCCCTTGCTTCAGGCAAACAAGATTCAAAAAACAAGTCCTCAGTGGAGAGCAAGACTGAAAAAACTGTGGATTCAAAATGATGTGGCTACTGAGCTTGAGTTAAAAACACCAGGTTCTACAGCAGATCAGGTTTGTTTAGAGTGTTATTGCTTGGTTTCTTTTTTGTGTTGGTCCTATTCGGTATAGTTTAATTATGATTTAACATATTCATTAGAGTGCATGGCTGACTTAATGGTGTCCATCTGCAGAACTTATCGTCAGGCCAAAAAAAGATGAAAAAATCTTTAATGAAAGATGACAATAATACGGAAGGGAGTTATTCAAGTAGGTGCTCCACATCTTATAGTGTACGGGATAGCTCATCCAATAGCATAGTGGGTGGCACAAAGCCTGATGACATGGAACACATTTGACAAATGACTGAGCCAGGTTGTTTTCAACTTCCGCGCATCGTGTTTTCCTTTTATTATATGCTCCAGTAGTTCCTAATTTCTCCTCCACTTGAGAACCTAATTATTTTCCCACAAACTTAATCAGTGGGAATTGCTGTTATGAATTCTAGGCTGGGTTTGTCCTGAACCTCGAAAGGATAGGATGGTGGCAATAATTGATAAGTGTTCAAAAGTACTATTTTTCTTACCCTTTTTACTCATATTATTGTTAGACTTAGGCTCATATTAGTTGCATAATTAGCTATTCATGCATTAATCCATGTTTCCTTCAATCGTTGAGCTTGATTACATAACTTGGTAGTTTTTGTAGAAAATATGCTGTTTTGGTGTGCTTTGTGTGTGTATGTGCAGGATCACTTGCCAAAGCAATGCCGAGCTAGTTGTCAGGGCAATGCATGAAGGAGACGCCGAGCTAGTTGCCAGGGCAATGCATGAAGGAGACGCCGAGCCAGTTGCCATGACAATTGTCGACAAGAGCAAAAGTGATATGGTGGTCGAAATTGATGACTATACAAGCCCAAGATGACGTGGAGCAAAACCCAAACCCAAAGGAATTTGATTGCCATGCAGAGATTAAAGAAGAATTAAATTCCAAGAAGATAGGAGAAGTTCTAGTAGGAATACAATTATAATAATGAATTATATTCTTTAAAGATAATTTAATTCCAACTTAAACTCCTCCTCAAAGAAGGACTTTAGCCTAGCCCTATAAATAGCAAGGAGATTTCGACAATCCGAGAGAGAGAGCAATAGGGAAATTTCGGCAAGTCCAAGGAGGGCAAGAGGAGAGAATTTTCGACAAGCATCTAGGGCAAGGAGGATTTCGACAAGCCTCCTTCCTCATCATTTTCTTTCTTGTTCGATTGAGTTCATGCTAGGGATTGTTTATCTTGTGTTTCTTTGGAACCTAGCCATGAACTAAATCTACTTGGCTATGGTTATTGTGTTTTGTGGTTGTGAGAAACTATTGATTTTTGTTTAAGTAATAAGAGTTTGCACTTTTCTATTTCAAGGTTTATTCATTCTTGGTTCTTATTCTTGTTTGCGAGTGAATTGGGAGAGGATCTCGTGATTTCATCTATTTATCTAATATCGGGAGAGTTAGATTCAAGAAACGAATGAATATGATCTTTATTCAATCTAATGATGGTGAAGATTAATCCGGCTTAGGAATAAGTTAAGGATTTCAACGGCTAAGAGGAGCGCAAGATTGGTTGTTATTCACCCTTGATTCACGCAGGGATGTATTATCAAGGCATGCACAAGTAGCTAGAGTTTCGACTTAGGGATAAGAAGAAACCATTGAAGAACGCTCTGCCGAACCTTGACGATATCTTTTATACTATAACTTGCGACGTGTATACTTGCACATTTGCGTAGCACTTATTACGCGCAACAAGTTTTTGGCGCCGTTACCGGGGATTGGCAATAGCGACTTTGTTTTTATTTTTCTTGTTTAAAATTCAAAGGGCTAACAAACTTTGGTTTTGCATTGGTATATGACCAGGGCGAGACCGACTTCACCAGAATATCCCTTTGATCCAGAAATCGAATGAACCTTACAAAGACTTAGACGAAGGAGAAGCAATGGCAAATCAAGACGGCAATATGAATCAAGATGTTCGAGCAGGAGGAGGAGTGATTCTTGCCTAAAATGTAACTATTCGAGACTATCTTGAAGAAGATCTTGATGGACTTAACCGAGAGTTGTCGCACTGAAATTGAAGCCGACCACTTTGAGTTGAAACTGGTAATGTTTAATATGATCAACACAATAGGTCAATTTGGCGGCTCGGCAACTAAAGATGCACGACAACATCTCAAATCTTTCCTCGAGATTTGCAACTCGTTCAAGATACACGAGGTCACCCCGATGTCTTACGATTAAGATTATTCCCTATTCACCGAGGATAGGGCGAAAGTATGATTGAATAGCATTCTGCGGGATCCATAGCATCTTGGACTGATCTTTGTCGTGATTTCCTTGCTAGATTTAATCCTACAAATTTGACTGATAAGCTTCGTAACGACATTACTTCTTTTCGGCAGGCAGATGATGAATCCATGTATGAGGCTTGGGAGCGATATAGAGAACTTCTACACAAATGCTCCCTACACGGATTCCCGGTGTGGACTCAAGTAACAATGTTTTACAACGCCGTGAATACACCAATAAGGATGATGCTAGATGCCTCGGCAAACGGCATACTCCTAGATAAGTCGCCGGAGGAAGCAATGCAAATTCTAAATAGGCTGGCCAAGAATGATTATTAATTCCCATCTACTAGAAGAGGAGGAGTTAGACGCCAAACCACAATACATGAACTAGGATCATCAGATTCAATTTCGGCACAATTGGCCGCTTTAACTAAGATGGTCCAGAACATGCAAAAACCAAACAACACACATGAAGTCAAGGTAATGGATTCTTTTTGTGAGTTATGTGGTGATAACCATAATTCTTACGAATGTATGCGAAATCCGGAATCCGGCTTCTATGTGGGGAATTACAATCGGAACAACAATGTGATGTCAATACATACAATCCGACTTGGAAGAAGCACCCAATTTTTCATGGAGTAATCCCAACAATGCTCTAAACCGGAACAATCGAAATGCACAAGCATCGAGGATTCGGCGAGAATATGTCACGACAAATGATGCCGCGGCAACAACCGACACATCTAGTTTTTTGAAAAATTCTCTAGATGCTTTTATGATGAAAAATCATCTTATATGACCGAGAATAGTAATTTCATAAAAAGAATCGATGCTTTTATTAACAGGACCGAGATGAGATTGCAAAACCAAGAGGCGACAATCAAATCATTGGAAAATCAAGTCGGACGGTTTGCTCAAAAATCAATACTAGACCACAAGGAGGTTTACCTAGCGATCTTGAAGTCGCAAGAGGAACCGCCATGAGCAATGTAAGGCAATCACCACCGTGGCCAACAACTTAGAGAGGTTCAAACCCGCTCGTCAAACAAAACTCCACAAAAAGATCAGGTCGAACCTAGCGGCAAAGCCTCAGATGCTGAACCAGGAATTGCTGCGGCAACCGACAATAAGCATGCCTCGGCAACCGACGATAAAGACGCCTCGACAACTTGCGATAAGTATGCCTCTGCAACCCTAGTTGATAATGCCTCGACAACTCTAGATGTCCCGGCAATGCCGTCAATCAGGTTTCAAACCAATGAAATGATCGAAGATATCCGACTTCCACCACCATTCCCACAAAGGTTGAAGCGACAAAAGCAAGAATACCAATTCAAGAAATTTCTTGATATCCTAAAGCAAGTCCACATCAACTTGCCATTGGTGGAAGCAATTGAACAAATGCCAAACTATGCCAAGTTTCTTAAAGACATTGTGTCCAAAAGAATAAGGCTAGGAGAGTTTGAAACAGTTGCCGCGACAGAGGGATGCATGGCAATGTTGCACAATCGTATGCCACCCAAGTTGAAAGATCCCAGAAGTTTCACAATACCCTGTTCTATTGGAAATCACTATGTCGGGAAAGCATTATGCGACCTTGGGGCTAGCATAAACTTGATGCCTAAATCGGTTTTTCAGAAACTAGGAATCGGGAAGGCAAGACCTACAATATCATCTGCGACTAGCCAGCAGATCCTATGTGCATCCGGAGGGAAAAATCAAGGATATCTTGGTAAAAGTTGATAAATTTATTTTTCCCGCTGACTTTTTATTGTTTTGGATTGTGAAGCAGATGAGCATACACCCATCATTCTCGGGAGACCATTCCTAGCAACAGGGAGAACCTTGATCGACGTTGAAAAAGGAGAACTCACAATGAGGGTGAATGACAAGCAGGTCAAACTAAATGTGTTCCAAACACTAAGGCATGCCGATGATCAAGAAGAATGCCAACTACTTCATGTCACGGCAGAGTTTAACTTCGATGAGGAATTTAGTTGTCTTGGCAACTACATTGCCGATCAAGAGGAGTATGAAGAACCGGTCGATGAGGAACAACAAGAAGAGGCAAATTGGCTAGTCAACCGACCAGGTACATACTTTGAACCACTGGATTACTCAGGTAAGGAAGGTAAGCTCAAAAAACCCTCTATTGAACAACCACCAATTCTTGAGTTGAAACAATTGCTAGAGCAACTAAAATATGTATACTTAGGGACCAATAATACATTGCCTGTAATTATTTCTTCTAAGTTACAGACTGAAAGCGAGAAAAGAAGCTGATCAAGATGTTGAAGCTACACAAAAAGGCAATAGGGTGGACAATTGCCGACTTGAAGAGAATTAGCCCGGCGGTGTGCATGCACAAGATCTTGTTGGAAGATGATCACAAACCTTCAATTGAGGCCCGGAGGAGACCAATCATGCCATGAAAGGGGTTGTAATGAAAGAAATCATCAAGTGGCTTGACGCCGACATTATATACCCTATCTCCGATAGTATGCGTGGGTAAGTCCGGTACAATGTGTACCAAAAAAAGGAGGTATAACAAAGGGTAAGCAATGAAAATAATGAACTTATCCCAACCAGATCAGGACTGGTTGGAGGGTTTGTATGGACTATCGAAAGCTAAACAAAGCTACTAGGAAAGATCACTTCCCATTACCCTTTATTGATCAAATGCTTGACCGTCTTGCAGGTAAACCTTTTTATTGTTTTCTTGATAGCTATTCAGGTTACAATCAGATTGCCATAGCACTAGAAGATCAAGAAAAGACAACCTTCACATGCCCATACGGTACTTATGCCTTCCGAAGGATGCTGTTCGGATTGTGTAACGTCCCGGCAACCTTCCAAAGATGCATGATGGCACTCTTTTCAGACATGGTCGAAGACTTCCTTGAGATCTTCATGGATGATTTTTCGGTTTTTGGTAATTGCTTCGACGGCTGTCTCGGCAATTTAGAGAGGGTGTTAGCAAGATGCGAAGAAACGAATTTAGTCATCAATTGGGAGAAATGCCATTTTATGGTAGATGAAGGAATAATGCTCGGCCACAAGATTTCATCCAAGGGAATTGAAGTAGACAAAGTCAAGGTGGACGTGATCGAGAGATTACCCCCACTAAGTTCGGTTAAAGGAATTCGAAGTTTTCTCGGGACATGCGAGTTTTTACAGAGGTTCATTCATAATTTTTCTAAAATCACTAAACCCTTGTGTAATCTGCTTGAACAGATAAAGTCTTCGATTTTGATGATTATTGCACTCAAGCATTCAAACCCTAAAGAAAAAGCTTGCCTCGGCACCCATTGTCGTTCCACCCAGTTTGACGCTACATTTTGAGCTCATGTGTGATGCAAGTGATTTCGCGGTAGGAGCAGTCCTAGGCCAACGCACAGGTAAGACCTTCCATGTGATATACTACGCTAGTAAAACTCTTAATGGTGCTCAAGTGAATTACACAACAACGGAGAAATAGTTACTAGCTGTAGTTTTCGTATTTGACAAGTTCCGATCCTATTTAATTGGTACAAAGGTAATTATTCATACGGACCATTTGGCAATCAAATACTTATTTGCTAAAAATGATGCTAAACCTCGTTTGATTCGTTGGATATTACTTTTACAAGAATTTGATATTGAAATTAAGGACGGGAAAGGAACAGAAAATTAAGTGGCCGATCACTTATCACGTTTGGAACACAATAGGAAGGAGGACGCGGATCTAGAGATATGCGATGCATTCCCGGATGAACAAATTTTAGTTGCCTCGGCAACCCTCGACGCCTCGGCAACCCACGACGCCTCGGCAATCATGGATGCACACGCCTCGGCAACTCTCGATGCCGCAGCAGCCTTTGACGCACACGCCTCGGCAATTTTGGGAGCAGTCGCCACTGCAGCACATGCCTCGGCAATACTCTGGTACGCGGATTTAGTTAACTTCATTATTTGTGGTATTTTTCCTTATGTCATTACTCACCAAGGGAAGAAGCGGTTCCGCCATGATGCTAAGCATTACTTTTGGGACGAGCCTCTTTTGTTTAAACAATGTGCAGATCAGGTTATACGCCGATGTGTCCCTGAAGAAGAGCAACAGAATGTACTCCAGCAATGCTATTCTTCACCCTATGGAGGACATTTTGGAGGAACTCGTACCGCGGCCAAAGTTTTGCAATCGGGTTTGTATTGGACAACATTGTACAAAGATGCCCAAGACTTTTACAAGCAATGTGATCGTTGCCAGAGGACGGGCAATATCTCTAGACGACATGAGATGCCGCTCCAGAACATCATCGAGGTGGAACTGATCGATGTATGGGGGATCGATTTTATGGGACATTTCCCATCTTCATTCGGCAACCTCTACATTCTACTTGCCGTCGACTACGTGTCTAAATGGGTTGAGACAGCTACAGTTCCCAACAACGATTCTTGCAAAAAAACATATTTACACGGTTTGGGATGCCGAGAGCAATTATTAGTGACAAAGGCAAGCATTTTGACAACAGACTAATTGCCAAGATGTTGCAACGCTTCGGTATATCACACAAGATTGCCACGGCATATCACCCACAAACCAACGGGCAAGCATAAATTTCCAACCGAGAGTTAAAGGGAATACTCGAGAAAGTTGTAAATCCCTCTAGGAAGGATTGGTCATTAAGACTAGATGACGCACTTTGGGCATATCGCACTGCATTCAAAACACCCTTAGGTATGTCCCCCTTCCGACTTGTCTATGGTAAAACATGTCATCTACCGGTGGAAATCGAGCACAAGGCGTACTGGGCAATCAAGACCGTGAATATGGATTGGGAAAGTGCCGGACAAAAGCGTTTGATGGATCTCAATAAAATAGAAGAATTCCGTGCACTCGCCTATAACAATGCACGAATCTACAAGGAGAAAACAAAGCGATGGCACGACAAGAAACTATTGCCACGACAATTCACGCCAGGGCAACTAGTTCTCCTATTCAATTCTTGGCTAAAACTTTTCCCGGAAAAGCTGAAATCAAGATGGTCGGGACCATTCAAAGTCGTCAAACCATTCTCCCATGGTGCTGTGATAATCAAGTCCATCTCTGACAACCATGAATTCAAAGTTAATGGACAAAGATTGAAGCACTACAATGGTGCCCATGTGGAACGTAACAAAGAAGTGGTCAACTTAGGAGATGCATGAGCATGCTCTCCTTTCAATATTTTATTTTTATTTTTATTTTTATTTTTATTTTTAGGAGATATTTTATTTTTCTTCATTATCTTTAGTTTTCAGGTTTTCTTTGTTTTCTTTTTCACAACAAGACTCACAACTACTATGCTAAGGAAATTTACTACCGATATCCTTGCCCCGGCAACCAATGAAGAAGATGTCGCGGCAACCTACTTCGAGTATGCACAAGCTGACGCCACGGCAATCAACCCTGAAGATGCCACGGCAACCAAAGCTAAAGACACCACCGGCAACAAGAAAACAACCATCGCGTTCAAGCAAGAGAATCAAGACACCGACCAAAAGGAAACTAATCATCTACGATGACGAACTCTCGGAGTAAGTCCTCGTATGCATTTTTATTTTTCTCGTTATTTTATGCATGCATTGAGGATAATGCCTCACTCGAGTTTGGGGGGGATTGTTATTAGTAGTTACCATGTTTAGTTATATTCATCTTAAGGATACATAAATTGCTTGTCATGCCTTTAATTGGAACAAGAATTGCTTAGATTTGATGAATATTCGATGATGACTTTGCCAATGCACTTAATTGATAGAATTTTTATTCTAGGATAACCATGGAAAAACTTAGAATTTTACTATGATGCTAAATTTGATGAAACACTGTTGTGGTTTGATTGATTTAAGGAATTCTAGTGAACTTAGGTTGATAATTAACAAATTGGGGGATTAGAATAAAAATTGGATGAATGCTAGAGGTGCCCGAAATTGGCTCTAGCATGTGCTAAAAAAATTGATCACTAGAGGTGCCCGAAACTGGCTCTAGGATGTGTTAAAAAAATTTAACTAGAGGTGCCCGAAACCGGCTCTAGTCGATTAGATTAACTTAACTAAAAACAAAACACTAGAGGTGCCCAACACTGGCTCTAGTTCAAACATGTTAAAAAGAACCCAATGAAGTAATTTGAAAACCTATTGTTTGCATAGAATCCGAAAAATCAACTTGCACACAACTCCGCACACTCACAAGCATTATAGTTTGATTCCGAGTAACTCCTAAGTTTTCCGAAAAATAAAAAACCAATCATACTGTGCCCTGGTTCAGAGAATTGAAATCAATTTCAAAGCTAAGTTTGTGAAAATTGAAGTCTTGGCAGGTAATTATGAGTTTGCATTGCTTGAGGACAAGCAATAGTTCGAGTTTGTGGGTGTGATAAGTGTTCAAAATTACTATTTTTCTTACCTTTTTTACTCATATTATTGTTAGACTTAGGCTCATATTAGTTGCATAATTAGCTATTCATGCATTAATCCATGTTTCCTTCAATCGTTGAGCTTGATTACATAACTTGGTAGTTTTGTAGAAAAGATGATGCTTTGGTGTGCTTTGTGTGTGTATGTGCAGGATCACTTGCCAAAGCAATGCCGAGCTAGTTGCCAGGGCAATGCATGAAGGAGACGCCGAGCTAGTTGCCAGGGCAATGCATGAAGGAGACGCCGAGCTAGTTGCCATGGCAATTGTCGACAATAGCAAAAGTGATATGGTAGTCGAAATTGATGACTATACAATCCCAAGATGACGTGGAGCAAAGCTCAAACCCAAAGGAATTTGATTGCCATGCAGAGATTAAAGAAGAATTAAATTCCAAGAAGATAGGAGAAGTTCTAGTAGGAATACAATTATAATAATGAATTATATTTTTTAAAGATAATTTAATTCCAACTTAAACTCCTCATCAAAGAAGGACTTTAGTCTAGCCCTATAAATAGCAAGGAGATTTCGACAATCCGAGAGAAAGAGCAATAGGGAAATTTCGACAAGTCCAATGAGGGCAAGAGGAGAGAATTTTCGACAAGCATCTAGGGCAAGGATGATTTCGACAAGCCTCCTTCTTCATCCTTTTCGTTCTTGTTCGATTGGGTTTATGCTAGGGATTGTTTATCTTGTGTTTCTTTGGAACCTAGCCATGAACTAAATCTACTTGGCTATGGTTATTGTGTTTTGTGGTTGTGAGAAACTATTGGTTTTTGTTTAGGTAATAAGAGTTTGTACTTTTCTATTTCAAGGTTTATTCATTCTTGGTTCTTATTCTTGTTTGTGAGTGAATTGGGAGAGAATCTCGTGATTTCATCTATTTATCTAATATCGGGAGAGTTAGATTCAAGAAACGAATGAATATGATCTTTATTCAATCTAATGATGGTGAAGATTAATCCGGATTAGGAATAAGTTAAGGATTTCAACGGCTAAGAGGAGCGCAAGATTGGTTGTTGTTCACCCTTGATTCACGCAGGGATGTATTATCAAGGCATGCACAAGTAGCTAGAGTTTCGACTTAGGGATAAGAAGAAACCATTGAAGAACGCTCTGCCGAACCTTGAAGGTTGCTGCCCAGACGCCCAAGTAGTTGCCCAACTAGTTGCCCAGGCAACCATCAATTAGTTGCCAAGGCAACCCCGTTGTGCAAGTTGCCACGGCAACTGAGTTGCCCATGCACTCTTTTACCAAAACGATCCAATCGGCTATCACACCTCAACTCACGATAACCTGGCCTATCTCTCTCTCATTTGAATTCATCTTTTCTTTTATTTTATTGCTTTCTAGATTAGTAATTAGTTAAACTCCTATAATCATTTACTTGTGTTTTTACTTTTTACAGTGCAAGAGACTAGATTCTTGAAGTAGCACCAATCCCTGTGGAGACGATATCTTTTATACTATAACTTGCGACGTGTATACTTGCACATTTGCGTAGCACTTATTACGCGCAACAATAATCTTCCGTGCCTTCTATTATGGATTAGAATTTCGGTGGAACTAACAAGTAAATGCAGGTGCTGATGGTTGTTAGCATTGATAGAGTTGATTTTTATGTAATCCATTTATGTAAGGATGCACTTAAATATCAATATTTCAAAGAAGGGAAAAAGTAATTTTTCTCTCGAAGCTGATATTCTAGATTCCTAGTAGAAAAATATTGATGAAACACCTAGATTGCTGGTGTGTAATGTAAACCATTGTTCTATAGTATCTATTAATTTCGTGCTACAAAGTATAATCTAGCCGTGTTGGATGTTTTAGGCTAACTTTGTGTAGAGCAATTCTGTTCATGGTGAAACATATATTGCTTAGGTTCCCATATGGAGAATATTGAATTGTAAATGTTTGAATGTGCGAGTGTTAATGTTAGTTGCCGAATGATCAAACTTTGTCAAGTTTTGAAAATGGATAATATTTAACTTAGGTTGAAAGGTCCATGATTGATTAGAAATTTTAAGAAAGAAAATTAAATCTGTGATCTTGCTTCAAGGATTCAGCACCACATAATTGATAAATAATTTTATTTTTTAAGACCACTCCTTAAATAATAGAACAAGAACTTAGGTGAGATGATAAGAGTCTTTTTTGTCTTAACTAGTGGTCAAGAATTTGATCCAAGCTCTCAGCATGGAGCAATTTTAAAAAATTATTTCAATTATCCGATCATTAAATCTTCAAAAAAATTATTTTTTTTTACCAAATTGATTATCCTTAAAAGTTGGGGATCAAAGGTAGTTTATCCTCAGAAAATTAAATTGTCAGGTTATTTATTGGAATTAATGTTTATTTTTTTATAAAAATAATAATCCTTTAAAATTAAATATATATTTTTTAAAAATATAGATATAAAAAGGCATAATATCAAAATCCATGTTTGATGTTTGTATGAATAAATGAAAACCAGTAGTTAACCTTGGAAAGAAATCCAATACTTAATCAGGAAAATTTAATAACTTGATGCAGCTGTTAGATGTGGAAGATATCTTTCCCAATTATCCTTGGTTTGAGTAATTGAGTCTTCAAATACACAGATTTTGGCATTATTGAAGAAAAAAAATCATTTCACCTTTTGTTTTTTCTATTTTTAAGAAATAAAAAAAAACAATCCAACCCAATGGAAAACAATTATCATTACAAAATTTAACATAAATTGTTATTATTATTAGGGGAAAATGGAGGAATTTTGAAGAGAGAAGTGTTGGGAATGGATAATGATTGTAATTCAAAGCATAATAATGTTAAGGGAACCCATGACAATTCAAACGATTCATCTCCTAATGATGGCGCTTCCAACAATGCTCATCAGAGATCTAAAAGCTTTTCATTTAAAGCTCCTCAAGAGAATTTCAATATCCAGGATTTTGAATTGGGCAAGATATATGGTGTTGGTTCTTATTCAAAGGTCAGTTCCCTAAAATTTTGAATTTATTTATTTGAATTATTATCCATTTTTATCACCTGAGATTTCTGGGTTTCTTTTTTTAATGCCTGATTATTCATTACATCTAATTTCTTCAATGAGTTTAATAATCAGGATAATTATTGTTTTCATCTTTATGAACTTTATGGTAAATAGTAATTGAATCGTTCACCATTTTCTCATGTGAGCTTCTTATCCATGTTGCTTTGTTTGGAATATTAATGCCTGTCATCAGGTTGTGAGGGCAAAGAAGAAGGATACGGGACTGGTGTATGCTTTGAAGGTCATGGACAAAAAGTTCATCACCAAGGAAAACAAAACAGCTTATGTAAAGTTGGAGCGTATTGTTCTGGACCAACTCGACCATCCCGGTGTCGTGCAGCTATATTTCACATTCCAGGATACTTTTTCACTGTGTAGGTTTTCTTGGCTGTATTAACTGATGGTATTAATCTGTCCGATTCATTCATTTTGCTTTGTTGTCTGATGATGTCTTCTTTGATTATATTGTGAAGACATGGCACTTGAATCTTGTGAAGGTGGTGAACTTTTCGACCAAATTACAAGAGTAAGTCACTCTTAGCATATGGCACTTGATTCCATATCTGCTGGTTTGTTTGTGGTCCAGTACTCACATTCTGGTTTCATTTTCTGCAGAAAGGTCGATTATCCGAGGATGAAGCTTGCTTCTACGCTGCAGAAGTTGTAGATGCTCTTGAATACATACACAGCATGGGATTGATACATAGAGATATCAAGGTATTCCAAAGCATGTAACTTTTGCAAGGAACAAAAATCTGGACCGAATCGGATGGTTGAATTGGAACCAATAGCCAGTCTGGTTTGGTGGGTATAAAAACTTGGATAAAGGATGTAACGGTTCAACTGCTTGTTAATTATTAACTATATATATTATGTTAAATAAGTGTTAAAAGTATTTAAACATTAAAAAATCAAACCTCCTGGTTCAACTGGTGAACCGAGAATCAGTGGCCTGAACGGTTTGATCTCCGGTATGGTTTTTCTAACATTGATTTTGTGTTATATCATCTGAGAAATGCTAAATGTTTCTTCCACGGCAGCCAGAGAATTTGCTACTTACTACCGATGGGCATGTTAAGATTGCTGACTTTGGCAGTGTAAAGACCATGCAAGATAGCCGAATTACAATCCTTCCAAATGCATCATCAGGTAAAATCATTATTTTATCACTATATGACTTGGCCTCGGGTGTGAATGTTGGACATAGATGTATGTCCGAAACAGGTATAATCATATTTTTGTCATATCAAAGAATCTCCCCCTATGTTTCAAAAATTCTTAAGGCTAAGATCGTCTCTGGTGCCCTGTCCAGATGACAAGGCATGCACGTTTGTTGGTACAGCCGCATATGTTCCGCCTGAAGTCCTAAATTCTTCTCCTGCAACTTTTGGGTAAGAGATCTTCATATTCTTATTGAATTAGTCTCATTCTAGATTAACATTGTCAAATCCGAAACAAACCTTAAGCTTACTGCAAGTAATTGTAGAATTCTTTTCTCAATTTTTATTTCGTGCTTGCCCCCTCTCCCACCTCTGTTTCCTTTTATCCCAACATTTGGTTTCCGAGATAGTGCAAATGTAGATAATTGTGATTTAGCTGAGTTGCTTTCCTTGATCTATCCATTTATTGTTTATATGATGACTAGTTTATTTGTATGAAAATATTCAAACAGAAATGACCTCTGGGCACTTGGCTGTACCCTATACCAAATGCTTTCAGGGACGTCTCCTTTTAAGGACACAAGTTAATGGTTTATATTTCAAAGAATTATAGCCAGAGATATAAGATTTCCAAATTATTTCTCCGAAGAAGCCCGAGACCTTATTGATCGCCTATTGGTGAGCTGCAGTTTTATGCATGTTGGATTTGGTTTCTGCTACGCGTCCCAAAACTTGTATGCTTAAGACCTTGAAGTTGTTCTTGTTATCTAGTTTTGTTGTTAGATGCGTATCATATTTGTTTCCAAACAGTTATGAAAAATCGACTATAAAAGCAGCTCAGTAACTGTCATACATTTGGTCATTCTGATTTGTCGGTTTTGAGTCATGTTTTCGGAGAACTTAGAAACTGCATAATTTTTAATGTGATGGAAGATCAGCTTATGGTTTTCAAGATATAGGATATTTTTCCATCATATTGCTTGAATATCAATCTTTCTGTTTTCCAACTCCGTTGTTCTCATCCTTTTACTTCCTATTCGGATGCTCTCCTATCTGTATTCGCCGCCTCGCTTGAGCTTCATGATAGAAATCCATAGGTTGTGATCTTCAAGTGCAACTGCAAATACTTTGCATTTTGATTACCCTTTTCAACCAGGTTCGAGTCACACATTACATCGTACTTTTGCCTCTTTTGGCTTCAGGTTATCCTATGTTATGGGTGATCCTGATTTACGGGTAAAAAATTTAGCCTTAAGAATTGTAATGCAACTCTGCTGCAGGATCTTGATCCCAATAGACGACCCGGTGCCGGACCTGATGGTTATGCTGTGCTCAAGAAGCATCCTTTTTTTAAGAGAATCGAATGGAGTAATTTAAGAGCACAAACCCCTCCTAAACTTGCTTTAGACAGAGGGGTATGAATTCGGACATGCTTTCGGTGATTATTTACAATGGAATCCAGCTTCTCTTTGCATCTTGTATTTTGAGAGCTTTAGAGTTCTGTTATTATCTATTAATTTCAGGGTCAATCAAGTAAGGGGAATGAAGGTCATGATTCTTCGAGGAATCCTTCCCATGTGAGAGCTGGTTCGGCTCGACAAAATGATGGGAACATTGGCACCTCATTACAAGCTGAATCACCTGTTCATATACATGGAAGTGCCTCTATCGAGTCCTTTGACTCAAAATGGTATTTATGAACAAGTTTTTATTTTCTTAGCTCGTGTTCTTTAATTTCGTAGAAAGAAAATGCCGTTTGCTTGCAAGTTTGTCGGTTTGCAGACTTGTAGAACCTATTAACATCTAGTCGAATCATCGATTCATCTGTTTTTTCAACTTGGCGAAGCAAGTGTAGACCGAGCATGATCGATTTCAACGTGAATCATTCGATTGGGATAGTTGTTTTGCATGCTAATTGTGCAGTCTGTGTAATCGGGTGTTAGCGTTTTTTTTTATTCTTTCCCCTCTGCTGGGTTGGGGCAGACTGAACTACACTTCTTGTCTAATACATACTTGCATCATATAAGCAGGCAACAATTTCTGGACCCGGGTGAATCCGTCCTTATGATCTCGATGGTGAAGAAATTACAGAAGTTATCAAGCAAGAAAGTCCAGCTTATCCTCACCAACAAACCGAAGTTGATGTACGTCAATCCTGCGGAATTGGTCGTGAAAGGGAACATTATTTGGTCTGACAATTCTAATGACCTAAGTGTCCAGGTCACAAGTCCGTCGCAGTTCAAGATCGTTACTGTAAGTTTACGAGTTCGTTGTAGCCTTGTAGCAATGCATGCTTTTCTACTTGTTTTGCTTTTTACTTTCTGATCGGTGTTTCCAGTGCTTCAGCCGACAAAGGTATTGTCATTTGAAGATGCAAAACAAAGAGCATTTCAATGGAAAGATGCGATCGAGAGCCTTAAAAAACTGGTGAAGTGATTGTCAGTCGCTACGAAGCTAACGAAGCTCATTCTTTCGACATTATGATATTATGGAGGAACTTGGTAACTATTACACAATCAACATCCTGCAGCAATCATTTATTTCATGAAAGCGGATCCGGGTTCTTGGATTCTGCTGTGCCCGAGTTCAGGTAACTTCTGGTTCGTAGCAAGCTTTCGTGTTTCAAACCTTGCGTGCAGGGGCGAAGCCAGAAATGTTGATAAGCTATAGGAATATTTATATAAATTAGACATGTCCACAGTAAGGCTCATACTTTGAAAAGTTATTTTCAAATTCGACATAGTATTGACTGCTTGAATTAACATTTAGGAAAAATAAAACAAGTGCTATATTTCTAGCAGATTTTGTAATTAATTAACTTCAGTTTTTGACTGTATTAACATTTGTTTTGAAAAAGAAGATTCATTATTTTGTATTTAGAAACTGAAATTATTTAATTTTATTTTTATTATCAAATTAAATTTTAAATACTACGTTGTATTGGTTTACAAATTAAATAAAAAAATGCTACCAAATTTATAATAAAATTAAAAATTTTATAAAAAGAAGTCAAATAAAAAAATAAAAAATATTCTGGGGCCAAACATAATTATCATGTTTTTAGATATCAATTGCAAGGAAAAAGGGGGGGGGGTGCTGTATTTAAACGTTCCTCTTTTATTACTTTTTGTTTCTTAAAATTTTTGAGTATGAGATTTATGTTTAATATATATTTAGATAAGAGTATAAGGCAATAATATTTAAAATAGGTGGATAAAAAAAGTTTTCAATTGATATTATCTACTTCATCTTAAATTATAGGTTTATAATAGAACTATTCTGTTGTCCTTTCGCGTAATTTTTGATCCATTATTGCTCTGATGAACAATAGGTTTTAGAGAGAGCGCTCCTAATCTGAGTATTTATGTCTTTTATCATAGGTCGATAAATGTAAGTTCTAAATAGATAAATATAGTACAGTCAGAATTAGCCAAATATATTTTACGGTTACTATATTGATAGTATTGTACTTCTTTGCCAGTATCAAATACCTAAGAGTTTAAAGACCTCAAAATCTTATGTGCGAAAGAGTAGTAGCCAAGGAATGACAACGCTGGATAAGTCAGATGTATTTGTAACCGAGGACTTCAAAAATGTGAAAGATTTCGAAGGCAAATATATATATATATATATATATATATGAAAAAAATTTCAATACACAGTTTGCACATACCTTTTAATTTAGGAGTTAGGGGTTTAGGGTTGTAGGGTTTAAAATTTAATGTTAGTGTTTAGAATTTAGAGTTTAATTTTTTAAGGTTTAGGTTTAATTTTAATTTATAACAGAAATAGACAGGCTTGTGTAAAAGCCTGTATATCAAATTTAAACCCTATATATATATAAATTAAGATTTTACTGTTAATCTAAGTTATTCATATCACCCGTTCAACAATCTAAAAAATATATAAAACTTAAAAATTCTTATAACTTATATGTAGACGAGAGATAAGAAGCATGAAATAATTGCTGCCTATATAGAAAATACCCGGAAGATGCAATATACTTGAGAGATATGTAGATGATAGATAAAAAGCATGAAATAATTCTTAAACATCTTCCCCTTTTTGTTATATCGAAAATGGTTCAAACCAAAATTTGAAAACTTTAAAGTTCATAACAATATAGAGTTTCAAATGAAATTTTTTTGACAAAAATAAGTTTTGTTTCAAAATTGGCTCCCCCTTACTCAAGCATCATTCAAACGTTAGTCCAACAATTATGATAAACTAGTTGAATCAAAAAAATAAATAAATAAATCAAATAAATAAAATTCAACTATTTTTTACCACACTTGAATCAAAGGTAGGATGTGAAGTCTTCCTTCTTCAAATGTTCTTCCTTGTGTGTCAAGAGCTTCCATAAGTTTGACTTTAATCACCAATGGCTCAAGCACACCTACAAAAAGACAATCAAGTAGTTGTTGGTATCCAAATTGCTTTGGATTCATAGGCATTAGTAGCACAAAGTTTAGTCCCCCTAAAAATCTATTTTTCAATTTCATCCTTTTTAGTTGAAGTAATTAGTCCTTTTGGGACCCAAATACTTATAAAACATTTATCATTAAAAAATTTAGGGGAAATAGATTGTCTTTGATAAAAATTTGATTTTCCCAAATTGTTTTTCTTTTCAAGCTCTTTGGAAATCAAATTATTTTCCTTCTTAAGAGCATCCACCTCCTTTTGATGATCTTTTTCTAAACTTCGAAGCAAATTTTGTAAATCAACATTCTTTTGTTCAAACTTATTGAGTTTTGCTTCAAGTTCATCATTGGTTTTAGAAATCAAATCATTTTGAATTTTCAAATTTGAAATCAATTTCTTATTTTTTTAAATGTGATTTTTAAACTCTATAACCAATTTATCGTAAGCTTCTTGTAATTCATCAAATGAATATGGAATTAAATGTGATGAATTAGAAGATACCTCGGGCTCTTCATGAACCATTTTGTCATCCACCTTTGCACTTTTCAACTCTTCCTTCTTGTAGAGTTTCTCAAGTTTCTCCCATATCTCTTTGGCACTTTTGCAAGAAGAGACCTTCTTGGAAACATCATCATTGAGTCCACAAAGGAGAGTGTGCATCACCTTGGCATTTATCTTAGCTTTTCCCGTGTCATTTGAACTCATATTCTTCTTCTTAGGACGTTCTACAAATCCGTCTTCAATTATATCCCAAAGATTGAAGTCGAGAGCTTTGATGAAGTACTTCATTTGGTGGCTTCATTGGAAGTAAAAATCTCTTTTGAAGAGTAGAGGACACGTGATTGAGCGGCCTTCTTCGAATTGGACAAATGTGGAACCGCTAGCCATCTCACTGGTTGATTGATGTTGTATCGAGCTTACCGGATCACCTCAATAGGATGTTAATCCCTCTCGATTGAGCCTCGTTCTGATACCAATTGTTGGGCTCGAATTCCTTCAACCGAATTGCTTGCCAAGTGGTGGAGAAGTCAATTTTTGGGTGTTGATGGTGGAAGCAAAAGATAAGAAAAATTGCACAACGATTTAGAGTGGTTCGAGCTTCTAACCAAGCTCTACATCCACTACCTTAGCTTCCTCACTAAGGATTTCCCAAATCCACTAAGATTTCTTCCCCTTTTAACAAGGCTTAGGAGGCAACCTTTACAACCTAGACTCAATTACCAAGTCTAGCATCCAAAGCTTACAACCCAAGCTTTGGGAATCATCTTAAACAAAAGAAATAAAGCAAACAAGAAATCCTCTCTACAAGGTAGATGTTTGCACTCTTGAAGCACTCACCCAAATCCTAAAACACTTGAGCATACATTGACAATTTAGCTCACAAGTGTTGTCTATACAGGGAATGAGAAATTTAAGGTCTAAGACAATTTTGGCATCATAATATTGTTGACATTGAGATCATTAGTTGTTCTAGGTGCTTGAAGGGTCCTTTTATCCTCCCAAGTGAGTTCCTAGCCGTTGGTGACCGTTGGGAATGATTTGGAGCCGTTGGAGACTTTATTTCCCGCAAAAATATAGTTCTGGAGTTAACTGTATCGATACACGATGTTGGCGTATCGATACGTATTCTTCAGAAACTAGCCGTTATGCTTTTAGCCTTGGTGTATCGATACACATATAAAGTGCATCAATACGGGTGTATGGATACACCTCTGGAGTGTATTGATACACCTGTAAAGTGTATTGATACACTGCGTGTATTGATACACCTTTGAAGTGTATCGATACGCTATAGGTAAAATAGCCGTTGGGATTTGAAAACATAGGGTATCGATACGCCTTTGAAGTGTATCGATACGACCCTCACTGTATCGATACACATAAGCCTGTATCGATACGGGTTTTCGGTTCTGGAAAATTACTGTAGCTGAAACCCTAAGGTGTGTCGATACAGGGTGTAACTGTATCGATACGGTAGTGCTGAAAACTTGAGTTTGGCTACTTTAAAACATTTTTAAAACCTCTTAAAAACTTCTCAAACTTATTTTCAAGTTGTTTGAACTAAGAAACACTTTTGAAACCTTTTCAATTTAGTCCAAAACTATTTTCAATTATTATATCAAAACAAATATCCTAACAACAAGTATTAAAAAATTAGACCACAAATAAAAAGTATTGAAAAAAATGAATTTGAAGAGTATGTCCCTAATAAAAATATTAAGAAAAAATAGGCCTCAAATAACAAATATTGATAAAAATTAACCCCTAATAACAAATATTGAAAAAAAGAACTTAAGAGTAAACACATGGTAGCAACTATTGAGAAAAAAATTGAGCTTCTAATAACAAATATTAAAAAAATTTAGGCCACAAATAACAAGTATTGAAAAAAAATTGACCCCTAATAATAACTATTAGAAAAAATTAAACTATAACTATTTAGGTAGTAAAAATTAAAAAAAAAATTCTATCTAATATTATAACTAAATTATTATTTTGTGTACTTATTATTTATGACCCAAAGTAAAGATCTCTATCTATTATTTAAACTAGATTTTAGGCCTTTTATGTTGTAATTATTGAAGTAATAAAAGTTAAGGAAAATGGAGCCATGGGCAGTTGACCAATTTGATCTGCGGGCCGGCCCTGCCTGGGAGCTTCTATTTCACTATAGCTCGAAATGGGCGGAGACAAATACGAACCATGGAAATTGATTCTTCTTTTTGAGGTCAGAACTCGGATCAATGCTTGTGCTCCTTATTCGCTTCACACAAACCTAACTTCTTTTATACTATTATGCCTGGGTTTTAGAAACAAAAAAAAAACAGTTATCTTTTATTATTAAATTTTAAATTAAAAAGGAAAATTAACTATCAATTGCTTTAATAACACAAAATATTAAATCTGCTAAGCAATGTAAATAAAATGATTTGAGATAAATTAATTATGATGGATATATTTATAAACAAATTCTTTATCACTCTACTTATAATTATTTATTCATTAAATATTTTTATAATTTTCCATCTATAAACATGAAACTAATAAATGTATGAACATATATTTTACAATTCCACCACCAACATTATTTGTTAAATAAATTTGAACATAAACCATTTTCATTATAAATATAATATAATAAATATTTATATTTCTTTTAAGGGTAAATTATGTAAATCATCACTGAATTTTATTCTTAAACCTATTTTGGTCACTGAAGTTTTAAAATGTTCAATTTACTCACTGAAGTTTAGACATTGAATTTTTTTGTCACTAAAATTTAAATATTGAACTTTTTTGTCACTCTTAAACCTCAAACGATCGTAGATGGTAGTCATTTGGTCCCAAATTTCACCATTCACTTTGTCTCGGCCCACAGAGTCTGAATTCGACCTCTATTTTGTTAGAAAGTACTATGAAGTTCATAAAATGAATTTTTTTTTTAATTTCTCTCTCATTCCGCCGTCGGATGGAGCTTATTTTTTAGTATGTTGCTTCTCTTATGTCGATGAAGTTTTTAACCATTCGGATCGTGGAGAAATTCCTTCTATCGCTGGTAAATAGACGTTATAAAAAAGTTAACGAACGAAAAACTAAAAACGTTTAATGTCTAAACTTTAATAAGTAAATTAAATATTTTAAAATTTTAATAACTAAATAAATTTAAAAATAAAATTCATCGATGATTTACGTAATTTACACTTCTTTTAATTCAAGGGATAAATGATTACGCGTTAACTTAATTTTATCGTCATCGTTGCATTACGTCACACTAACCAACCACGTCAGCTAGAGCGTACGTTTGACGCTATGGAAGGCGCGTGCAAGAGCATATCATCTCTATCCTTGACAACCAAACCTTGCGATTCACATAAAACATAAAATCCCTTCAAAATCTTCTCGCCTCACCTCACCTACCCAGCAAAAACCAAAGCCAAGACACAGCCACCGCGCTCCGGTTAGATATGGAAACGGTAGTCACTCCTTGCCCTGGGTTCAGTGGACTTCGCCGATCATGCCCCACCTTCCACAATGCACCATCTCAATCTTTCCTTCCCCACATCAACTCTCAGCTCCGTCTTTCCTCTTCTCGCAAACCTTGCCGAGCTGTTGTTGCCATGTCCGGTTCTGCGAAGGTACCCACCGCTCCCCCTTTGTTTTTATGTTAATCTTTTAGCGGCTTTCAGGAAATTAAATGTATAGTGTATAAGAAGACGTGGGTAGCTTTTTTTTTTTGTCACTTAAAGCTTAGCCATTTTTCTAAAAAGAAAAGATATTGATATTGAAACTATAGAAGTGTGGGATAAACTACTTAATTTGTTGTTAGGTGTTTAAGTATATGTGCAACTTTGTTAGTTGCAAATGAATTAATCAACTTTGTTGAGAATATGTTTATGTCTTTTTGAAAATTGTAAACATTGAGCAATAGAGTTTTCTATTTGGTCGTTTATTAACAGATTTTTTCCTTGTACTTGCAGTTCTTTGTTGGGGGTAACTGGAAATGTGTAAGAACTCTTAATCTCAGATATTATGTTGTCTATGTTCTCTGATCTCTATGAAAAACTCTTTCAAGTGTTTTTTTTTCATTTCCATTTAGGTCTTCCTTTAAAGTTTTGGTGCTTATCTGGTGTGGGATCTTTTTCTAAGCTAATCCTTGTCTCTTAAGTTTTTTATGGCTTTACCTGTGTAGACTATTGCAATTTTGAATCAAGTGTTGTGTTCTTCATGGTGGTTCTGTTTTCTTTTCCTTACCCTCCCTCTCTTATTTTTTTCACTTTTGCCATTCTAGTTACTGTACATCAAAATGCTCTCTTGTTATTGTTAATTTTCGTTTTTTCCTTTCTAGTTACTGCACATGGAAATACAATTCATTTCGTTATTATATATATATTGCGGTTTTTCCTGTTGGTATGATTTCACACTGTAACTGTTGGTCTCTGTTCATGTGAAGCAACACTTGCATATCCATTTTATTCCTTCTCTAGTTAGTTTCATTTACTGATGATGTTTATTTTGTTCATGTAGAATGGAACAAAAGACTCCATCACGAAGCTTGTTTCTGATTTGAACAGTGCAAAGTTGGAGAGTGATGTTGGTAATTTACAGCCTTTAATTTGCAATCTGCGTTAGATGTTAAAACTATTATGGAACTAGGCTAGGCTTGGGGTTTATATCGGCTGATGGCTAAAAGATTTGCTAACTTTTTTTTGTGATATTGCTGTCAATGCTTTCACTTTTCACATGCCTCATAGACAAATGTTACTTTTTGTGCTTTCTTGGAAGCAATATGTATAATGTTTCGCGATTCTTTTAGTTAGGCTTGCTTATTGAATTTTAGATGCCATGTAGTTTTATTTTCATTAGGTTAACCGATTTCATGTTAAATGTTATGAAGATTGCTGATATCCATGCTTGTTGAACAGATGTTGTTGTGTCACCCCCATTTGTCTATCTTGATATGGTGAGCTCTTCCTTAACTGATCGGATTGAGGTATCTGCTCAGAACTCTTGGATTGGAAAAGGTGGGGCTTTCACCGGAGAAATCAGGTTAGCTAACTTTTGCTTTATGGGCAAAACAAGTTAATTCTTCGCATTTTTGTAGCCTTTAGCATATTTGAAGTTTTTTTTTTTACCTCTCCTTGGGAATATAAAACCACACCATCGTTGAAGTTATTGCCTTTTGGCTATACTGCTAACAATTATCTCCTTTTAATGTAATTTCTTCCTCGTGTCAAGGGCAGCGGCTTAACTTCAGTCTACCGTTAGAAATATGTTTAAAAAATTCTGGGGGGTCAATAACTTCTGCTGTCTCAATGTGTTAAATTTGTTGCCTTGATACTAGTGGAATATTTGTTCTTGCTGTTGTATAAGTTTCAACGTATGTAGTTAATATCATTGTTAAGTTTATATTTTATCTCCCGTGGAGCAATTACTTCTGTTGATTTCATTAGGAAAACCTAAACAGAAGTGGCTTTTCCTTTCTCATATCTCTTTCTCAACCCATTGATTGGCGTAAGATGTGGTAACTTAGAATAGGTTCCAAGTTTCAGATGACTTAGCATCTCTTTTTTTAGTTAATCTGATTTGCAAACATATTGGAAACTGTTTGCTGACCTTCGTTTTTTCATAGTTGTGGGTATTTGGTCCTAACTCTGTGTATTTGATATGATTCATCTGATTCTTCCTGTAGTGTGGAACAACTGAAAGATATTGGCTGCAAATGGGTCATTCTGGGGCATTCTGAACGCAGACATATTATTGGTGAAGATGATCAGGTAAAAGTTTCGGTAGTCGTGTTCTTCAAAGGAGTCGAAGGGAATAGTTGTTTGTTGTTATTAATGCAAAATATGAAAATATGGAGTACTGACTGAAATTTATTTTCCTCAGTTTATAGGAAAGAAAGCTGCTTATGCTCTGAATGAGGGTCTTGGAGTGATAGCTTGTATCGGTGAATTATTAGAAGAAAGGGAAGCTGGGAAAACTTTTGATGTATGCTTCCAGCAACTGAAGGCTTTCGCTGGTAAATTTGCTTGGCCTTTTTTTCTGTTGCTTTCTTTCCTCATGTATTATCATTTTAGGTTATCTTGTGAAGACTGTGCAAGTTATCCGAGAAGTGCTAGAGCTTGAGGGGGAGTGTAAGTTGACGAGGAGTGTTAGAGTTTTTATTTAATGTGCAATTAGAGTTTATTCTTAATCGATAGTTTAGATTTACTAGAAGTCTTATTTAAATTAGGAATAAGTAATCCTTTCTCACAGACTGAAGATGGAAGGACTCTGACCTAATTCCAATGATTCCATCATTTGCAGATGTTGTACCGAGTTGGGACAATATAGTTATTGCTTATGAGCCTGTATGGGCTATTGGGACCGGTAAGGTGGCTACACCCCAGCAAGCTCAGGAGGTACATTTAGCTGTTCGCGATTGGCTTAAAAAGAATGTTTCTGAGGAAGTGGCATCTAAAACACGTGTCATATACGGAGGTAGCTTGGATACTATACCATTCTTCTATGTTTTGTTTAAATTATCATGTTCATTCCTGTTCAAGTGGTTATTTGTGTGACGTTGATACTCTCTACATTTTTAATCAATGATGTGAAAAGTTAGAGATTCTGTGATTGTATATTTCTAAGGATCCTTGTTGTGTGCCTGCATGTTATCTTAATTTGCATGATCTTCTTCATATGATTGTATGTGTAAGCAGAATGTGCTTGCCTAAATTCAGTTTCTGGTAGCATTCTTCATTCTCCTTTGCTGTGATCTGAGGAAGGGAACGGTGTATTATCCTGCCAAGTTTGATAAGTTGTTTAGTTGGTTCGTGGCTAATTCGAGGCTGATTTATAAGATTGTGCCATTACAGTTGAAAGCTGCAGAGACCTTTGATCTTTTGTTCTACGATATTGTCGTCAATTACATCAAGCTTTTGAGAATATCCCATTCTTCTAGATCGAACTGCCACTCACCGCTAGCTAATGACTCTCTACGTCTCTTTTGCAGGGTCCGTGAACGGAAGCAACTGCAGTGAGCTTGCAAAGCAAGAAGATATTGATGGATTCCTTGTTGGTGGCGCTTCTTTGAAGGTATTATTTCCCACTAATCATTCTGTTTCATAATGTGATCAATAAAATGCAAGTGTCTGGTTAAAAGAGTGCTTAGAATATCGATTACCAGTCAGTCGGGTCAGGGCCAATGACTTCATTCTATTTCCATCTAATCTTTGATGCTGCAGGGACCCGAGTTTGCTACAATTGTCAATTCGGTAACATCCAAGAAGGTTGCTGCTTAAATACATGTATAAAGTGGATTCTAGTAACGAATAAAAGGACAAAGAGAAGCTACTTCAGGTTGAAGCTTCATGGGTGATGAATGAGTTACGGTGTTCTCCAATGGCGCTATGATAACTTATTCCTTTTCCCCAAAAATAATATGAAAAAACATCTGTTATATCTGCCTAATGTACAATAAGTTAAATTTGTTTTAAACTGTCGTGGGCACCATATATAATTCACTGACATTGATAAAAGAGTGCATGGTGCACTCCAAATGCTTACTGTTTGATTCTCATTTGCTAATCTAAACTTCATTTACTCATTTGGTTGTTTTAAATTCTGGATTGAACCCAGAAAAAAGTTACCATTACGAGTCTTGAGAAAGAAGCAATTGACCCGACTATTGACGACCGAAGAACTTGATGCGTATTTTCTTTTATGAATCATAGTAATACTAAATGTTACTTAGAATTGGGTTCGATCTTACATAAACTAAGCAAAATCCATCCATTCTCAATCTTACATAAACTTATTGCTTTATATGTTTGCAGCGTTTTCGCAACTGTTACCAGCATGCGTACATATCATCCTCGATCTAACAAGGCAAAATCCAGTTAAAAGAAAAAGAAAAATCCAACATAGTTGCACAAACTATAGATGACGACTACTACTACTACATATAGCATCATACAAACCAGCTCTCACGAAAACTTGACTGGTACTGCAACAGGACTAGCAGCAACACAATGAAAGCAGCCACCGCCCACGGCGACGTGCCTTCCGAAGAGCTCTGATGAGTCCGGCGGATACGTTCGTACGTTGATGAACCAAACAGCATGCCGGAAACATCCACAGATGAAAGCCATCGTGCCAAGAGGATCAACACTACCGGTGTGGCGAAAAGCACCCAACTCATTTGCTCTTCAGCTTGATATTCCGAGAAAGATGGATGTGAGGGATAGGATTAGCAGAACTGGGTAAGGCAGAGGGTTTAAAGAGAATGAATTGGAGACTTTTCTTCCAGACTAGACCATTAAAGTGGTAGGGGCAGTGTTAGTATTTTCTGGTGTGTGAAGTAAAAGAGTCTATTTATAGCAAAAGACGGTGTCTGGTCTGGTTTTTGTGGTTCATAGCTAATTGGGTTGAACCAGGGTGCTTCTGGACCGTTGATTCATTTCTCTTCATAGTTTATCTGTCAGAACTTGTTGGATTTTGGCATTGTGGGACCTTAGTGACACAAGGGTTGGAATATAAGTACGTACTTGTGTTCATATTTGTTGTCGTCTTCTCTTCTTGTTCTTGCTAGGGTTTTAAACTTAAAAGAGATGTTGGAAACCTCCATCAAAATTCAAAATGTTTTTTTATTGGTATCCAAAGCATTTGTTAGTTACTATTTTTGTTGCACAAGGTAAAAAAATCTTGATCATCTGAATCAAATTCGATTCTTGAAATCATCTTAAAAAACTCTAACTTATTACCGTACGCATGGGGTTATAAAAACAATAAAAACTTAAACCAGATACTGTAGGAGAAAGCAAAAGGAGGAGAAAAATTTGCAGAAAGGTTAAATCTTGAAATGCTGCTGTCTGGGAACGGTTTGCATTACAAGAAGTAGGAATAGTTTTACATTTAACAAAGAGAAGGGGAGGTGGTGCTAGATCTACGGGCCATGTGTCGGCAGATTCTAACATTGAATTAAAATCTGCCGTATGGAGGGTTGTAAATCTACGTAGTGTTCAATGAACCATTTATAAACTATTCGTATAATATTTATTTATGTTTGTTTATTAAGTTAAATAAACGAGTATGAACAAAATTTTTCTGTTTATTTAATAAACGAACGAACATGAACAAAGATGTATTCGATTCGTTTATGTTTACGAGCAAGCTCATTTAGGCTCGTTTATATGTTGAAAATACTTGTGAATGTATCTAAATATTATTTTTTGTTATTGCTAAGGATGTTATATAAGTTCATGTTGAAATATAAATTTTATTTTGTTGTTTTTGTTTTATTTATTTATTGTTAATTTACTTAACATTTCTGAACATATAAGCGAACATGTTTCTGAACGTATAAACGAACACGTTTGCTAATACTTAAATGAACATGTTTGTGAACACGTTTACGAACACATTTACGAACACTTAAAAATAAACACATTTACGAACACTTAAACGGACACGTTCGTGAACACTAAATAAACGAACACGAACACCTTCAAAAATAAATAAACGAACACAAACACAACATTAAAAATTTAAACGAATACGAATCGAACATAAATATCTTTAAAAATAAATAAACAAACACGAACATATTTTTATTTGTTAAAACTCGATTTATTTACATCCCCTAAGAATATGCCCTTGACGACGGTGCGCCAATTTAACTGGGACTATCAATGACGCCCTGCCTCAGAAACGTTAGGACCTATCCATGCTAAACAACAATGTGAATGTTTTAATGGGAAAATATTTCATGCACGGACGTTAAAAATAAAAAGTTTTTATAAACATATTAGTTTTAGGGTATAGGGTTTTAGTTGAGGATTTTAGGTTTAAGTGTATATATTTAGAATTTAAAATTTATGGTTAAGTTTTAATCCATAAATTTTAAATTTTAAATCTCAATTCTAACAGACACCCTAAATTCAAAACTCATGCTTTTAAACCCCTAAACACTAAATTTAAACAAAATTCTTAAATAAAACTAAAGAACTTTTAGAAATTTTTGTAAGCGTTTGTGCATGAAATAATTACTCATATTTTAATACATGAATCATAGACTAACACATAGGAATAATTTTAATAAAATATTCATGATACAAAACATGGTTTTTTAATACATGAATCATAGACTGACACATTCATCAAGTTCAATTGACAAAGAAACAAATTCCTCTTACGTGGATAAATCAGCCTTACTTGAAATGCCATCACCAAAATTTACCAGTTACTGCAAAAGCTGTACAACAACATGATGCTCCATAGAAATTCATTTCTTTGCAAGTTAGAAGAGTTAGCAAGGACAAAAGTGATGGCATGCATCAATCCTAGAAGCAAAAACATTATATATCCGAAAGGTGAATAAAATTTGTATGCCCTTTTTTTACACATTCTATATGTTACGCACGTTTCTAAAAAAAATTATATGTTAGTCTCATGATTTTATACTATATGTATTAATAATTTATGTTTTATATTTTATTAATTGTTTTTTATTGATAGTACATGTGGAGTTAGGAATGGACCAAAAGGACTGGGGGTAGTCGTCTCCTAAAATTTGAAATTAACATATGATTTAATTTTTTTAAAAAATTAATATATATTTTCTATTAAAAATTTATTTTCGGCTCCTAAAATTTTATATGTTTGTCCTTTAACATAAAGTTATGTTGTAGAATAAAATCATTGTTGAGTTATATAACGCCAAGTTTAAAAGAAAGGAAAAAACAAAACAAAAGGTTTTTAACTTCATCTTTGACGGAACAAACAAAAACACCGGAAAGAAACGGAAAGAGAAGCACCATCACACATTATTTGCACCATCACCAGAAAGGTTTTTAACTTCTTCTTGGAGGACAGACTCGGAAAAACTAATCTGAAATGTAGTCCTAACATCAGCCGGATACCAAGTCCAAAAGATTTTCTCAAGCTTTCGTGTTACGGTCGCTGAGATCAACTGCTTGAGTGATGAACTTTTGATATGGATGTCCTTTAGACCGATTGTAACACCCAAAAAAACCCCAATTCGGAAAACCTTAGATGTTAAAATCCCGAATTAAAAACCCTAAGATTTGAGAATTTTTGAAGTAAAACCCTAATTTCAATGTCAGGAATAGATGAGCATAAATCTAATTTTAGGGATCAATTTGAATTAAATCCGAAAGTTTAGTGACCACTTTGTCAATCGGGTAATCTTTGGTGTTTTTTTGTTAACCTTGGAAAATCCAAGGTCTTGCCTTGTAGTTTACCCATTCGATTAGGTATCTTAACTTGTTTGTCAGCAAAAGAAAACCCTTGGACTCCCATTTTGAATTTCAGCCGCACACACCCCTTCCCTTTTGTTGGATATCGAGTCTCTCACCCTCTCCCTTATGTTTTCCGATCAAGCCTCACCGGAGCTACTTTCTTCGTCCGTTCCGCTCTTTACCGCCACCATCGCGACCAACTTCGTCCCGTGAGCAAACCCCAGCCGCCAGTTTTTCCTTGCCGGTCGTCGTTCGTAGGAGAACGGTGAGAAACGGTTCGGATCTCTCCTTTATCGACCACCGTCTGTGAAAGAGCGGAGTGAAACCGTTAGAATCTCTCCTTACACCACCGTCCTTTCCGCCCCTTTTTCCCATCCGTTTGAGTTTGGGTAAAGTGGTTGGTCGGAATCTCGACACCGTTCGAGTCTCCTCGAGTCACCGAGCCCTCCGCCCTGTTGTGTTCAGTATAGGTAAGCATCTGAATGAGTTTGTTTGGTGCGCGTTGTTTGTGTGGGAATCTCGGGAACCCTTGGGTTCGTGTGTGTAGCCGGAGTAAGACCCTTGAGATCACTTGGGTGTGGTCGCCGGTGAGCCGTTCCCGTTGTCATCTTTGTGGCCGCCACTGCTGTTGAGTTCGTGTCACTGCCGCATGGGTTCACTTACCGTCGTCGAAGCAGTGCCGCCATTGGTCCCTTGTAGCGGCTGCCGCTGTCCATACGGCCGTCGTCGTTAAAACCTCTGCCGCTGCCTTTTTTTTTTGCCGCCGCTGCCATTGGGGTTACGAAACCTTAATTTTAGATAAGATGTCAAGGAGAAAAGGGTTTGGGCTGTTGGGTTGTGCATGTCGGTGTGAGGGTATGTTTAGGCTTATTGGGTTGGCCCGTTTGTGTGGGTGTAGTAAAGGGTTTGTTTGGTTGAGCCCGAATTGAGTGGCTGGTGAGGGGCCCGATCTGAGAGCGAACCGGACTTTGTGACCCGAGCCTGCTGTGGACTGAACCGGATGGGTGAACCGAACCGGTAGAATCAATTTTGACCTTGGATCGTTGACCCAACCAGATTGTTGACCGACCCGACTGTTGACCGACCCTGACTAGTGACCCAACCCGTTGACCGGATGACATCACTGTTGATCGGATGATGTCAGTGTTAACCTTGATGATGTTAGCGTTCACCAATTGACCAGTTTGATTAGAATTGATCTTTGACCAAAGTTGACCAGTTGACTTTGACTTTTGACCTGAACTTGACTTTTTTTAGAAAATTTTTATCTTGACCTTATTCGACGTCTTGAGTTCGAATTCGCTGCCCGTTTTGTCAGATTCGAATCCGACAGCTCCGTTTTGCTAATTGCGATTAATTTGTACCTTAATACTTTCAGAAGAATTGAGTATCGAATTAACCTGAGTTATTCTCGTGTTCAAGTATCAACTCTGAGGCTGGCGAGTTACTACCTCGTTCTGTTCAGACCGATCGTGCACGTTCTTTGAGGTCTTCGCGTAAGTATTCTTTCAGATTAGTCTTATGTTTTTAGTTGGTGGCTTAGATTAGTAAAAGTTATTAATGTAGTGATTTTACCTCTTAGATTCTGATTCAGCTAGACCTGAGCGTGAGTCGCGTTCTTCTCGGCATTAGAGCTACTGCTTGCTAAGGTGTGTCTCTCCCTGTGCCATATAATTGTGTGTTTCTTACTGTGCTATTTTCTATAAAATAATATTTTATATATTGCTTGATTTATTGTCTGATTGATTGTGATACAAGAATGTTTTGAAAACAACATGCATGACATATTAAATTGTGTTTTTAAATCAAGCATCAGATTTTTAGATATTGAGACACTCGTAAGAGTTCGGATTTACGATTTTACAAATCATATCATGAGCCGTGGGATCAGAATTGTGTTCAGAAAAAGAGAGGGAAACCTCCACTCTGGAGAGGGCAACCTCCACTTTGTATGATATCGGATAGTCGGGTATTGAGTCATGCATCGAACATCATAACTTTATGATTTGGATTTATCAAATTTATTATGCCTTCTGAAAAGACTTTATCAGAAAATAAAAACATTGTTTTGTTTTTGTGTTGCTTGCACTTTAGAGACACACTAAGCTCTTTAACTTACACCCCATAGTTTCTTCTTTCAGATACTTAGACTGACTAGGCGACTCGGTACTTAGAGCATCTCGTATTTTACTCGGATATTTAATCATCAGTATGAACTATTTTATTTAAACTTTTAGATTATTATTTTATATTTTGGGACATTTATGTAATCAAACTTTGGACATTATATTTTAGGATTATATTTTCGCATGCATTTTCAGATTTTAATTAGATATTTTGACAAACATTCAGAATGTCTTAATGGTTGAATTTTATACTTGAGATATTTTACTATTATTATTGTTATTTAATAATTACTTTATTTTATAAATAAGTAAACCTAAAATGCGTTTCATGAGGGAAAAGTTTTTCAAACTTAACTCCTAAGATTTAACCTAAGAAATTAGGTTAAATTTAGGGGGTTACATTTAGTTATTCTCCCTCAAAAGAAATTTCGTCCACAAAATTTTTAGGCTTAACAACAAATTCCCAAACTAACTGATACATTCTTATTCTTCTCCATTCTAAAATTATAATTCATCATAACCAAAATAAGAACTGAACACGTAAAAAAGTACCTGCTAAACCATCGTGCATATCATCATATCCTACGTGAGATCCAGTCAAATATATAGAACCTGGTTGTCTAGCCTCTGATCTACCTATCTGAGCATGTCTACCTCTACTAGCAATACCATAAACAGTTGGCCTAAGTTGCCCTCTACCTCTATGAGGTGCCTGAACTGATGCATGTGTCTGACTCTGCACGGATGAACCAGTAGGTGAATGCGGATAATTCTTCAAGTAATGATCCTGATAACCACATCTAAAACACGCTCTGCTCATCAATCTGTACTATCTGTTATGCTTTTTATTACAATAACCACATTGAGAAATAGGTCAATGAATTTTTGAACTACCCAAACTACCAGACTTGTATTGTAGGTCTCACATTCCGATAACTATGAGGAACAAACTCATCTCTGGGCCTCTTTCCAGACGAATTGACAAAACTAAGTTGAGCAGACGGGTCTGATTGCTTCCTGGCTTGACTAGCATTCTGAAGTTCCCCCTCTTTCATGAGTGCAGCTATATTCTCATCAGTCTTAGCTCGACCAACTAGCTCGCTGAACACCTTATCATGATGTGTAGCAATTTCTCTCTGAAGCAGTAAATTAAGCCCACCCAGAAACTAATTACACTTATCTTTCTAGGCCGCAACTAACCCCGGAACATATTTGACCAACCTCAGAAACTCTATCTCGTAGTCATTTACAAACATGCCATTCGGCTTTAGATTTATAAAATCATTGCGACACTTTGTTAAGAACTCAGCTCCCACATATCGATCCTGAAATGCCTGTCAGAAAAACTCCCATGTTACCTAGCTAGATGGAACAGTATCTACCACAGACTCCCACCAATTTTGTGCTTCACCCTCAAGCAGGGATACAACAGCCTTCAATTTCTGATTGACAGGATAATCCATCTTAACAAACAAACGTTGTAACTTCTTTAGCCAATACTCAACATCAGCTAGATGTATACCAGTTTTCCCCTCAAACAATTTTATCCCAGCATCTATAAATTCTGTAGATATGGGTTTCCTCAAACCCTATGACTGGCAGAGATAACGCAACAACTCTCGATGCACCGTGGCATTATTTGGCTGAACCGTTTCAACATCATGTGAGGCATTGCTCCCAATCTGATGTCCTCTCATTGGCTTATCCTCATTATTCGATATTTTATTCTGATTTTCTATTTGACCAACAGAAGGTATATGATCACTACCAGAAGCGACAGTACGGCCTCGGCCACGACCACTCACAAAGCTAGAACCCCTACGCGGTGGCATAGTAGACTATCTACAAAAGGTAAGAGCCTAGAGTTAGATTCGGTACTGAAGTCTCGGATTTTAAAACACATTAAAAACGATGATGTCAAAATCACATAATATCATAGTACATTTTTCAAAAAAATTCCCATTTATCCCAAAATATTTTAGATGTATGCAGAAGTTAAAATATTTTGAAAATAACTCTTGTGAGCCTCACAGTCCGAGGATTGAATAGGGCTCTGATATTACTAAATGTAACTCCCTAAATTTAACTTAATTTCTTAGGTTAAATATTGAGAGTTAAGATTGAAAAACTTGTCCCTCAAGAAACGCCTTTTAGGTTTACTTATTATAAAACAAAGTAATTATTAAATAACAATAATAATAGTAAAATATCTCAAGTATAAAATTCAACCATTAAGACATATTATGAATGTTTGTTAAAATATCTAATTAAAATTTAAAAATGCATGCAAAAACATAATCCCAAAATATAATGTCCAAAAGCATGATTACATAAAGGTCCTAAATTATAAAATAATAATCTGAAAGTTTAAATAAAATAGTTCATACTGATGATTAAATATTCGAGCAAAATACGAGATGCTTCAAGTACTGAGTCGCCTAGTCAGTTTGAGTATATGAAAGAAGAAACTATGGGGTGTAAGCTAAAGAGCTTAGTGTGTCTCTAAAGTGCAAGCAACACAAAAATAAAACAGTATTTTTATTTTCTGATAAAGTCTTTTTAAAAGGCATAATAAATCTGATAAATCCAAATCATAAAGTTATGATGTCCGATGCATGACTCAATACCTGACTATCCAATATCATACAGAGTGGGGGTTGCCTTCACCAGAGTGGAGGTTTCCCTCGCCAGAGTGAAAGTTTCCCTCTCTTTTTTCGAACACAATTCCGATCCCATGACTCATGATATGATTTATAAAATCACAAATCCAAACTCTTACGAGCGTCTCAATATCCAAAAATCTGATGCTTGATTTAAAAACACAATTTAATATGTCATGCATGATATTTTCAAAACATTCTCGTATCACAATCAACCGGACAATAAATCAAGCAAGATATAAAACATTATTTTACAGAAAATAGCATAGTAAGAAACACACAATTATATGGCACAAGAAGAGACACACCTTAGTAAGCAGTAGCTCTAATGCCGAGAAGAACGTGACTCACGCTCATGTCTAGCTGAATCAGAACCTAAGAGGTAAAATCAATACATTAATAACTTTTACTAAAACTAAGCCACCAACTAAAAATATAAGACTAATCCGAAAAAAATACTTATGCGAAGACCTCGAAGAACGTGCACAATTGGTCTAAATAGAATGATGGTGGTAACTCGCCAGCCTTAGAGTTGATACCTGAACACGAGACGTCGAATAAGTTCAAGATGAAGGTTTTTTAAAAAAGTCAACTTCAGGTCAAAGTCAACCTTAATTAAAGTCAAAGTCAACTGGTCAAGCTGGTCAATGCTAACATCATCAAGGTCATAGGTGATGTCAGTCAACGGTCGGGTCGATCAACGGTCTGGTTGGGTTAACGGTCCAAGATCAAAACTGGTTTTTTCGGTTCACTTCACCCATCTGGTTCGGTCCTCAGCGGGCTCGAGTTACAAGGTCTAGTCCGGTTCACTCTCAAATCGGATCCCTCACCAGCCACTCAATTCGGGCTCACCAGCTCGGGTTACAACTGCTTCAACGACGGCAGTGAACCCATGCGTCAGCGACGCGAACTCAACGGCAGTGGCAGCACAAAGATGACGACGGCAACGGCTCACCGGCGACCACACCCAAGTGACCTCAAGGGTCTTACTCCGGCTACACACACGAACCCAAGGGTTCGCGAGATTCCCACACAAACAACGTGCACCAAACAAGTTCATTCAGATGCTTACCTATACTGAACACAACAGGGCAGAGGGCTCGGCGCCACAAGGAGACTCGAACGGTGACGAGATTCTGACCAACCACTTTACCCAAACTCGAAAGGAGGGGAAGAAGGGGCGAAAAGGACGATGGAGTAAAGGGAGATTCGAACGGTTTCACTCATCTCTTTCACAAATTGTGGTCGACAAGGGAGAGATCCGAACCTTTTCTCACCGTTCTCCCACGAACGGCTACCGATAAGGAAAAATTGGCGGCTGGGGTTTGCTCACGGGACGAAAGTTGGTCGTGATGGTGGCGGCAAAGAGTGGAACGGATGAAAGAAGTAGCTCCGGTGAGGCTTGATCGGAAAACATAAGGGAAAGGGTGAGAGACTCGATATCCAACAAAAGGGAATGTGTTGTGTGCGGCTAAAATTCAAAATGGGAGTCCAAGGGTTTTCTTTAGCTGATAAACAAGTTAAGATACCTAATCGAATGGGTAAACTATAAGGCAAGACCTTGGGTTTTCCAAGGTTCACGGCAAAACACCAAAGATTACTCGATTGACAAAGTGGTCACTAAACTTTCGGATTTAATTCAAATTGATCCCTAAAATTAGATTTATGCTTATTTATTCAAATTAGGGTTTTACTTCAAAAATTCCCAAATCTTAGTGTTTTTAATTAGGGATTTTAACATATAGGGTTTTCTGAATTGGGGGATTTTTAGGGTGGAGTGAATCTCAGAACACAGTTGTTGAAAAGGAATACGAGGTCTTTCAGAGGTTCATGAGTACATAATTCGGAATGAAATTAGGCCTCCCTCTTGCGGCACCATACTAATAGAAAGCCTTTCAGCACCATCGCAAGTTAATTTTGATAACCATTCACTAAATGAATGTTCCTCAGGATCATCAGTAAAATCCAATCCCCCATTTTTTTCTTTTTCTTCTGATCACAACGGCTTCCTCGGAAAGACCATAGGAATGTGATGCTTCTTTTTGTTTGGATAAATTTTTTTGTATATTATTATCCAGAAGCAGCTTCTGCTACTACATTTGCCTAAGAAAATCAAATTCCCCAAGCATTACAAAGAAATTCATTTACATCATCCTCTCTAACCTGCTTATTATGAACTTTTATCATAACTATTTATTTGATACAATGAATAATCTCTAACCTCCTCGGATTTCTGTACCTAAAGAGTTAAAGAAGCTGCAAGCTCCCGATTTTAAAGGTGATAGTGATGCATATCCGACGTCTGCAGATTTCTGGTTAAATAATATACAGAATATGTTGACTCGGATCGACTATGACGACCGAGGAAAATTAGAAGGTGTAGTTTCCTTATTGAGGGAACAAGCTTTGGTTTGGTGGAATAACGTCACTGACCGTGTTCATGAAGAAGTAAACTGACAGTTTTTCCTCCGAGAGTTTAAGAGGAAATACATTGGAGATATTTTTGTTCGAGAGATGAGACAGTAGTTCCTGGATCTAAGACAGGGGGATCGTTTAGTATATGAGTATGAATGTGAATTGAGCAGATTTGCTTCTGAACTGCTACCGAACGAGAAAACCATCATGGACAGCTTTATAAATAGGTTGAATGTACGATATCAAGAAGTATTGGTGGCTATTACTCCCAGAGATTTTCAGGATGCTGTCAACAGAGCAAAAGCGATGGAGAATGTCAAAGTGAAAGATGAGAAAGAATCCCAAGGTCAGAAAAGAAGTGTCGAGACATCTTTTACTTCGCAATCATCAAAGCGAGGTAAGGGATATTCACAACATAAAAGATCTGAATTTTTAGCACCCCAGGAACAAGCGAAAAAAGCTAAAAAAATTTAAAAATACTTCAACAACAACAATGAGTTCTGGAAATAAACCCGGACCTCCTTAATGTAAGTATTGTAATCGATATCATCGTGGAGAATATTGGAGGATTACAGGAGCCTGTTTCCGCTGTGGTGAAACAGGACATTTTGTACGTGATTTCTCGGTTCAAGATGATAGATCAGTCCAGACCAAGAGATCGGTTGGTATGCAGAGAGGCCGAGGCTGAGGATCTGAAGGATCATCCAAAGTGGGCTCTAGAAGGGAAATTAAAGCTATTGTAGGCCGAGATGATCGAGCTTCAGCTAGAGTCTATCACATTCGGACACACGATGATAGAAATGACAAAGAAGAACCCGATATTTTTACAGGTACGTTTTGAAAATTCGAGGACGAATTTTCTTAAGGGGAGAATTGTAATACCCCAATATTTGCTTAGTGACTAAAATGCAAAGAATTAGAAGTAATTGGTTTTAGTACAGTGACTAAAACGTAAAATTTTAAAGTTTGATGGTTAAAGTGAAAAGTTGGGAAAAGTTTAGGGACCAACAAGGTAATTTTCTCAATAATTATTTTTATGGAAAATGAATAAATTATCCCGATATAAGAATTTTGGTGGGAATCGGATTTTTGGTACAGGATTTGTGTGAAAAGTTATAAAGGGGATAAGTTTCAGAAATTAATTTGAATGATTATTCGAACTCAGAAAATTATTAAAATTTTAGGGAAGTCTTAGAAAGACTTGAAGAATATGATAGTATGGTTTTTGAATCGTTTTTATTTGGTTTAAATTTGATTCTATGCAGTATTTTGGTGAAATAGGTGAAAATGGCATTTTGAAGATAAGGTGGTTCATTAAGGGCAACAAGGTCATTTCACCCTTACTTTATAAATATTATTGATTATTTTGGATAAGAATAACCAAGTGTTGAAGCATGATTGGTTATAACTCAAGGGTATAATGGTTATTTGACTATTAAGGGATTTTATTAATTATATTAGATGTATATTATGCCATTTGGCATTAAAATAAGAAAAAGAAAAATTGGAAATATTTATTCCATCTTCCTCAAGTTGCCGAATTGCTCTAGCCAAGATTCTGATAAAATTCAAGATCATACCAGTAGACCGGGAAATGATATTATTCGAGACTGATATCGAATAAGAAATCATATTGCAAGGCTAAGGTGAGTGCATGCATGTTTATAAATTGTATGTTAGTTAACATACATATTATTGGAAGACTTGTGTTAAGTCGACCTAAAAGGTAAAGATTTTGTAAAAGCAAAACATGTTTTTAGCATGATACTTTATTTTGATGATTTAAAGATTGTGGCACGTCCTTTATGCTTAAACATATTTTATAGCCTGATATATTCATGAAAAGTTATTGAACATATTGGAGTATGAATCGCTCCACTATAAATATGTTTTATATGATAAATGTATGTATGTATGGAATTTGGGTTACCTACCATTACTGCAATAATTGTTTTAAAGTTTGCCCTTGGTAATAGAATATTGAGTTGGATTATATTATGGTATACTATTAAGAGATTAAGATGTATTCGACACTTCGTGCCGCCCGTATTCGTCACTTTATTGTGGCGCCTGTATTCGACACTTCATGTCGCCTATAAAGGATAGTACATTATAGTACACGAATCGTACCTTAATCACTTGATATTCACCTTGGGCTATATGATCTCATAAATGAAGTATGCTTTTAAGTCAAAGAATGATTATGTTATGCTTTCTTGCATTACAGAATGTATGTTTCAAAGAATATCATGCTTGTGGAAGTATCATATTTTGTTAAGTGTTTTTTTGTATATGTTACTCATCTTATGCCTCACTAAGTTATACTTAACGTGTATTTTGGTTATACACGTAGGTAATTGAAAGTAAAAGCGGAGCATTTGCATCAACATCTCTATCGAAAGAGATATCCTATCGACAAGTTATTTCGGTATCTATGGCATCCTTGTTTCGTTTATGAATAGTGGCATGCACGAAATAATTTGTCTATTTTGTTAAACTACTAAACCGGCCTGCCTTATAATGGTTTTGTTTTTATGATACATGATATGTATAATTATTACATGTTATGTTAGTAATCTTGATATGTTGATATAATTGCTTATAAGTTATTGAAAATTTTAAATAGTCCTGATTTTTAATGTAAGAAAATCTTTAAATTTTTGTGACATTTTCGAATCGTGTTCGGTGTACGGATACGGGAATGGGGTGTTACATTTATTGGTTTTAGAGCAAAGGTTTAGCCGGTTCTGGATAAATTTGAACTCAACGAAAGTGTTTTATAGAGTACATGCCACTAGGATGTCGTATTTACTTGAAAATGATATTTGTTTGATGGATGCAATTGCTTATTAGTTTAAGTGAATGTTATGAGTACATATATCGGAGGGAGAAGGATTCCAACATGATACTCAAAGAAATGGGACCTAACAATGCCCCGTGTTTCGGTGAGGAGGTACAACGGCTGCTGCAATAGGAGATGCCAAAATGCAAGATCGAGGCACATTTTTACAAGCTCGGATGCGATTATAAATAGACCTCCTCGAATTTACGTACCTAAAGAGTTAAAGAAGCTGTAAGCTCCTGATTTTAAAGGTGATAGTGATGCATATCCGACGTTTGTAGATTTCAGGTTAAATGATATACAAACTATGTTGACTCGGATCGACTGTGACGACCGAGGAAAATTAGAATGTGTAGTTTCCTTATTGAGGGAACAAGCTTTGGTTTGGTGGAATAACGTCACTGTCCGTGTTCATGAAGAAGTAAACTGGCAGTTTTTCCTCCGAGAGTTTAGGAGGAAATACATTAGAGATATTTTTGTTCGAGAGATGAGACAACAGTTCCTAGATCTGAGACAGGGGATCACTCAAAGATATAGTATGAATGAGTATTAATGTGAATTGAGCAGATTTGTTTCTAATCTGCTACCGATTGAGAAATCCATCATACAAAGCTTTATAAATGGGTTGAATGTACGATATCAAGAAGTATTGGTGGCTTTTACTCCCGAGATTTTTCGGGATGTCACAACAAAGCAAAAGCGATTGAGAATGTCAAAGTGAAAGCTGAGAAAGAATCCCAAGGTCAAAAAAGAAGTGCTGAGACATATTTTACTTCGCAATCATCAAAGTGAGGTAACATATATTCACAACTGGATAGATCTAAATTTTCAGCACCCTAGGAACAAGCGAAACAAGCTGAAAAAATCAAAAATACTTCAACAACAACAAAGAGTTCGGGAAATAAACCTGGGCCTCCTTAATGTAAGTATTGTAATCGATATCATCGTGGAGAATGTTGGAGGATTACAGGAGCTTGTTTTCGATGTGGTGAAACAGTACATTTTGTACGTGATTGCCCGGTTCAAGATGATAGATCAGTTCAAACCAAGAGATCGGTTGGTATGTAGAGAGGCCGAGGCCGAGGATCGGCGGATCATCCAAAGTGGGTTCTAGAAGGGAAATTAAAGCTATTGTAGGTCGAGATGATCGAGCTTGGCTAGAGTCTATCATATTCGGACACATGATGATAGAAATGACAAAGAAGAACCCGATATTTTTACAGTGCGTTTTTTAAAAATTTGAGGACGAATTTTCTTAAGGGGAGAATTGTAATACCCCAATATTTGCTTAGTGACTAAAATGCAAAGAATTAGAAGTAAGTGGTTTTAGTACATTGACTAAAACGTAAAATTTTAAAGTTTGATGGTTAAAGTGAAAAGTTGGGAAAAGTTTAGGGACCAACATGGTAATTTTCTCAATAATTATTTTTATGGAAAAAATGAATAAATTTATCTCGATATAAGAATTTTGGTGGGAATCGGATTTTTGGTACGGGACTTGTGTGAAAAGTTATAAAGGGGATAAGTTTGAAAATTAATTTGAATGATTATTCGAACTTAGAAAATTATTAAAATTTTAGGGAAGTCTTAGAAAGACTTGAAGAATATGATAGTATGGTTTTTGATCGTTTTTATTTGGTTTAAATTTGATTCTATGCATTTTTTGGTGAAATAGGTGAAAATGGCATTTTGAAGATAAGTTGGTTCATTAAAGGCAACAAGGTCATTTCACCCTTACTTTATAAATATTATTGATTATTTTTATAAGAATAACCAAGTGTTGAAGCATGATTGGTTATAACTCAAGGGTATAATGGTTATTTGACTATTAAGGGATTTTATTAATTAAATTAGATGTATATTATGCCATTTGGCATTAAAATAAGAAAAAGAAAAATTGGAAATATTTCTCCATCTTCCTCAAGTTGCCGAATTGCTTTAGCCAAGATTCTGATAAAAATTCAAGATCATACCAACAGACCGAAAATGATATTATTCGAGACTAATATCAAATAAGAAATCATATTGCAAGGCTAAGGTGAGTGTATACATGTTTATAAATTGTATGTTAGTTAACATACATATTATTGGAAGACTTGTGTTAAGTCGACCTAAAAGGTAAAGATTTTATAAAAGCAAAACATGTTTTTAGCATGATACTTTATTTTGATGATTTAAAGATTGTGGCATATTCTTTATGCTTAAACATATTTTATAGCCTGATATATTCATGAAAAGTTATTGAACATATTGGAGTATGAATCGCTCCATTATAAATATGTTTTATATGATAAATGTATGTATGTATGTATGGAATTTGGGTTACCTACCATTCTTGCAATAATTGTTTTAAAGTTTGCCATTGGTAATAAAATATTGAGTTGGATTATATTATGGTATACTATTAAGAGATTAAGATGTATTCGACACTTTGTGTCGTCCGTATTCACTTTTTATTATGGCGCCTATATTCGACTTTATTTATTCGCACTTTATTGTATTCGACACTTCATGTCGCCTATAAAGGATAGTACATTATAGTACACGAATCGTACCTTAATCACTTGATATTCACCTTGGGCTATATGATCTCATAAATGAAGTATGCTTTTAAGTCAAAGAATGATTATGTTATGCTTTCTTGCATTACAGAATGTATGTTTCAAAGAATATCATGCTTGTGGAAGTATCATATTTTGTTAAGTGTTTTTTTGTATATGTTACTCATCTTATGCCTCACTAAGTTATACTTAACGTGTATTTTGGTTATACACGTAGGTAATTGAAAGTAAAAGCGGAGCATTTGCATCAACATCTCTATCGAAAGAGATATCCTATCGACAAGTTATTTCGGTATCTATGGCATCCTTGTTTCGTTTATGAATAGTGGCATGCAAATAATTTGTCTATTTTGTTAAACTACTAAACCGGCTGCCTTATAATGGTTTTGTTTTTATGATACATGATATGTATAATTATTACATGTTATGTTAGTAATCTTGATATGTTGATATAATTGCTTATAAGTTATTGAAAATTTTAAATAGTCCTGATTTTTAATGTAAGAAAATCTTTAAATTTTTGTGACATTTTCGAATCGTGTTCGGTGTACGGATACGGGAATGGGGTGTTACATTTATTGGTTTTAGAGCAAAGGTTTAGCCGGTTCTGGATAAATTTGAACTCAACGAAAGTGTTTTATAGAGTACATGCCACTAGGATGTCGTATTTACTTGAAAATGATATTTGTTTGATGGATGCAATTGCTTATTAGTTTAAGTGAATGTTATGAGTACATATATCGGAGGGAGAAGGATTCCAACATGATACTCAGCAAATGGGACCTAACAATGCCCCAGAAGTCGGTGAGGAGGTACAACAGCCTGCGCAATAGGAGATGCCAGTGCAAGATCGAGGCACATTTTTACAAGCTCTGGATGCGATTATAAATAGACCTCCTCGAATTTCTGTACCTAAAGAGTTAAAGAAGCTGTAAGCTCCTGATTTTAAAGGTGATAGTGATGCATATCCGACGTTTGTAGATTTCAGGTTAAATGATATACAAACTATGTTGACTCGGATCGACTGTGACGACCGAGGAAAATTAGAATGTGTAGTTTCCTTATTGAGGGAACAAGCTTTGGTTTGGTGGAATAACGTCACTGTCCGTGTTCATGAAGAAGTAAACTGGCAGTTTTTCCTCCGAGAGTTTAGGAGGAAATACATTAGAGATATTTTTGTTCGAGAGATGAGACAACAGTTCCTAGATCTGAGACAGGGGGATCACTCAGTATATGAGTATGAATGCGAATTTAACAGATTGAGCAGATTTGTTTCTAATCTGCTACCGATTGAGAAATCCATCATACAAAGCTTTATAAATGGGTTGAATGTACGATATCAAGAAGTATTGGTGGCTTTTACTCCTAGAGATTTTCAGGATGCTGTCAACAAAGCAAAAGCGATTGAGAATGTCAAAGAGAAAGCTGAGAAAGAATCCCAAGGTCAAAAAAGAAGTGCTGAGACATATTTTACTTCGCAATCATCAAAGTGAGGTAACATATATTCACAACTGGATAGATCTAAATTTTCAGCACCCTAGGAACAAGCGAAACAAGCTGAAAAAATCAAAAATACTTCAACAACAACAAAGAGTTCGGGAAATAAACCTGGGCCTCCTTAATGTAAGTATTGTAATCGATATCATCGTGGAGAATGTTGGAGGATTACAGGAGCTTGTTTTCGATGTGGTGAAACAGTACATTTTGTACGTGATTGCCCGGTTCAAGATGATAGATCAGTTCAAACCAAGAGATCGGTTGGTATGTAGAGAGGCCGAGGCTGAGGATCGGCAGGATCATCCAAAGTGGGTTCTAGAAGGGAAACTGAAGCTACTGTAGGTCGAGATGATCGAGCTTCAGCTAGAGTCTATCATATTCGGACACATGATGATAGAAATGACAGAGAAGAACTCGATATTTTTACAGGTACGTTTTAAAAATTTGAGGACGAATTTTCTTAAGGGGGAGAATTGTAATACCCCAATATTTGCTTAGTGACTAAAATGCAAAGAATCGGAAGTAAGTGGTTTTAGTACATTGACTAAAACGTAAAATTTTAAAGTTTGGTGGCTAAAGTGAAATATTGGGAAAAGTTTAGGGACCAACATGGTAATTTTTCCAATAATTATTTTTATGGAAAAAATGAATAGTTTATCTCGGTATAAGAATTTTGGTGGGAATCAGATTTTTGGTACGGGACTTGTGTGAAAAGCTATAAAGAGGATAAGTTTCGGAAATTAATTCGAATGATTATTCGAACTTAGAAAATTATGAAAATTTTAGGGAAGTCTTAGAAAGACTTGAAGAATATATTCGGTTTAAATTCGATTCTATGCAGTATTTTGGTGAAATAGGTGAAAATGGCATTTTGAAGATAAGTTGGTTCATTAAAGGCAACAAGGTCATTTCACCCTTACTTTATAAATATTATTGATTATTTTTTATAAGAATAACCAAGTGTTGAAGCATGATTGGTTATAACTCAAGGGTATAATGGTCATTTGACTATTAAGGGATTTTATTAATTAAATTAGATGTATATTATGCCATTTGGCATTAAAATAAGAAAAAGAAAAGTTGGAAATATTTCTCCCATCTTCCTCAAGTTGCCGAATTGCTTTAGCCAAGATTCTGATAAAAATCGAGATCGTACTAACAGACCGAGAAAGGATATAGCTCGAGACTAATATCAAATAGGAAATCATATTGCAAGGCTAAGGTGAGTGTATACATGTTTATAAATTGTATGTTAGTTAACATACATATTATAGGAAGACTTGTGTTAAGTCGACCTAAAAGGTAAAGATTTTATAAAAGCAAAACATGTTTTTAGCATGATACTTTATTTTGATGATTGAAAGATTGTGGCATATTCTTTATGCTTACACATATTTTATAGCCTGATATCTTCATGAAAAGTTATTGAACATATTAGAGTATGTACCGCTCCATTATGAAGATGTTTTATATGATAAATGTATGTATGTATGTATGGAATTTGGGTTACCTACCATTACTGCAATAATTGTTTTAAAGTTTGCCATTGGTAATAAAATATTGAGTTGGATTATATTGTGGTATACTATTATGAGATTAAGATATATTCGACACTTTGTGTCGTCCGTATTCGTCACTTTATTATGGCGCCTATATTCGACACTTCGTGTCGCCCTTATTCGTCACTTTATTGTGGCGTCTGTATTCGACACTTCGTGTCGCCCGTAAAGGATAGTACATTATAGTACACAGACTCGTACCTTAATCACTTGATATTCACCTTGGGCTATATGATCTCATAAATGAAGTATGCTTTTAAGTCAAAGAATGATTATGTTATGCTTTCTTGCATTACAGAATATATGTTTCAAAGAATATCATGCTTGTGGAAGTATCATATTTTGTTAAGTGTTTTTTTGTATATGTTACTCATTTTATGCCTCACTAAGTTATACTTAACGTGTATTTTGGTTATACACGTAGGTAATTGAAAGTAAAAGCGGAGTTGCATCAACATCTCTATTGAAAGAGATATCCTATCGACGGGTTATTTCGGTATCTATGGCATCCTTGTTTTGTTTATGAATAGTGGTATGTACGAAATAATTTGTCTATTTTGTTAAACTACTAAACCGGCCTGCCTTATAATGGTTTTGTTTTTATGATACATGATATGTATAATTATTACGTGTTATGTTAGTAATCTTGATATGTTGATATAATTACTTATAAGTTATTGGAAATTTTAAATAGTCTTGATTTTTAATGTAAGAAAATCTTTAAATTTTTGTGACATTTTCGACTCGTGTTTGGTGTACGGATACGAGAATGAGGTGTTACAAAAGACTTGTAAAGAATGAAAATAAGGGGAAAGGTGCAAAGAATGAAAAAGAATCAAAAAGGCATGGGGTGCGCACTCATATTTTATCAAGGGCTCTTCCTTCTGACAATTGACTTGCAAGAAGAATTATAAAGAATGAATTTTATAAAAAGAAATGAAAAAGATAACATAAAAGAGAGAAAAAGATGAGTGACAGAACCGTAAAAGAAAAAAAATGCGAGGAAAGAGAAAAATTCTAAATAACACATATATAATGACATTTTTATAATGACATCTTGATAAAAAAAAATACACATATACAATGACATTTTTATAATTATATTAAAATTTAGTCTAAATATCCTAAACTCAATCCATGTTCATATAACATTAAGTTGTCATTTTGTTGCAAATCGATAATATTATTGTCCTTAACATAACTTTTTAAACTTCAATGGTAAAAAAGAACAACCACAAACATTAGTAACCGTTGGTATAATTCATCCATATAACATTTAGGTTTACCTACCTCATTTCCTTTATTTTCCCCTCCTGTGCCGTCTTCATTCTTCACTTCACTCATTTTATTTTGAATCATCTCTTCATTTTGTGAGGATGGAAGCTGGTGATGATGACATTGAACAGAGAAATATTGCGACTATAAATCAACTGGATCGTTTAACTAGGAGCTTCGTATATGATCCAACGGAGTACGAGTTGTTCAGAAATATTTTGACTGAAAATATTTTAGGGGGGGGGGGGAGGAATATTTTTGTCCGGCATTCACTGCTCATGATATTCTCCTGCCTCCCCAGCAATTGCGAAGTAAGTCAATATTTTTAATTAATTTTTGAATAAGCTTAACAGAGCTTTTATATGATATTCTGGCGTGAATTTTTTCCCCCTGAAGCATTCGATCCGGTGAGGTCAGATGGTGGGTATTATTTAATTACTGGTCGAATATTATCACATCATCCTGGCGACTTTCGCTGGGTACCTCACGGAGGAGAAGTAGCAATCACACCGTGGGGGCGTACAATAGGATGGAGAAAGAACCTTTACATATAGCGAGATGGCAAATCCATGGGTTGGAGAATGCTGGTGTATCGTGCCAATATATCGACCAATTTTGTTAACCATGAGATCGTAGGAAGAGCTCAAAACACTCCATGGAGATTGGTGAAATTCATCCAACGACGTCCAATGCCTCACATGGCTCCAAGGCGATCCAGAGCACCTCGAACCGAGTACTATTAGTATTAGTTAGATTTGTAGAGATTAAATACTACTGCACAAGTTATGTTTATATGCCTTGGATAGGAAGAAACTTTTACTTATGTTTTTATGCCTTGGATAGGAAGAAACTTTTACTTATGTTTATATGCCTTGGATGGGAAGAAACTTTTAAGTATAGATGAAGCTATTTTAATCCGAGTTTATTTTTCTTATTAGTTGAAATCATGGGGACATTGTTGTTTTTTTATTAATTAGAGAGATATTTACATTCTAAGGCAAATGCCGAGATTCAAATACATACAAGATGGAACTATTGCGGTTTTACTTCCAAACACCAACTCTTTAATTTACTTCAGTTATTTACTAGTGCTCTTTAATATTTAACAAAAACTACCCTTTAAACCATTAACACATCACAAGGTAGTAAAGATATATAGCATTGATAAAGCAAGTAGAAGCATCTCTAACCTTCCGGCAAGATCATTTGATTTGAGCCTTCTCAAAGGGCGGTAAGACGGATATACTGGGCAATTTTGCACCTTCACAAACAGAAGCTGGTAATGCAACTATGCAGGCAATCCTATCACATACATATATTAAGCAATTAAATAATTGTTTATCTTATTCGAATACTAGTATCACAAGGAACAACTCATCCTACTCTAAAAACCAACATGTACAGAAACTACTGAACTCTCTTCTGATAAACGAAGAGACTCAAATTCCACCGATCTTATGAAACAGGGGTTTGCTTAAAAGTCAACATACCAGAAATCAAAGAGAAGGAGATCATATTACCAGCAGCAAGCCAATGCCTGAGGAACCGCAACAGCATTAATATTTTCATGGTAGATTGTAGAGCTACTGGCATATCAGAAATCAATTGAGAAATCAACATTAGTTATCACAAACGCATTTGGTAGTTTTTAAAGTAAACATAGAAAGTGGGAATCATACAGTATTTTTCAACCAAAACCTTCCTTTTTCAAGGTAGCCAAAACCTTTTCTTTACATGATGAGAATGAAGTTGGAACAATCTTTTTAAGCCTGTGGATAAAATGTTCTCACACCTTCTAATCAATCCAATGTTCCAAACATCTTTTTAAGCATGTATTATATCAACTTAACAGGCCAGGCAGCTCATGTGCTTTTCACGGCTGGAACAATCTCTTCAATACCATAAAACTATAATCAAACGATTCTATAGTCAAGTACACAAATATAATTTCCAAAGAAGCAACTTATAATTCAGAAAATAATCAGATTGTTTTACAGTAAACTTTCACATATAATATTAGGTAACAGTTAAGAGTCTGACACGAGGAGGTAATTAAAGCATTAACAGTAGAAACAGTTAACTTTAGTTTAACAGCCTGTATATTCTCATACAGTGCCAATGCCTTCTGTCGGTTTCTAGCCGAAAATAAATCGGAAAAATTACCATTATCACGACTGTATAGATGGAATAAAATTTTTGCATGCAAGTCAATTTCAATGCCAGATCCCACGCAGCATGTGCATACCTTAGCTGACAAATGCAGAATTTAAATGATTTAGCAACTGTCTATTTCGGAACAGGAATAAACCTTAAATATTATGACTATTAGTTCAAAAATGCATCTATTAATAATTTACTTACATTGCTTAATCAACTTTCACAACAAGACTGCCTGACTGGACATACACTGCTGCAGGTTCCCACCAATGAACTATATACACAATCCCACAGCTCCCTGTAGCTACTCAAAACCAGCATTCAGCTTTCCAGCAACCCCTGCAACATCTATTATTGCACTGATAAACACCTGCATTAAAGTAAACTTTATCAAGATCGTCAAAGGAGCCAAGAAAGAGTGTAATAAAAAGCAGTAAACAACATCAATTAATGCCCAAAGAAAAAATGAAAAAATGATCGCAACTGATCTGAAATCAAGATCATGGCAGCATACATGCAAAAATTTAGCGAACCTCAGACTATTTAAAGTCATACAGCAATACAGCATTAGTCATACTTCCATAGAAACTGCTAGTTTATCCGGAACAAGAATGTGCCAAATTCAATGGCATTGGCATTACAATCGCTTTCTCTATGCCAAGAGGTAGGTGTGATAAACGATTAGATTGAGTTGGTCAGTTCCAGAAATCAGGTTTAAATTATCAACTGAAAAAACGTTATGTACTTAAAGCGACCTTGAGAGATAGAGTTCAATGCTTAAATGGCATAGAAAAGGACATAGTGGTTTCCTCTGGTGTATGACAGTATCTGTATTTATGCATCAGAAGCAATATTAAAAGCCCCGGACATAAATGACTGCACATACACTTAACTCTCAAAATCTCAAAACTAGGATCAAAATGAGTACTGTAACAACAAACACCCCCTCCTAGCATGCCTTATAACAGTATTCCCGACTTCCGAAGGGAGGGGCAGGGGGACACAAAAGATACAAAGAGGGAATGTGGAGGGAGGAGAAAAGAAAAGGAAGAGAATTACAAGATACCTCATCAGGAGCCACGCATTTCTTTTTCATATCATTATAGACACGGCAAGCAAACTCCCAGTCACCAGTCTGGCTGCAGCAATTAAACCTCAATCGTATTAACTTGTGGAGTGTGCTTGATGTTAAATCATGTATCATCTTATATACTTCATGTGCCCAATCAACCTAAAAGCAATCTATTATGCTGAGATAATCATTAATTACAGAAATAAAGGACTACTGAGAAAATATGAAAAGAATCAGTATGCACACCTAAACACATGCCTTTATCAATGCAGCAATAAGGATGTGATCAGGATCCATAGGATGTGATTTTGCAATCATTTCTGCTAACACAAAAAGCATGATTTGGTTCTGCATTCTACTGAGTATATTGCATCAGTCGGTATGAAAAAAGCTAGACATGTAAGGTAAAATAACTACAAAAAACTGCGAGAAGGAATTTATTTTCATAACAAAACAAAGTTGGCCCGGTTTACCTTCTCAAATGGGGAGGTTGGTACTAGCAAGAACCATCCTGATGAACATTTGAGTTCTTACAACAGACATTTTCTTTTTGCCGAAAATCTTTTTTAAAAATTTCAACGTGTCCTGTAACCAAACAGATCAAGCGTCCCCCCCCCCCCTTTTGTCTGTTGGTGATTCCCAACCCGTTTCCAGTGTTTTCTTTAGTGAGAAAAGCCTTCTCAGAAATATGTCTTTGTTACTTTTTCATGCATATTTTGATAAGATGTGTATCAACTGGATCAATCGGTGAAATGTATTGCTTCCTAGATACAGAACAAGAGCTAGCAGATGTCATTAGCAAAACATTCAATCAGGTATAATAACAGGAAAGGGACACGAATCCCAGAAAACAGGGCCAATAAATTATCCTCTCCGTTCCGTTCTGATAAGCAAAATAAAATGAATCTGAACTTAATCCGTAAGAGAAGTTTAAGTTTTACCGTTACTCCAACAGCCGCCTCTGGCAGAAAAAGGCGATCAAAAGGCTTCAAAAGAATCATCAAATAAGATTTAGATTGCGTGACGATATATTCTTCTTCCATACAAACATCCCAATACACTCATACCTGGAAACTAGTTTGAGACGGCAGTATTCAAACTTGCCCTCGGCGCACTCGCAACTGTCTGTCCATTTTTATTATATCACAATTACTAAAATGCCCCTAGGACCATTACAGTAAATAAAAAATAATGATTAATAGGTCAATTTTAAATAAGTTGATAAATTATTAAAATATTTTTGTTTTAAAAGTAATTAATTTATTTGTTTTAGAAGACACGAGTTCAAATTTCTATGTTTATAATATTGTCAAATAGTTAAGAATATGTATGAACAGATACTACCTTGTAACCACCTTTAGACTATTAAAAAAATAATTAACTTACAATTTTTAAATAAGAATTAGAATATAATATTCAAAAAGGGAATATAAAATTTAAATCTTATTTAAATAAAACAACTAAAAGGCCCCTAGGTCCATTAAACTAAATCTAGTTCTTATTTAAATGTTTGAATTTAAATATATAACAATTATTTAGATATAAAATGAGAAATTATTATAACTTTCAATTTAAAATATTGAACTAGAAAATGAAATATAAATCTTAACACTTTTCCATATACTTGAAAATCATAAATAAATATGTTTATTATTCTTTTTAAACTAGGACTGATAATAAAATTTGTTTTATTTATTTTTATTAAATAGAGAAGTTTTACATTTATATAATGAGATTTGAACTCATACAAAATGAGATAATATGGTATTGTAAACTTGTTCGTAATTTTTTTTATTTAATAGGACGTACAAGTAGAGATCAAGAGAAATGATATTGTACATATGTTGGTAGAATATTTGAGATAGAGGTTGATAATAATTAATATGAGAGTGTCCAAAATTGTAATTCACGTTTTGGTAGTATGGGAGGAGAACAGAGGATATTGGCATATTGTAAAAGGTTTGACAGAGACATTTATGAAGATTTCTGTATTTTTAATTTGGTATAGTCATCTAACGTCTAGCGAGGTCTCCCTTATACTTGCCCCTAGGTCAACGAGTTGAGTACTGTACACAAGTAATTCTTTTAAATTTTTAATAATTTCTTATGTTTTGCTTAAAAATTAAATAAACTTTTGAACTTTCAAATAAAACCAACCATGCCCTTCAATTCGATAAAAAAATAACCAATTGTGCTATCGCAATCGGTTAAAAACAATTAATTTAACCCTTCAGTCACATCATAAGTCAAATAAAACCACATCAATATAATCGAACCAAATGTTTATTACAATATCAACATCATAAGTCACCACATCAGTACAATAGACAATCGCGTCAATGCTGTTAATTATCATGTCTATCAGTCAAAAGAAAAAATTAAAACAATTAAATAAGTTTAAGGACAAAATTAAAGAAATTGAAATGTAGGAACAACATCAATCCTAGAAGCAAACACATTATATATCCAAATACTCAATGTTCTGATGAAACGCAAGCATTACTAGTCCAGAGAAGCTTAAACTTAAGGCTAGTTTGACATTTTTTGAAAAGTGGGTCAAGTTCAAAAGAAAGAAAAATACAAAACAAAGGTTCTTAAATGGAAAGAGAAGCACCATCGGTTCACACATTATTTGCAGATTCATAAACATTCAAACCCTTCAAATTTCAGGCTCTAACAACAATTTCCAACTTGGTGGAGGCCTTCATATACGATTTCAGACGTTCCGAAACACCGGATGCCAAGGAAGGTGTGCATACAATGGTCAGGTATTCCAGGTCTCCCGCATGCTTCACCAAATACTTGACCAACTCCATATCATTCCCCTCTTCTCTGCGAACCTCCACGGTTGCTTTCTTTAATCCGTCGATGAACCTCAGCCCTTGCTTCTCCCAAAACTCCACATCGAATCCCAAATCTTCTCCGTTGCCATCGGCAATAGCTCGAGATGATGTCAAAAGGAATGTTTCCAAACAAGTTATTGCTTTCTGAAAGAAGGCGACGATTGGTACTCGGTCATCCGTTAAGAAGCAATAATCTATAGCCAAGTTTCTCACTTCATCCAGACTTTGCAAGCGACCAAACCTATACAAAATCTGCACCATAACAAGAAAAATAAGATAGTTCAATCATCTAAAGGTAGAGGAAAAGAAGGAAACCGGGGGTCTGTTTATCCCTAAAATTTTACCTCATCATGCATGCTGAATAAGACCGGCATCCATATGCAAACACAACAAATTTAAATTGCTCAAAGATTAGGAGTACCAAGAGAGGCCAGTCCATTTGATTTCCTCGCTCGTTTCGGCATGCAGTCGTAAGACTTTGGCAGATCTTTCTATCACTGGAAGAATATGTAGCATATTGTATTCGTAAGTAGATCCAACTTCTGCTCCGGGTGGAAGTGTTAGATATAGTGCAGCACATTGTATATGGCTCCAGTCTCTATGATGAAAATTGGTAGGGTAGCCATACCACACAAAATCTTGGAGGACAGACTTGGAACAACTAATATCAAATGTATTCATAACATCAGCTGGATACGAAGTCAAAAAGATTTTCTCAAGGTTTGGCGCTACGACACGAAGATTGCAGAGCTCAACACGTGTCTCGCTTACGATTTTCAACTGCTTGAGTGATGAACTATCGATACGGATGTCCATCAGACCACTGCAGTCATAAAGATACAAGGACCTGAGGGAACATAGCCCTGAGATTAAACCACTGAAGCACTCATCAGGGATTCATCAAGCAGACTGCAGTGTTAAGCTTTGAAGCTTTGAACAGTAGAAGTAAAAGGATGAAGGGAATCTCAGAACACAATTGTTGGAACAGAATGCGAGGTCTTCCAGGGATTCATTTCGAGGACATAATCCGGAAAGAAATAAGGCTTCCCCTCTTGAGGCACCAAACTAATGGAAAGCCTTTCAACACCGTAACTAACCAATTTTGATAACCATCTACCAAATGACTGTTCCTCAGGATCACAAGTATAATCCCATTCTTTTTCTTTTTTTCTTCTGGTCACAACGGCTTCCTCTGAAAGACCAAACGAATGCGAGGTTTTGCGTCTTTGTTCCGGAGCGAAAACGTAGATCTATGAATTTGTCAACAAATTGATTGAAGCGCTGCCTAGAAATCAAGCCATTTGTATAGTTTCTATTATCAACAGTCAAAGACGGAACAGAAACACATAGCGACTTGCATCTTCTGGACACGAGCATTAGCCGACCGAGGTCGTCTATGTTGAGGAAACTAAGAATGCGATACGCTAACTGTTCGCTAAGAACACTAAACCTATCATCCATCACACCAACTTGTTGCAGGGTTTCCATTGGATCGTTAAGAACAAGTGTTAGGAGATGTTATTAGAAAAATATTCAATCAGCATCAGGTAAAACAGGAAAGGGAATCGAATCACAGAACAAAATGTATACGAAAACAGGGCCAGAAATTATCGTATCCGTTCTGATAGGCAAAATAAAAGGAATCTGAACGTAATCCTTTAGAGAAGTGTTACAGGTATACCGTTACTCCGAGCGTGGCAACTGCCCCTCCGGCAGAAGAAAGGCAATCAGAGAAGCTTGAAAAGAATCATCAAATAAGATTTAAATATATTCTTCGATGGAAAACCCTCAATGGACCTGGAAAGTAGTTTGAGAGGAAAAACGGCAGTGATGAAACTTGTCCTCGACGCAAATAGCAATTCGCCATTTTTATTAATATAAACTAAGGTAAATTATTTATGGATAAAGTTATATTTGGGTTATTTAGTTATTAAAAGTTATATTTAAGTTACTCTATTAATATTACGATTACATTTGGGTCACTTATCATTAAATGTTGTTGTTTAATTAGGTATAATGATAATTTTAGTCCTTGAAGGTTTTATATTCTATTAATTTAATCCAAATTCAAAATAATTTAATAAATTTAATCCTTTATATTTAAAAATATATCAATTTAGTCATTTTTTCTTCCAAATCACGTGTATACCTTCACTAACACCAGAGTACTTAATTTGAAATCACTCATTAATCTAATACACAAATTTATAAATGTAAAGATATTTATAATTAAATTTTAAATATTAGATCTGTAATTAGTATGTACATTAAAATTAAACTCATTGAAATTTATTTAAAATTACTTATGAACACCTAGGTTTTAGTTACTGTTGTCACATAATTTTCGACAAAAGTTCAGGTTTTAGTTATTGCTACCACGTAAGTCATATAAAACAGATTTTTTAAGTTGTCTGCAAGTCTGTTTTATAATAAAAAATTGTTGCTGCAAAAATTATTGTAAAAATTATAACTTTTAATGAAAATACATAGACTCGCCGAGAACTTAAGAAATTTGTTTATAAAAATGAATAAATTAATATATTTTTTAAATATGAAGGGTTAAATTTATTAAATTATTTTGAATTTGGACAAAATTAATAGAATATAAAAGTTTTGAGGACCAAAAAAGTCATTATACCCAATTAAACGACAATATTTATTGATCATGTGACCCAAATGTAATCATAATATTAATTAGTGACCCAAATGTAATTTATAATATTAATCGAGTGACCAAATGTAAACTTACCCATAATTGAGTTACCTTTATTGTAATTTTCCCTTTTATTAATATAATTAATGTGGAACCATTAAAGTAAATAAAGGACAAACTACCCAGTAGTCACTGAATGTTTATGACATTTTCACTTTGATCACTAAACTTTTAAATTATTTTCATTAGTCATTGTTGCTAAAATCTTCTCCCAAAACTCTAATTTTAAGAATTTACAAGCGTCACAAAATATCAATTTTTTTGATAAAAAGAGCGGTTGCATGTTAATTTCAACAGTAAAAAAGCTCTATTTGACTAAAAGATTCTCATAGTTTTGTTTTAATTTAATCTGATGGTCGAAAATGACGAATATTTTTTTTTATTTTTTATTTTGATTGAGATTTGATGATGAAGAAGAAGAATAGTACTGTAGTGATCTTTTCGTCCGGATAAACTACAAAATGATGGTAGCGACAACGAAAGGAGATGCCAGTCCAATAGAAATTAAAAGTTTAAACTTTTCAATATGCCACTATTAGCAGTTGGATCAACTTAAAATCAAATTATGTTAGTCTTCAAGATCTTTTAACGGCTGAGTAGCCAATGATGCTCATCCACTTCCACCTTGTGTGAATTCGAATCTTAATATTTACATGACATAATACCAAAAATGCCCTTAACGATTGATTGAATAGTCATTTTGGCCCCTATTCTTTTTTTGAAACAATTTAACCCTCAACGTCTCATTTTAGGTCAAAATAATCTATCTGCGGATGAAAACTGTTAGTCAACTAACGGTAAATGACATGACAAACCTACATGGCAATGCATGCCGCAATAGCAGTGTTATATAGGCAAATATGCCGACATTACATGACACACCAGCCAAAAAATATTTTATTTGTATAAAATATAAAATATTTTTTCTTCCCTCGTGTCATTATGTCAAGTCATTTCAAGTTGTTTATTGTCAGTTGACTAACAGTTTTCATTCACAGAGAGACCATTTTGACTTAAAATGAAACGTTGATGGCTAAATTACTTCAAAAAAAGAATAAGTGCCAAAGTAATTATTTAGTTAAACGTTAGATGTATTTTTTTGATATTAAGCCTATTTGCATTAAATTTTAAATGTCGCTCTATTATAAAAAAAAAGTGTGTTAGTCTTCTGGTCAAATAAAATTTTTCATTGTTATGATTAACAAGCGAACACTCTATTCATCCAAAAATCGACATTTTGTGATGGCGGTTGATTCTTAAAAAATTGTTTAATAAAATTTTAAAATCATTTTCATAAATACTTCAATTAGCGTATACTCCACGTGTTCTGTCTATCCTGAGGCTTGATCATTTAAATGTGAAATTTCTGTATATAAGCCGAATTTATCGTCTACTTGTTAATTGCCTTGCCTGCAGTTATGTGACTGTTTTTTGAGCAGTTAATGTTTGAGATTGCAAGTACTACTACTCAGTGTTTGGTGTGTTTTTTTCCTCCTCAATCCTAGTAATTTTGTCCTAATTAATATAAATTGATCTGTATCGCACAAATAAATATAATACCTCAAACTTTGTTTAAATAATATTAAAATATTAATCACTTAGACTAATTCGTTGCTAAAGTCGGCATTTGGTATTAATTCAAAAGAAAATGACACAATTAGCATATTTTTTCCACTCATAATTCATCCATTGAAATACGCCCTGTTAATGCATAATGTTCGTATTTAATACGTTTTCTATATAAGTAAAATATTTTATAAATGTATAAAAAATGAAATAATGAAATATATTTATATTTGGGATACTCAAGTCCGTGGTGGGATTGTGTAAATCAAGTCGTATTTAATACGAAATTCTTGTCTTCAAACATACGAAGATATTTGACTTTCTGTTAGCTTCGTTTAAAGAGTTTCTTTCCTTAAAAATATTTAGATTAAAACTAGGTATTATTTTTAATTTCCATCGTAATATTAGAATGCTTTTTTTTTTTTTTTTTCACATGATTTGACATTTTGAGTTTTACTGACAAAAAACAAAATAAAAGGGTTATAATATTAAATAAATATTATTTTTTTTAAATAATGCTTATTTTTTCAACAACATAGATTTTATTAATAATAAAAAATAAGTGCAAATTTAAAATAAAATATTATTTAATCCTATAAAGTTTTCATGTTTATAATCTATTATATTATTTAAAGGCTTAACTGGATTTGTGTTTTCGGTTAACTGAATATTAATCCAGTTGAAAAAAGATTAAAAGTGTTTTATAAATAATAATTAATATTATTATAAGAGGTTTTTTTATACTCTTATACAATGTTTTTTTTGACTAATTTTAAATTTAATCATAATCTTACCTAGAGGGGATGAGAAGGTAGCGGGTGGGAATCGGTCTGTTCGGGGACGGTTTTGTATTCCCCACTCTGTCCCAACACGTACGGATACGGTTTCGGGTAATCTTCATTATATATTTCGATGATTTTTTCGTTCTTATACCCATCGGATCTCCACGGTTTTTGGAGAATCCTCATCCCAAAAAGATAAACAAAATTTACTATTTTTCTAACCAAAATATATGGTCAATTTCAATTTACATGTCATATATTCAATACACTTAAACATATGGCTGAAGGTGAACATGATTTTTGAGTAATATAAACAACAGAAACATGGAGATAAATAGATTATATACTCTTAATTAACAAAAAAGGTAAATTACTATAGATGTCACTCAAACTTAATAAGGTTTAAACAAAAGATACAACTATCTTGATAGAATAAAATATTGATAATAAGATAGGTAAGTATACAAATAAATGAGAGTTAATTATATATTTTTTAAAAAATTATAAAATATCGGAAATCTTTGTGGATATTTTTCGGGGATCCTCGTAGTTATTTTTACGGTTACGGTTCGGTTATCCCCGAAGTTCGAATATAGCAATCCTGTCTCCATCCCCATTTGAGTTTCTGTGATAAAACTTCCCCCATCCATGTCCTCGTGGGTGAAAGTTTCGGTTATTTTCCACTCCCATCGGTTCGGATTCCTACGGTTTTCGGATATTCCCCACCCAATTCCCACTCTTAAGGGAATGGGACTCTAGGGGAAGGAAGATGAGTGTTCTTAGCGAGTCTAAAACCTATGACCTAAATAAATACGAGAAAACAAAGATTGGCAGCTTGGCCAACCGGCCAAATAGGCTTGCTCACTCTTATACAATTTTTAAATGAAGCAACTGAAAATCATTTACTTAAAAATCAAACGTATTAGCAGGTTTATATACAATTTTTTTTACTAATTCACTTCTATGCTATGCTTGATTGGAGTGTTAATTTTTTCTCATGTTACAACACACGAGTTTGCAATAAACTATCTTTATTAAATAACTTTTAACCACTCACATATCTTAATTTGGAAGAAAAAAATAAAAAATATATATGTTACTTTTTGAATAAATGTTATTTTTATGAGTTTTACTTCTCTTTGACACTTGATTATGTCAATTTTTTAAAAATTTTATGTAAATTATTTTAAAACTCATTTAATAACTAATCTTTTCTCCGAAGTTATTACTTGTGATCGAATATAACATTAATCATTCGTTAAATAAATTTTATAATTAATTTACTCAAATAAAACATTTGTGTTCGTCCAAATGGTGAGTATAACATGATATTATTATTATAAAAAACAGAAGAATATAAAAGCATATAGTTGGTAAAGGTAAGTTGTAAAGTTTTTTTTAACTAAAAGCGATGAACTGGATTTTATTAAAACAAATGAAAGTATAATATGAACAACGCAAATTATTAAAAAGAAAAATTTATGAACTAAATCTACTAAAATCTTATACATATAAATGAAAATCAAAAGAAACGTTAAAAAATTGATATCTTCTTGTGAAATGACGTCTGTCATCTATAGAAATTCAATAATCGTCAATAATATTCTTTCTCTTTATCCAACTAGAGTACTAGACGCTAGGAGTGGTGAATGAAATAAATTATCTTACAGACTACTTCGTTAAACAAATTTGAAAGTAACGACAAACAATCATAAAAGGGATCAAACTACTAAAGAAAGCCAACAATCGCAAATCAAAGTCGAGTGTCATGTGAAGCTCTACACGAGCGCAAACCTACCGTAAAAGTAAACAAAAACATGTTATAAGACAAAAGCGTGCCAAAAAAAAAAGTATATTACAATAATAGACAAAACAATCACAACAAAAAAGCAAAAAGTATAAACTTGAAACAAAAATTTGTATTAATTTTTTTTTAAGAAACCAACAAAAATAATGAAAAAAATATAAAAATATAAGAAAAAGGAATATCAACTATTAACGATGAATATAATGACCGAAGTTGTTGCGGACCAACCAACGAAAAAAAAGAAAAGTGCAAGCGGCAGGACCCACCAAAGTTTAAAAGATTATACAAGATTTAAGCCAGCTTTAATTGGCAATTAGTGTCAATCAAAACGTACATTAACGGAAAGTTACATTTTAATAACGTTAGACGAATTTTTTATGCAAATATGATGTGGATTGAATATATTTAAGTTATATTTTTTACAATATTTATTGTTATTTATATATTAGTATTCAAATTGAGTATTGTAAAAATTTATTGTTAGAATGTCATAAATTTAGAGTAAACATCATGTACCGATATGTATCAATTATATGCAGTGATATGCATATTTAACTATTTTAATAATTTTTAAAACCATGTGGACCTAAAGTGTGATTATTACTTTTTAAGAATAAAATATTGATTATTACTTTTTAAGAATAAAATATGTTGAAACACTAAATACTTTGCCACTTTTAAGTTTTTTGTTTCTTTTTAATTCAAAAATAATAAAATATAAATATAAATAATAAATACTATTTTAACTTTTAATTAAGTTATTCAAATAAATTAAAAATATAAATTTTTATCAATTCTTCATCTAAATAGAATTTAATTAAAGAATTTAATAAAAATTATTTAATAAAAATTATACTTTTAATTTATTTTATTGTTTTAAAGAATAATTTAAATGTGGTTACAATGTAGTATTTGTTCATAGATATTCTTAACCCTTTGACAATGCAAGCACCTTACAGACATTGCGATTGAACCTAAGTCTCCTATGATTAACATCATCCGCTTTTTCATTGGGACCACTTATTAGGTTCTAAAGAATTTAATTAAAAGTTAAAGAAGCAATTATTATTTTAATTAAATTTTATTATTTTTAATTAAAAAAGGAAAAACCCTAATAAATGGCACAAAAGTGCTTCAACATATTTTATTCTAAAAAAACCACGCTTTAGGTTCTTATAATTTTAAAAGTTATTAAAATAGTTAATGGTTTATATCAATACATATGATTAACGGTGCATGACGTGTATTAGAATTTTCCATTGAAATGATCTTTTACAATCCAACTTGTTACATTAACAACATCAAAATATGAACCCTGAATATTATTTTAGAGATCTAATACATTATTTCATTGTACCCATTGGTAATTATATCTAATTATAATTTCAATTAAAATTTGTAATAGTTAATATCTGTCGTAACCCTAATAATCTTTCTTTTTTCTGCAAATTAGAGAGCGCCACAACTCTCTTTTGTTTTTGTCTCCTTAGCTGGTGGTTGACTACTAGTCTTAGTAATGGTTGTCAACCACCGGGTTTAATATTTTTTAGTTTTTTTATTTTTTTATATTTTAATAAGAATCTCTGCCTTTGTTGCACGCTTTTCTTTGTTTATGTGATTTCGTTTCATCTGTCGTTTTGACATGATTTCAGCATACCTTAGCGGTCGTTTGGTGCTCGCACAGAGATTTTAACCGCGCTAGCTTCTAATTAAGATTCTGTCGGTGGTTATAGAAAGTTAGATCCCCACTCGAATGATGGTTGTTTGCCTATATAAATAGTCATGGCTAGCTGAACATTATGTCTGATAGTTTGGGTCGCTCACTACTCATTCTTCACCTCATTATGCGTCTCGATTGGATTGAGACAAGGAGAATGAAGGCTTTTTGAATTTTGATGGTATGCTATTCTCTATGGAGGTATTCACTTTTCTTTGCATTTTTGGGTTTGTAAGAGATTTTGGTGGATTAACCCCCATTATTCTCCCTTCTAGATGTGTTGTATTTGTGATATTTCTATAGTTTTTTAATAGAAATTCAGTCGCCATTATCCAAAAAAACTATCACGGTATTATATATTGTTGGCTTAAATGAAAAATAAGTGCTCAAACTATATCACTTTTGAACTTTAGGTGCATACAATATTTTTTTGTAAAAATAGGTGCCTAAAATTTCAACCGTTATAATTTTAGGTGCCCGACCATCCATGACCGTTTAAAAAAATAGTGCACAATCAGAACTAGACACGTGGTGGGAATATTGTTTTTAAAATTTTTTTTGGAAAAAAACTTAAAAGCTTTAAATTTTAAAAAATCTCAAAAAATTTCAAAAATCTTCATATCAGTCCCTAAATCCCTAAAAATAACAAAACCCAAAATTCCCATATCATCACCGCTACCGCCGCGATCACCGACCTTACCCTTTGGGTCATTGGACCCAGCTGACCATTTCCCCCAACGTGTCGTCATAAAAAATCGGCGAACAGTGTGCCAATCGAACAATTTTTTAACATTAGTCGTTCAATGTTCGATTGATAAACCATTCGTCGATTTTCGGTGACGGCACGTTGAGGGAAATGGTTGGCTGGGTCCGGCGGCCCAAAGAGTGGGGTCAGCAACGGCGATCGACAGTGACAGCGACAGTGGTGTTGATTTGGGGATTTGGGATTTAGGGATTCATGGGCTATTTTAGAAATTTTTAGAATTTTAAGATTTTTTAGAAATTTTAAATTATTAAAAACAAAAAGTAATTTAATGAAATTATAAATTATAATATGACACATGTCAAATTTTTATTGGTTAGTGGATTTTTTTAACGGCAGTTATGTATCGGGCACCTAAAATTATAAAGGTTAAAACTTTAGGCACTTATTTTTACAAAATAATACTTTAGGCACCTAAAGTTCAAAAGTGATATAGTTTGGACACTTATTTTTCATTTAAGCCTATATTGCTTTTATATGCAACTATTATTGTAAAAAAAAAAAGAAAGTAAGGTTAGGCCATAACTAACCTGTTAGGTTACATAATTTGTGAATGGGCGAAATCTGTTATATAAAAATTACATATCTAGTCTTTATACTCTAAATTATTTTATTTTATTTGTTTTTTTTTTATTTTAAAAGTTTAGTTTTAATTCAAATAATACAGAGATAACATGATTAAATTACAATAATTTAGAATATTAATTTTAGAGAAGAAAAGCTAAATTTTCAGCTTATACGTAAATATTAACTAATAAAAAATTAGACTTAAATTTTTTAATGATTATTGTTTTAGTTAGATTAAAAATTTAAAATGTTAAAAGTATATGAACAAAATAATCAAACAGAGTACAAAAATTAAATCCATATACCACGACTTATACATAATATAGGGACTTGTACAAGAATTTAACCATATATAAATTATATAATTAATGTTCAGATGTCTCGCCCGTAAGATAAAACCCAATCCGAATCACTTGTTATTATCTCAGTCCCAAATTCCCAATCGAAGCGATCGAGATAGGAGATTCGAGGGGAAGAAAAAACCCAAATAAAAAGATTTTTATTTCTTTTTCTTTTCTAATAAACGAATCACTTAGATCTAACCCCAAACCCCGCGATCCCACTTCCTGCAAATCCCAAAATTTTCCCACAGTTTCTCGGGAAAAAGGATAAAGAAGAGATGAGGACACCGAAACGGCCGATCCATGCGGTTTCGATGTGGGTGAGACGGCAACCTCCGAAGGTGAAGGCTTTTTTGGCGGTGGTATCGGGGATGGCGGCGCTGGTTCTTCTCCGATTCATTGTACATGACCACGACAACCTCTTCGTCGCTGCCGAGGCTGTCCACTCCCTCGGAATCTCTGTCCTCATCTATAAACTCACCAAAGAGAAGACTTGTGCTGGTAATTCAAAAAAAAAAAACCTTTAATCATTTCGCCAGTTGATAAATAATTATATGTTTTATTATTGGAATTGTTTTCAGATTAGTTTGTACGTTAAATTTAGTAATTTCAAAATCTCATGAAGGGTAATCGCTAAGTTGCAAAATTTTAAAGGTTTTGGTTTGGCAACTATGTGCCCAGTGGAAGGATTTTTTTATTTGCTTTATAGCTGTTTCTAGGTTGAACTTTTGGCTTGATTTCTCGTTTCTTTGTTTGGTGACTTGAATTCACTTCTGATATATAAATTTACAGTTTCGACCTAATTCTTCTCACCTATCATGAATTATATGAGTTTTTTGTTTATTGGCGAAGTTGCATTTCATGATATGACGTTGAAGGCTTTGATTGAATTTGGTTCTATTTCATTGGAGGATGTTTAATTGAATTCTGATGGGTAGAATATTTAAGTTATTTTGTGTGGTAACGATCTTTGTATGGCGTTGTATCAACTTTCAATGAAGTGCTTCTTCTTGATGCAAAGGGAAGCCCTTTTTTGTTTGTTTCACCAATTCGATGAGTTATCCCTCATTTTACTTTGTGCTTTATGCTATTCCTTTCCATGATAAAAATATGCAATTTTTATGGTGCTTTCCTAACTGTTAAGTAGGGCTAGAATGTTTGATTGATAAAGAAATGCTGCTTTTGGACCAAAAGGAGCTGTTCTCTCTCTCTCTCTCCTGATTTTCTTGCGCGCTTAATGCTTGCTTGTTGTTTAAATGTAGTATGTCTTCTAATTTTGGTCAGTTGTTTACACAACATAGATGATTTAATTGATTAATCCCTCAATTATTGGTTAAGTGTGTTTGAACCGAGTGTAGAATCTTTATTGATGAAAATATCGGTTTCATTCAATTATTTGAAAATATTTTTTAATGGTTGCAGGGTTATCACTTAAATCCCAAGAACTAACAGCTATCTTTTTAGCTGTTAGGCTGTACTGTAGCTTTGTCATGGAATATGACATACACACCATACTTGATTTAGCCACACTGGCTACAACATTGTGGGTTATTTATATGATCCGTTTCAAACTAAAGTCCAGCTACATGGAAGACAAGGACAACTTTGCGATATATTATGTTGTGAGTTTTCAAGTATCTTATTTGCTGTTATATGTATGCTACTCTGTCGTACAAATTGTTGGGGTTTCGAATTGAATCCTTCTGGCTTTATCTCCAATGTTTCATGTTTTCCTTGTCAAGAGATGGTCTGGTGTTCTCTTAAAGCTTATTCTTTCAATATCTGTGTTTATGTAACATTGGTATTTGGTATACATATCCATGCTTACTGAACATATTCTAGAGATAATGCCCTTGCTTTTGAATTTGGATTCAGGTTGTCCCTTGTGCAATACTAGCCCTGTGTATTCACCCATCAACTTCTCATAATGTAGTAAACAGGATTTTCTGGGCTTTCTGTGTGTATCTGGAAGCTGTTTCAGTTTTACCACAGTTGCGAGTGATGCAAAATACTAAGGTAAAAATTACTCGGATGATAGATATGCTTTCATAAGGTTTATAAATATGCCATCTTTAACTTGTCTTCTTTTTGTGCTTTCAGATTGTTGAGCCTTTTACAGCTCATTATGTATTTGCGTTGGGTGTTGCAAGGTTCCTCAGCTGTGCTCACTGGGTTCTACAGGTTTGGTCTTGTGACATTAAGTTGAATGTGATCGGGTTTCATTTAATCGTGTATTAACATTAGCTATTTTGAAATTGTCTCAGTCTGAGCATTAATTGGATACCAGTCTGTTAATTGTAAAATTTGCCTAAGGAAAAAGTAAATAGACAGCTTCGACCTGCATGATGAAGGATCCTGAAGGTTGAATTGAACGGTTATTTCCTAGAATGAGGCTGGTTGTTACTTGTAGATGTTGATGCCATTTTCATTAGTCACATTCTGTTTTAACATACGTATTTCTGTGTAGAAGGGAAGCTTTGTATGATACTGGTTCGAGAAATGGTATTGTGAATCATTATGAGGGTGATTGTTTTAAGATGTTAATTCATTCTCTACTGCTTTCTACAGGTTTTAGACACCCGAGGACGCTTGCTGGTAGCCCTGGGTTATGGATTGTGGCCTTCTATGGTTCTTATATCGGAAATTGTTCAAACTTTCATTTTAGCAGACTTCTGCTACTATTATATCAAGAGGTTGGTTACAGCCTTTGCAATGTGAAACTAAGTGTTCTAGTCGGACTACATATCAGTGTTTTACTTACATAATCATTTATGCCTTTGCAGTGTCTTCGGAGGGCACCTTGTTCTCCGTCTCCCCTCGGGTGTGGTGTAAGTGAAGATGCTGTTTTTGCCACGGTCCACGAGCTGGCTGCTGAAAAAAGCATAACTTGGCTACGAATGCGACTTCTTGTCCTTATTTAAGTTCTGGTTTTTGCTCTCGACACATTTCTTGTGACCTGAAATCAGTGGATTGTTTGTAAATTTCGTGATGCAGAAACTTTAGGCAGATGATTGGTAGGGAAAACATTTCATAGATGGATTAGTGTTTGGTGTCAAATGCCTAAGTTGCTGCTTATATGAAGTTATTTATTATAGACTATTCCTAGTTCCTACATGTGGAGGTGGCGAAAGTTTTATCTTGCATCATCAAAAGTTTTGTTCAAGGTCAGGAGTATTATTATACGGATTATTATCCTATATACTGGCGGTGGAAAACAAGGTTTCTATTACTAAACGAAGGCCGGTAGCACCTTCGAGCTGTCTATGAAATGGTTCATGTCTTCATGACCGTTGTGGCTCAGGTGCTCAACCACATTAACTACCAACTGCTAATTGTTTTTTTCCCCTTAATATCAAAATCGAAGTAGGAGATTCTGATGGATTGCGTGACGAACAGGATCAAACGTGATAACAAGGCTTCGGAAACATACTGTGCGATCTTAAATGAACAAGCAACGACATCTTATTACATTTAGAGAACACATGAAAACACTAGTTATCATAATCAACAATATCATAATTTTACGAAGACAAGATAATTAGCAAATTTCTGGCCGATCACACTGCTGCACATCGCTCTCCTCTGGTGCATGCTATCTCCTTCATTCCCCATCATGCATGGCTCACTGTTCTCATTTGGGCCCCTCTCGAGTGTAACATGGTGGCTGATAAAATGTTAAGACTCCCTTCGATGCCTAATTATCAGCTCTCAGTGCTTGATGCTGCTCCGGAAGTGATTTCTCCTTTGCTTATTTGAGACGTCTCAGGACCTTCATAATGTAAACATGTTCGAGCTTAGTCCTCTAGCTTGAACTTCCTTTCAATTAAAAAAATAGTAAACTTAACAATACATAGATCACTTAATTTAAACAGTATGATTACTTCATTGAGGAACAACAAAGTATTCTTAGTCCAACAATCACTTTTAGGCTTTGCTAGGTAGAGAGGAAAGAAAATTAGAATGATAGAAAATTGGAAGGGTAAAAAAATAAAAGGATGGACAGCATATGTTTTCTTTTCATTGGTGTGTTTGGTTAAAAGATAGAAAACTAGAAGAAAAACATGTTTTTTTAGGTAGGTCTACGGTGCGGCATAGTCGCGGTACGGCTACGGTGCTGCACCAACCGAAAATGTTACAAAACACCGAACTGAAAATGTTACATTTTTATAACATTTTTTATTGGTGTCTCACGACAGTATCGATACTTAGAGACAAATTTAAATACTTACAAAAACTTAAAATGTTATCATAAGCGATAAGTATCGATACTCGAAGCTAAGTTTTGATACTTAACTACTAACATAAAATATTATTAAACAATGTAACATTTTTAGTTTTGTGTTCCGTGTCTTGTAACATTTTTGGTTAGTACCACACAATAGTTGTACCGCACCATGCCTTATGTTAGACACGCCCATGTTTCTTTCCTCTACATTGGTTGTACAATAAAAAAAATGGGAGGAAAGAAAATTCACTCTACCATTATACCCTTATACTTATATTTTTTTTTAAAAATAAATTTTATTATGATATTATTTTATTTTGTTTTTTTATTACTATAGTATTTATTTTAGATAATTTTTTAAATTAACAAGTTTATTAAAATATTTAAAGAAAAATATATTTATAAAATATTGATATATATACTTACGAGGAAAATTTTCAAATTATAAATTAAACTTAAAAAATAATTATATTAAAATATAATAAATAATTTTTTTATATATAAATAAATATACAATACACATTATAAAATGAATAAACCTTTGGTTATTAGGGGAACTAACCTATGAATATTTGATCACTGTCGTGCTCAAAAGTTGAAAGAGTTAGGGTCCTCTGGCATGGCTTAAAAAAGAATTTTTGCTTAAAAAAATAAATTTTCACTCATAAGCAATGCCAATTTTTTTTGTTTTGTTTTTAGAGTGGAAAATCACTTAAAAAAATATTTTTTACTCAATCTCAAAAGCTAAGATTTTTAACTTTTGGGGTGGAAAATCACTTTTAGATATAAAATTACTTTTTTACCCTTCATTATTAACACTAATATTGATACTAATATATTAAAATAATGTTAAACATAATAATTATTATTACATTAAACTAATATTTTAATATTAAATACAACAATTATTAAATATATTAAATATAATAATTATTAAAAATTAATATTTTAAATAAAAATAAATAATAAAAAACTTTCATATTATAAAATAATATTAAGTATAATAATAACTAATATATTAAATTAATATTTAGTTATATTACAATAATATAAAAAATGTATAGTTTAGACTTTAGAGGCTAAATTTTTATATTTAATTCAAAATTGTATATTAATTATTTAAAAATATTTAAAATTTACATTTTATATATAAAAATTACTAAAGAATTGTCATGGTCTTTATATTTTTATTATTTAAGTTGATTTATTTCATATATAATAATATTAATAAATTTTATGATAACGAATTTAAACATCATTTACGTTCAATTATTTTTACTTTACAATATAATGTCTAAAATAGATATTTTATTTTTTTAAAATAATTTTTGACAGCAACACCAAACAATAAAATCTTACAATTAGCTTTTCAAAATTACTTTTAAAATTACTTTCTTACAACACTTTTAAAATTATTTCTCAAAAACAAGGCTAAACTGGCCCTAAAAGAAGTAGTTTTAAATTTAAGAAGGAGTAAATTGGTATTTTAACCTTCAAAATCAGATCTTCCTTTGCCATTGAGGTTGGAAATCAGGGTTAGGGTGTCAAAAGTCAGTTCTGAAAAACTAGAAAATTTAATTTTTATGAAACACCCCGTTTAAGGGCTAAATAAAGTGGGCAAACTCCCGTTGAAGATCAAACCAGGAGTCATTTAGAGCTGTTGAGGGCCAAACGTTGAAAATGCTGGCCACAGCCACAAACGGGACCTTAACTAGTTTTGTGCAGTCTCTTTTGTCCAAAATTGGACGGATTTTAATTTACACAGCGACAAAGAAAAATGCTTTCCTCCCACTTTTCTTTACTTCACAATTTCCCCTGTACCAAGCAACTCATCAATTTGTTTTCCTTCCCATTTTCTTTTTTTCATTTTCATCCTTTTAATTTTCAGCTGTACCAAGCACAACCTTAAGATTTATCGAAAGATCACTAACTCCTTCAAGATAAGTTTTTGAAGTGTTGTATGATAAATAACTATTCGAATCTTTAACCGTAAGTATTATCGTCATGTCTAGTTATCTCCCATACTCTATTGAAAGTCAATATGTGTCCTGACCCGTAAAAATCATGTACCCGCAAGTCTGGTCAATCTTTTTACACTTGTTTTATAAATCATACAATTTAGAGACAAAATCAAATAGATAAACTTCAAAGTCCAAAATACATAATTCAAACATAGAATTTAGGCACTTAAATTGCATAATACAAAGATAAAAATTAAAAGTCCAAAAATAAAATTAAAAAGATCAAGTTCATTAAATACCATTTTCCTATCGACGAAGCACCACCTCAAGTCATGTATTCATATTCTCCTATGTGTGTTTAGAAATATTTAAATAAAATATTGCATCTTTAAATAAAATATTTTAAATATAAAACAACAACGTGTGTTTAGAAATATAAATATTTAAACTATATAAATAAATATTACAAATAAAAATAATTTTAAAATAAAAAACTAACCTACTTCCATATTCTCCAATAAGCTCTCCATTTTTCTCTATCATAATATGATCATGAGAAGCACCGATCCAATCTAAATTAAAAATAAAAATCTAATCTAAAATAAAAATAAACTTAAAATATTGGTAATCGAATTTTCGGGTACATGTCTAAGCCGAATATTGAGCTAGAATCCAACATGTGAACCAATTATATTTAGCAGGCTAGGTACTCGACCCGAAAAATTATTTTTAAAAAATATTTAATTTATTCCGGATCGATGGACAAACTAATCAAATATCTTGAATTAAATGTTTTTTAACACCGTTGACGTAAACCTCATACTGGTACTACTCGTTATAGTTCAAGCGGTACTTACCAGTTATTGGAGGTTCAGACAAAGTTTCAAATAACTTGACAATCCCTCGACAACATTCATACTTGGACAAATTCTTTCCTACTTTTACACCATACGAAATTCTTCAGCTGTACTTGTCAAGCACAGTATAAAATTGAATAAAAATCTTATAATTTTTTCGGTGTTTTTATTCACGTTTCACGCTAAAATTTTAGGTTTAAAATTAATGTTTAAGGTTAGAGTTTAGAAAATTTAAGTGAAACGTATTTTTTAAGGTTTAGGGTTTAAGACTTAAAACTTAAAATTTAAATTTTTAGTATTACACATAAAAAGAGATATAAAAAATGGGCAGAGATTTTTTGCACTATAAAATTCCACAGTGGGGATAAGGGATTACTTAAAAAAGTGTAATAATTCAAGGTTTTTTTTGCCCTTCTGTTTTTCAAGGCTTTGTCCCGACTAATATGAGCCGACCCGTTCCGCACACCTAGTTTTGATGGTTGAGTCTCTCAACGGAGATTTTTTACATATACAAGGCCTTTAACTCGAGCGATACCAAGCTGCTTACTAATTGGACCAACCGGGAGTAATTTAAGGTTTTTTTAAGAGTTATATTTTGATACATAAGCTGTGTAAAAAAATTTACACAACCATTCTATAAAATTTAAAACCCAAATCCCAAATCCTAACACCCTAAAACCTAAACCTTAAACCCTAAATTCTAAATTCTAACCTTAAACCTTAAATTCTATACCCTACGCACTAAACCTCTAAACCTTAAAAATTAAAAGACTTGTGTAAAATTTGTGTACTAAAGTATTTTTTTAATATATTACATGAAACCAGTTTTTGTCAAGAAAAGAAATTCTCGTCGGCTAACTGAAAGGAACATGATCCCATAACTGTGGGGTTTGATCGAACCGAGGCCTGAGCTGCGATATCCTGAAGTTCATGCAAATATCCACTAACAATAATGAAGGGATTCATTTTGAGCTGAAAAATCAAATGCCCCATAATAGCAGCCACATAATTGCACTACTTCTCAACCTCAATCTCTTTTAAAATTAAACACGCATGACTTGCTCGGATCATAACTAATATAATAATATCTAACTGGAAATGTCGACTGCACAACCATAAACATTAATTATAAAATTTATAAATTATGGAGTACATATCAAAATATCTTCTGTAAAGGTCATTGTAGCAGACGGATGAAGGAACTTTGGAATTAAAATGAAGATTATTGTAATATAAATAATATTATTATATAGTAGCCAATATATTTTAACTTTCTGCTTGTTCAAACTGATGAATCTCTGGCTATATATATGGATAACAAGATGTATAGTTTCATGCAGCAACCGGATACATAGGGCTAAGTAAAAAGATGGCAGGAAATGGGATTGTTGCAGATGCAGAAAACATCTATAATGGAGATAAAGTCCAGGCACAGCCTCTTGCCTATACTCCAACGTAATTATGCACCAAGTTTGATTTACTTCATTTTATCAGGTCTAGATTATGTTTATTTTAGGTTAAATTTCTTTCATTTTTGCAGGCCGGGGAAATTTAAGGAAGGACCCGAGGCAAAACTCCCATTTTCGACCAAGGTGTTAGGCCTTGAAGAGCTTTCCTCCTTGGAGGTTAGTCGGGGAATGAGTCGGATATTGGTAATTATAATAAAAAAATGGTTTGTTGCCATGCATTGTCTAACGAGCAAAATGGTGTTGGATTTATAGGTATGGAGGGCTTCTTTGGCAGAGGTTTTTGGGACAACAGTGCTGGTTTTTGCACTTGATACCATTGTTATCTCGACATTTCAGACCGAAACAAAGACGCCAAACCTTGTAATGTCGGTGCTAGTCGCCTTTATCGTCGCGGTTCTCCTCCTAGCTACTTACCCAATCTCCGGCGGCCATATCAATCCGATCGTTACGTTCGCGGCTTTACTTACCGGCCTTGTTTCGATTTCCAAAGCTGCGGTGTACATTTTGGCTCAATGTGTAGGTGGCATACTAGGTTCACTAGCACTCAAAGCCGTGGTTAACAGCGGCACCGAACGAACGTATTCGCTAGCAGGGTGCACCGTGACTGTTGTTGTACCGGGCGAACATGGTCCAACCGTGATCGGCCTCGGGACGAGCCAGGCCCTTTGGCTGGAGATAATTTGTTCCTTTGTGTTCCTTTTTGCTTCGGTATGGATGGCTTTTGATCGTCGCCAAGCTAAGGCTGTGGGGCGAGTACAAGTGTGTGTTGTGTTGGGAATAGTGTTGGGTCTTTTAGTGTACATTTCAACCACAGTTACTGCAACAAAGGGCTATGGTGGTGCCGGGCTGAACCCGGCACGATGTTTCGGTCCGGCTGTGGTTAGAGGAGGCCACCTTTGGAATGGACACTGGATACTTTGGGTTGGACCAGCTATTGGGTGCGTGGCTTTTGCTCTGTATGTTAAAATGATTCCACGTGAGCATACTCACAGCTACTAATTAAATTAACAAAAGTTGTTTCTTGGTTTATAAGTGTTGATTGTATAAGCCTTCAAGGTGTGGCAAGTTGCTTTCATCTTATTTGCATGTTCAAGTTATTTGTAATAAAGTAATATGTTTCATTGGCGTAACCCCCATTGAACGTAATTTTCTTAAACCAAAATTCGTTGTCCCATGTTTTTGATGTGTGATCGAGAACAAGGACGGACACAAAATTTTATGTAGGGGTGTAAACTATCAGGAAGCTATATTAGAAATATAAGGGTGTAAAATTACAAGAGTTTAGGGGTGCAGAATTAAATTATCAATAAAAAATATAAAGAAAATATATAAAATATAAGAGTACTTAAAATTTTTAGGGGGTGCGGCAACCCCAACATACCTAAGTCCGTCCCTGATTGAGAACTAAGATTATGGCAGCAAAATCGATGAGGATGATTAAACTTCCACGGGACTCATGAAACTATATAATTTGAGGCATGGATGGACTCAAAATTTAGGGTGGGTCAAAACATAAAATTTAAAAGGTAAAGATAAATTCATAATTAGTTTATTTTTTAAAAAAAATATAAAGAACAATGACAAAAAATTTGGTGCCTAGGGGCAAGAGCTCCTCCCACGATAGGCATGAGTTTGTCCCTGATTTGAGGAAAATGAGATGGAGTTGTCCTCTAACTGCGATATGATGGTACATAAGATCTATGTCAACAGTTTCTTGAACTCCATCTTTCCATCATCCACATATACAAGAATGGACTGAAGGAGAGTTGGAGGAGACAGTCGTCCCTCTGAAAATTTAAAATTTATATATAATTTAGAAATTTTGTATATATTTTTATTAGAAATTTATTTTTACCTACTAAAATTTTATAAGTTTACCCTCTTGAATTTTATAAATTCACTCCTAACATAAAATCTTGCATCTATACATATACATGCAGACTCGTTTATAAACTTTTGCTGAATTAATGGTCAGTTTTTTTAGGTTAAATTGATGTTAAAATTTTATAACATAAAATCTTGCAATGGTTAACGTTTAAAGATTGTTTTAGAAGGACTTGGGATTGAACCTTAAGATATGAAACTATAAAAGATCGTAACCTTTTTCCATTTATATATGTTCCATCGTCGGCCCCTAATGGTGGGCTCATCGACCGGCCCAATATGATTAGGGTCACTGTCGCTATCATTGTTTCTACGTGGCAACAATCGAGTGGAGAACAATTCGGATATTAAGCTATCATTGACCACTGATGTCTGATTTGACCTTGTGCCGAAGATTTTTTTTTTCATTTGGAACAAGCGGGTCTCAAATGGGCATGTTGTGCGGGTTCGGGTAATTTATTTTTGCAAATAAAATTTAAGGTAAATTATGTATATTATCGCTTATCTTTACTCTAAAAATTTATTTGAGTTATTTACGTTTTAAAATATTTAATTTATTAACTGAAGTTTAGACATTGAACGTTTTTTGTCACTTTATCATTCACTGTTGTCAGACGTGCATCATAGATGATGATTGTTCGATATTAAATTTCAACATTTGTTTCGTTTCGCCTCCGAAGTCCGAGCCTTATCTCTATTTTGCTGAAAAGTGTCTCGAAGTTCACAAATCGTACAAAAATTTTTCATTTTTTTTCAATCTCTCTTTTCTGCCCTCAGATAGAGCTTATTTTTCAATATATTATTTCTCTCGTGCCGATAAAACTTTCTATTGTTTAAATCTTTAAAAAATTCTTTCGTTCGTTGATAAATAAACGTTGTCAAAAAATGAACAAAAGAATAATAAAAATATTTAATATTTAAACTTTAATTAGTAAATTGAATACTTTAAAATTTTGATGACCAAAATAAATTTGAGATTAAAGTTTATTGATGATTTACGGGATTTACCTTAAATTTTATAATAGGAAAAAGAAGACAATGTTTGCTGAGTCAGCAACTATATCCTCCGATAACAAACTGAAAACATAACATCGTTCATTTCGTTACTCGATAAGCTACTCCTCTCTTTTCAACTCTATCCTCTCTCTTTTCCTTTCAATGGATTCCAAAGTAATCTTCTTCTCTTCAAAATTACAAACCCTAAATCTCACACCTTCTTTTCCATCCCCCTCTTCGTCTATCCGTCCTCTAATCAGCCGACAATTCCTTGGTTTCACTCACAGTCTCTGGCCTCCCGGAGGTTCTTCTTCTCTCAGGAAGAAACGCAAAAGTTTGGGGTTTATGCGCCTCCAGTCTTCTCGTTTTGTCGTCAGAGCTTCTATAGATTCCAATTTGGTTCTTGTTGTCATCGGTGTAACCGCATTATCTCTTGCTTTCTACAATAAGTTTTTGAGAAAGTGTGCGACTTCAAAAAAGGTAACTTAACTGATTGAACTGGAGGTTTCTATTTGGTTTAACATAAGTTTTGCTAAATTGGGTTGCTGGTTTTCGTTATCTGGCTTTTTATTAAGTGTTGGGATTATGGTAGTTATGGAAAGAACTATCTGAGAAGGCTCGAAAATTTTGAGCTGTGAATAAATGCACAGCTAAAATTTAGAAATTTGGTTTAAGGAGCAATCAGATAATTATAATTGTTGTAGAACAAACTTGAGGGGACTACTTATTTCATGATAATTATGATGATTTTCCTTTCTATAGTAGGATTTACCGAATTCTGACATGACATTTGGGCTGCCTTTGGGTTTAATTGAGTTTATTTTCTGAAGTGACTAACTTTTCTAATATGATGTCCATGCGCAGGTATGTGGTCCGTCACGGTCTGGTTCACCTCAACAACGAGAAGGAAAAGATGCGGTGATCCAAACTGCTGACTGTCAGAATTTGGAAGTGGGTGATCTTCAAAGGGATACTTTTACAAAAAAAATGGTGGTTTTACTGAGAACATGAGGGAACTAAATGATGCTTCTGAAAGTAGAAAGGTGCTTTTGCAAGAAACTACTGTGGTGAATGGTGATTCTCTGTCCGCTAAGGCATCTTTTGAAAGTAAAGAGGCGCTTTTGCAAGAAACTACTGTGGTGAATGGTGATTCTCTGTCGGCTAAGGCATCTTCTGAAAGTAAAGAGGCGCTTGTGCAAGAAACTACTGTGGTGGATGGTGATTCTCTGTTGGCTAAGGCATCAGAGTCAAATGGTGCTGATTTCCTTGCATTTAATGGTGCAGCGACGTCCCTCTCCCTAAATAAGAGTTTTTTTTGTTTTATTTGATTTTGAAATTAACATTTTCCGAGTGGAGTTTTATAAAATCCGTGTTTTATTAAAAAATGGAGTCGCCACCGGCCACTTAGGTAGGTCGGACACCGTAAAAACCAAAGATTTAAAATTGATGGGTTCAGGAGTCGGTTACGGATGGGGAATGATTAGCACCCCACACCGCCCAAAATTGGTACTTTAATAATTACCGCTTTATTAATATTAAACTTTTCGGATTAAAGTGACGATTAAATTAAAATTTGATTATAAGTGCGAATAGATTTTAAAAGCCCCGTTATTCGAGAGTAAACGCCCAACTACTATCACTACGCTTGATACTGGCCTCGTTTACGCTCGAATAAAAGGGCACCGCATTGACAATATATATCTGTTATGCAAACTTAAAAAACATGGTAAATATAAATAAATACATTGCGGTAAAAATATAAATAAATATTAACAAAATTAAAAAAAAACTAATCTAACACAAATAAAATACTATTCTAACATATAAAAACAAACCCAACATAAATAAAATGCTACTCTAAAATATACATACATAACTATTAATTTAACACATAAATAAAAATAAAATACTAATCTAAAACATGCCTACATAAATATTAATCTAACTCATAAATAAAAACAAATCTAACATAAATAAAATATAAAACATAAATTTAAAACATAATAAATATCAATCTAAAACATAAATAAACATACAAACTAAAAACACAATTTTAAATTAACTACTACTTCATTAAATCATAAAAATTACAACATAAATAAAAAGGAAAGAAAATATACCTAACTAGGAGTTCGAATGACGAACCCCGACTGAACCCCACCGAGGTCTACCCGACCTCTCCAAAAAATTAACTAGATCAGATCCAAAATAGGACCCCGATTGAACTGGTTAGGACCGAGGATACTACCCCGGTCATTGGCTAGCCGAGAGCACTGATCTCTTTATGGCAAGCCACTGCCGATTTATTGTTTCTCAATCCCCCCATGCCTTTATATAGGCAATTGGGTGGTTGTGGGGGTTGACTGGAGCTTCCCCCACATTTGCTTTTTTTTTTACACTTTAATTATTTTTTTTATATTTTTTTATATTAACAATAACAATACTAAAAATACTAAAACCCGGACAAAAATGAGTGATTACAGTTGCCCCTCTTTGCTTGTTCTTGTGAAACGAGAACAAAGCAGAGATCAAAAGCACTCATTTTTGTCTTATCTGGCTGAACTTCTCTCTTTTTGACTCATGTCTTCTTTCTTTGGTAGATTTTTTTTCTCTTCGGCGCATGTCTTATTTCTTGTCTTGATTGATCTACCTTGTCACTCTAGGGAAGCAAAACCTTCAAAATGGGGGGTTGTTTGTTGGGGAAGCCAAACCGAGTCTCACTTGCTACATTATTGATAATAAGCTAATAACTAAAGAGAGTTCGACCCATCTCCAACACCGAAGAAGAGGCAGGGTCTACAAAATTTGATCCAGCTGCAACACTGAAGAGGAGGCAAGACCGATGGGTGAAAGTTCTGATGTATGATCCAGCTACAACTCTGACGAAGAGGCAAGATCAGAAAACTAACAACTTTTTCCATGGTATCAACCCGCCTTGGGCATAGTCTTGAGATTCTTGGTCATGGGTTTTTAGGTTCCTGTGGGTTCTTGATTTGACAAGTAAACAAGAACGGAAAAAAAATTAAGAGTTCAAGAGGGGAAGCAAGGAAGTAAGTAAACTTCTCATCCCTTAAAACTCTCATCCTAAAAAATAGAAAATAAAAATAAAAGGATGATTATCAAAATAAAGGATAAAAACAAAAATAGATAAAAAGAAAGCTTGAGAAGGGTCGTTTCCGATACTTCTTACAGTCCATCCGCACCCTCCATTGGGTGACAATATTGCCCAAAAAGAGTTGGGCCAATGTGCCCATAACTACTCCCCTTTGCGTTACCATGGTGGAGGTGTTTTTCTTTCATGCTCCATTGTAGTCCATGCATACCTTCCATCGTGCTACTATTCCTAAAGGCATTAATATATCATTAGAAAAAATTATATCAACATCCAACAATTTAATTACCTCATTCTCGTCGAATTCTATCATGGTTGGATGTAGCATTCGTTGTCGTGGCAATTGCTGCTTCAGCCAATTGTCGTGGCAATCCTTTGCCAAAATTCTGTGTAAGTCAAGTGAAGGTTCATCTTTCTTGAAGTCTTCAAGCATCCACCCACCGTTTTCTTTAGGCTTCTCAAACATCTCCATCAATAGAGATTTTGGCGCGACACTAATATTAGATGGAATCACCATGGATAGAATGTCATCTTCCAAACAATCATACCCTTCTTTTGATGGCTTCAAATCTATCAGCGTTGATTCCTCAAGAGATACCTGTAATAGAGGAGGTGATATTTTAAAGAATTCAAAAGGTTCAACCATTACCTTCTCATATTCCATTAACGAAGTATCACCATATTGTTGATCGAACATATAGTCATGCAATTGCCGTGGCAATTGTGGGTAAGAACAATTCACAGATTCCTGCTTCAGCATCAGCGTTGTTGTAACATTCTGGGAACCAAACTCCTCAGAATTTGCTGTGGAATTACTCCTCTCAGTCTTACTGAATGTTTTCGTGGCATCGCTCTGTTCAGGCTTCTCAACCTTTGTCGTGGCAATTGGTTGGTTAGGCTCATCAAGTGTTGGGCAATCTTTCTCATCAACATGTTCTCGACTTGGAGGTTCGAGTTGTTCCCCACACATCGGGGAGTGCTCTTCGCATTGCTCCTTGTCTTCTTGTCCTGGGATTTCAGTATCCCTAGGAATAAATTGTTGGTGCATATTATCCAAGACATATATTAATCTCCTCGATCGATCTTCCGCTTCTTTCAAGAGTACATCCATCTTGGCTATCCTTGCATCCATAGAATTTGATAGCTCTTGAAAGTTACCACATTGAGGTGGCAATTGATTGAATCCAATGAGAGAATCAGGTATAGCCATGAAAGCTTGAAACATTTCCTCTAGGGAATTTGAATGCTCTTGAGGAGGACTATATTGCCATGGTATATCTGCTGCAATAGCAAAATTGTTATGGTAAAAAAAATTTGAGCATTTTGATCGTACCATGAAGGATTTTGCTGTTGGTTCCAACTACGGTCCTCTATGTAGCCATAAGCATCAAGATTGTATGGGAAATTTCCAAACGAATGATGTTCTCCACAATAAGCACAAAAATTTGCCTTGGCATGATCTTGTTGGGCTGCTCCCGGCGGTTACATAGATCCGATCAGGTTGTTCAATTCTGTAAGTTATGCCGAGATTGATTGGGGATCATATACTCTCGTCTCTTGGAAGGCTCTAGTGGGTTGGTATAGGTAATCATCGATGGGAGTAAGACGCTCTCGAATAGATTGATTTCTATTGTCATGCATCAATTCTCGAATAGATCGCTTCTTATCTTCCTGCATCTTAAAGTTCTTTCAACTTGAAGCACACCTAATTTTTTTTTGTGTTTTTTTAAACAAAAGAAAACAAGTTAGTAATAATAATAATAATAATAATGCAATCACAAAAACAACTAACACCAATTGTCAATCCCCGGCAATGGCGCCAAAAACTTGTTGCGGGTTTTGAGTACTATGCAAACGGTGCAAGTGTACACGTCACAAGTAATAGTATAGTAAAGATATCGTCTCCACAAGGATTGGTTTGGGCTACTTTGCTTAAGTTATTACATTGTAAAAGAAATACTATTGATATATGTCAAGTAAAATAAACTAAACAAAATAAAGTAAAGTAAATAGAAAGAAAGAAAGGATAAAGTAATCGAATAAGAGAGTAGGCCGGGTTATTGTGAGTAGTGGTGTGATGATTGAATGGACCGTCGTGGTAATTGATTGCTAGAGTCGCTCAATGGTTCTGTCAATTAGCTATAGTCGGATTGCCTGGGCAATTGGGCGACAACCTTCAAAGTTCAGTGAAGCGTTCTTCAATGGTTTCTCGTTATCCCTAACTCGAAACACTGTTAATTGTGCATCCCTTGATAATACATCCCTGCGTGAACCAAGGGTGGACAATAACCAATCTTGCGCTCATTTTAGCCGTTGAAATCCGCAACTTATCCCTAAGTCGGATTAGTCTTCACCATCGATTGATTGTATGAAAACCATGCTCATTCGTTTCTTGAATCTAACTCTCCCGATATTAGAGAAATGGATGAATTCACGAGCTCGTCTCTCAATTCACTCACAATCAAATATAAGAACCAAGAATGAACAAACTTTGAATTCAATTGCAATCAAGAACCTAAACAATCTAAACGTTTATCAAAACCACAAACCCTAAATAACCCAATCCAATTTACATCAATTCATGGCTGGGTTCAAAAGATATACAAAGAATAATCCCCAATCATGAATTGAATGGAAACAATGAAGAAAAAGAAGATGTGTGATGCTCTCTCTCGAACTCGACTCTCCTCTTCCATCTCTTTGGTGGCTACGGCTATGTCCCTTTTTATAGGGGACGATTAGATCAAGATCTTTGTTGATGAGGATGAGTTTAATTTGGAATTAAATTGAATAAAAGAAATAATAAATCTCTTTTATCTTTTTCCTTAAAAATTCCTCACAAATCTGAATTTAAATCTTCATTAAATGCTGTGTATAAAACCAAATCTTTGGGATTTATCCCCTAATTTTCGTGCTTATCCAAACATGGCAGATTTGTCCCGAATTGCCAAGGCAATTAGTTTGGCATGTCCTTCAGAAATTCTCCTCAATTGCCACGACAATTTTCTACTTGCTTCGGCAATTTCTATCCTGCATAAAATAACGCACAAAGCAACAATTTTTCTACGAAAAACAACAAAAGTGTAATACCAAGCTCGTAACGACGGAAACTAGAAAATTATGCATAAATGCCTAACAATGCAACTAAAATGTGCCTAAGTCTAACAATAATATGAGTAAAAAGGGCAATAAAATAGTACTTTTGAACACTCATTATGCAGCGTCATTGTTTTTACTTAGGACATTCTTTTTCCTTTATGATGTGGGATTAATATATCCACCTCTTCTCAGGGTGACAACACGATGATGTTAAGAGCTTTGGAGGTAGAGCCGTAATCTTGTGTATTTATATAGATTCCCAAGGGTACCATGCTCTCGAATAATAGAGAAACCACATGGTTATGGGTGTCTATTGTCAGTAGATAAGCAAATGGTGATTCTGAGAGGACCCTCCATGCAAAAGCTCACATGGTTTATTTCACCAAACTCTGATCCCCAAAGTGCTGAGCAATTGGATTTGAATTCAGTAGCTTTACACTGGAGAATGAGATAAGAGAAAATGAGCATATCCATGTGAGGAGCAATGAAAAGAAAAAAAACATTTGGACCCGCTGCCCGTGGGTGTGACAGAGTGGAATTATGTCTTTTGAGGTTGCCAGGTCATATCTGTTGTAATTTTGTTCACACCTTAGTGCTTTGTACATACTTCCTACCTGTCATCCAGTTCCCAGAAAGCACGAGAAAAAGGATTGATTGGTCAACACTTCTCGGTGGCTATGAATCAGAGTAATCTACTTGATTAATCTGTGCTGGAAAGCACTTGTATGTTTGTTTTTCATTTTTGCACCGCATTAAAAGTCAGACATAATGTTAAAAGATATTTTTAACGATTGATTTGATAGTTTATCTTGTTTTTTATTTTTTAAAAATATTGTAACATTTAACGTTTTATTTTGGATGAAATGACCTATTCGTAGATGAAAAATATAAGTTAACTAATATAATATTAGAAAAAATGGTATTTTTGTGGATGAAATTATATTTTGTCTATATGACATTACTATGTCAGCGTGACCTGTGTAAATTTGTCACGTCATTTCAAGCTATTTATCGTTAATTGACTAACAGTTTTAATTCACCAAGAGGTCATTTTGGTTTAAAATAAAATGTTGATGGATAGAATGCTTTTAAAAATAGAGATTAAAATTACTATTTAATCAAATGTTAGAGCCATTTTTTTATTATGTTTAGAAGTTAATCTGATTGTTTATTTGGATTCCATAGAATGCAAGACTTTTCTGGGTAAATCTAAGCAATCCATTGACTTGCAACTCAAACAATAACCTATATCTTCACTCACTTTCATGTCAATTGTCATGAACTGGTATCTACACTTAGAAATTTTTCATATTCTACAAATTGAACCAAAAAAATATTCTACAAATTGAACCAAAAAAATCATAAGTTTCTAGCTAAAGTCTCGTTTTTTTAACCCTTTTCAGCAAGCATGCAACCGAGAAGTGAGATGAATAAAAGCATCCTCGTCGCACGGAATCGTGAGACCGCCCATGGGATGATTAAACCCGAACTCTTCCTCGGCGCGGTCGAGCAAGTCTAGAAAACAAGGGTGGTTCAAGTAGGAAATGGGAACCACGAATCTTGTCTTTTCGGTCTCTCCGACATAGACTGCAATGTGGCCTTTTGGAACATCTCTCTGGTTCTTCGACTGCAGTTTGAGAACTTGCTTGGCATGTTGAATCACAGAAGGTAAACGGAAACCCATATCTGATCTTTAATCGAAGAGACAAAATATTTGACCGAAAACGGCCGCAACCACAATTTAAATACTCGTCAATGATGCTAAAATGTTCTAGTTTTACAGGTTGAAGGTGTCTTGCTTTGGTGTTTGTATTTATAGGGAGTGAGGACTTTTGAAAAATATCAGATTGGCATTGCAATTCCAGTGGTATTGAAGTTGAAAATATGACCCACATGGCCACATCTGACACCTTTTTTCAAAGAGTCACATGGCATATGCCCAATTGATTGATTCAACCATCTCCTTTCTCTTTCTCTCTCAAGAGTATTACCTTAAAAAAGGGAAAGAATTCATTTCCTATCTATATATAGGTAATAAAGACAGTCCTCAATGCAGATGCATGTGATGATAACGAGTTTTTAGATGTAAATAAAACAATGTTCATGTGAATCTTCCATTGCTACATATCTCATGATCTAGTATAGATTTCAAGCTTAACAACTTGATCTAATGACAATCGTCAAACATAAGAATTTATGTTATTCATCAATTAATCCGTATCGAATATTATAAAAATTTATTATGAGACGGTCTTATCAATCTAATTAACTTCATTATAATGTTATAATTTAATCTTTAATTTTATTTAAAAAATCTAGTACATCATCATGTTACACCAACTGATAATTAGTAATAGGATTGATTATTGATAGCTACTGTATGCACGCAACGAGTCACTTGGTGGATGGTAAATAGTATTATCCCTTCCAATTTTTAAATTTAAAGGCTTAATTTTTGTCCTTATAATATTTAATATTAACTCTGTTCTTAACTGTACCATAGAATGATAATCACACATGTAAAATTCCATTTTTCCTGCACAATTATTTGGTAAGGCACATGGAGATGGAGTGAATCATTGACCTACTCTGACGCTGCCAATCAACATGCACAGATTTTTAAAAAATAAAATTTTCAACTTTTTATGGAAATAGGATCCTGGGGAAAATTGCAGATTTTCTGGCAAGTTCCAAGCTAACCAACTTGATTTTTTTTTTTTTATCGAACCAAGCTACTAACTTGATGGATTATTGGATCTAGAGCAACTGTATTGAGAACATGACCAGCATAGTTAGGGAATATCTCTTTTTATGTGAAAAGATTGTGCAATTGTTTGCTACATATGCCTAATACTTTTTTTTAAGGGTAAACTATACCAGTAGTCGCTGAACTATGATTTCTTTTTTTATTTTGGTCACTAAATTTTTTTGGCAAAAACATCACTAACGTTATGTTTTCTTTCTATTTTAGTCACCGACAGTTAAAAACTTAACGGTTTTGCTAACGTAGAATTTTATTTTATTTTTTTAATTTTCTATGTCATTTCTTCTCTCTCCTCGTAAGCAATATATGTTATTTTATAATATTTTTATTCAAACTAACAGGTTGATGACACGTATCACTGCCTATTAGTGAAATAAAAGGAATGAAAAATCAAACCCCTTATGCAGCCAGAGAGATGGTGACACGTGTAACTGCCTAATAGGATGGTGACACATGTAAACTGCCTATTAGTCGAATCTCTCTGGTTGCATAAGGGCTTGATTTTTTATTCTTTTTATTCCACTAATAGGCTGTGACACGTGTCACCATCTTGTTAGTTTGAATAAAAATATTATAAAATAACATATATTGCTTACGAGGAGAGAGAATAAATGACATGGAAAATTTAAAAAAATAAAATATAATTCCACGTCAGTAAAACCGTTAAGTTTTTAACAGCCGATGACCAAAATAGGAAAGAAAATAACGTTAGTGATATTTTTGCCAAAAAAATAGTTCGGTGACCAAAATAGGAAGGAAACATAACGTTAGTGATGTTTTTGCCAAAAAAATAATTTGGTGACCAAAATAGGAAAGAAACTATAGTTCGGTGACTACTAATGTAGTTTACCATTTCTTTAATAACCAAACTGTTGGTTTTGAATTTGTTTGTTTTTTCATCCAAATATTAAGATTTGATTTGATTTGGAGCAATATTTATATTTGTTTGTACGTTGTATTTATAAGAATAAACCCCCTTTACTTTAGATAAAGATTTTAAAGCGTTTAATTGTGTCATGTTTTTTTAAGTTATATTCAATATATTTTCAAACAGTTATTCGTTGATGCCTAATAACGACCTGTTCTTGTACTGATAAAAAAAATAGTCCACAGAGCATTACACATCGTATAATTACACTTATTCCGTCTTATTTATATTGTCACATGTTGAATTTTTATGAAATTTAAACAAAAAAGTTGTGTGGTATAAAATAATTTAAATAACAAATTTACCCTTAAAAAGTTAACTTTTGTTTTTGTTGAGAAACTAAAAAAAGTATAGAAAAGTAAATTTTCTTATAAAAATTATTGAATTTTTCAAAATAATAATTTGAGTGGGATAATTTTAAACCATAAAAGTGACAATTTTATTAAAACAAAGAGGTATAAAATTTCAAAGACGAAATATCATTGATGCGGAGTCTAAGTCCTCCAAAATTTTGAAAAACAACATTAAATCTTCTTAATTTTTTTAATTAGACTTCTATTTTTTTTAAATGAATAAATTTTTAATATATTTAAAATTTTCATTAAATCTCTCAAAATTAAAAAAAACATTAATATATTTAAATGCTTACCCAAATAAGTTGTTAATGATTTTTTTCTCTTTTATACTCCTTTTATAGATTATATTATTGCTGGTTTTTTTTGTTTAACCACTGATTTTTGATTTATTGGTCGACTAATCTAGACCGGATTTTGCAAATAGCTATTATGAGCAACCTTTTTAACTTAATTTTTTTCATTCACAACGTCAGGATTCGAACCCCTGACATTGCTTAGGGGATCTAAAACCTAATCCAAACATATTCCTATAACCATTGAAATAAAAAACTAGCATCTCGAGATCATAATAAAACCATATAAGGAAAAAGTAAAATCTCAACCCAAATACTTAAAACAATAGATAGTTACAAAACATCACCAAAGATCGACGATAAAACGTAAAACTATCAACAAACAACATAAAAATGCATATTACAATCAGACACATTGACAACACGGTCATTACCACAACTCAAACAAGAATAAAATGATGATTGTGAGCGTATTCAAATCTAGTTAGAGGGTCTAAAAACAAGAAAATCAATAGGATAACCAACGGCGAAGTTAAATCCAACCTTGATAAAAAATCAAATAAAAAATGACGACCAATAAAAAAATAAAAGTGTACGAAAAAAAAACAAAAAAAACGTACCAAAAAGTAGAGTAAAACGTGCAACAAGAATAGAGTTATTTATTTAAAATTAGAAAAATAAAAAAACAAATAATGGAAATTAAAAAATAAAGACAACGATAAATTCTCAACTGTCATTAATAAACACTAAAATTAATGCAATCGCTAAAAAAAGCAAAGAAAAACAAAGAAGTAAGACGAAAGCTACGCGGCTAGGGTTTTATTCCCTCCATAATGCGTATTTGTTAAATTGTCGTTAATGAGTTATAGTTTCCAATACCTCTACCTATAACTTTATATTTATGAGTATGTAAATATAAGGTTACCAAATATAGTTTTTGTTCTACAGCTAAGCTAATCAAATTACAACGTATACTTTTTTATCTTCCTAAGACTTATTAAAACTAAACAAAACAATAAATACTAAAATATTTTAGAATTAAACAAATACATTTGACCAGTTGGTCAAGCTGCTCATATTTGTTCCTTTATATTCTTGTAGGTCATGGGTTCAAAACCCATTAGGAGCACTTCTCTTCCTTTTTCTAGAGTTCCTTTAAAGGTTTAATTTAACCGTCAACAATAATTAAATTATCCAAAGAATTGCATACTAGAATCTATTAAAGGTTTAAGATTCAAATGCTGACAACTCTCAAAACAAGAATTTATATAATGGATTAGTTCAAATAATAAATAGTTTGATATCGCTTAAGTATGTCTCGAGTTTGAGATGTTGTGTATACAAAAAATTTCTGTCAAAAGATTTACCCACTAATATTAAGTTGCGATATAAATTAATCCGAATTAATTAGAGTAAAGCATTGTAAAATCAGGACAACTACCTACTACCATAAATAATGTTATAGTAGTGGTTGATGGAGTGGTCCACGGGCGGGGATGGAAAGATGTGATGCTTCAAACGGTATACGACTTGATCGAGATTGTGGCAACTGTCGGTAGGATTAGCTGGGGAAAGTGGTTGACAAGATGTTGAGGATAAGGCCAAATGAATTTCTGTGATGAGTCAAAGTTAATTTTATTTAGTTAAAGATAAAATCAAAGGTCTGTCAGGAAATTTAACAAATAAAAGATTAAACTAATGAAAATAAATAAATTTGATGACCAAAAATCAAAGGTCTGTCAGGTAAACGGCAACATGTCCTTTGGGAACATGAACATCCGATTGTTTACGAGAGAAACCGGAATGGTGTTTCAAAAGTTGCCTGGAACCCTGGATCATTGCCGGCAAACGGAAACCCATATTCGAGACTTGAAAACACTTTGATCCGAAAATACAACGTTTAGCCGAAAGAAGCTGGTATTGTGTGTAGAGAAACTGAGAAGAGTGCTTGGAATTGGAAGCTTGGTTTGGTGCTTGTATTTATATACGGTGAATTTTGTTTGTGTCAGCTGGTTTGCAGTTGTGTCCACAGGGCTTGGATCACTAATTAGATCACTCGACTTTGTTAATTAAATTCCCAAATTTTATGATGCGAAAAGCCGAAAAAAGACCCACTTGCTCCTTCAGCTTCATGGGGGCATGGGCTTTTTAATTTTTAAAAGCAATTGGCAGGATTTCCATACCATAATTGGTAAGTTTTTGCTATTTTTATTTTGAAAATTAAAAAAAATATATATTCATGTTTATCCTTTAGTACGGCCTATTCAAACCATTTTTATATGTTGTCCTATTAAATTAGTTTTTAGTAACCTTAATTTTGAGTAGATATATTGAAGGGTTGGATTATTTGTTTAAGTATGAGACTCGTCTGATATTTAGAATGGTTATTAGGTCTGAAAAATGGATTTGAGCGCAAAATTTAAACCCCATTTAAAATATGGATCGGACTTAGATTCTAACATTCAAAGCTCGAGTCCAGATTGACCCGTTTTATAATTTTATCCTATTTATATCAATTAAACACTTTAAAAAAAGATTATCACATAAATTAAATATTTAATAATATAATACCATAGCATAAATATAAAAATGTTAAATTGTTTATGTTTAAATATAATAAAACATAAATTATTAAATTAAAAATAATATTGACAAATATATAATGAGATTAGGGTTAGGTATCTATAAATATTGATAGATTTAGACAAAATTTGAGATTGATATTTTTTAAATAGTCTAAAAATAATTAAAATATAGTATATGTTTATATATATTCTTAATCATTTGATAATGTACATACACTTTATAAATAAAGTAATTTGAATCTATGTCTTTTAAGATGAATATTATATGTTTTTTTACTGGACACTTGTTGAGTTCTTAACATTAATATTGTAGTCTACTCTTGCTATTTACCAATGTTGCCAAAAAGCCAAATCATGCACAATTATTGACATGGGTAGGGTTACCAACCTTGCAATAGGCTGCCATAAAGTTATGATTTACATAATTTGGGTGGCACATGTACATGTACATGTATGTACTGAACTGAATGATTAGATCAACGTGGGACTGACATTCACATGCATTGGGAAATTCTTCTTTTACTTCAAGGATTACGTTTTGGACTTGATAATGAAATTAAATGTACATTAATAATTAATTAATATATCAAATATCAATAAATATAAGGAAAAAAAAAAACCAACTCAACGAGTTGAATCACTGACGTAAAACAACATATCAACTTGCTATTTATTAAGAATAACTCCAAAATTTGCCGTGTATACTTCATCTGGATCATCCTTCAGTAACAACTATGTCTGCATGCATGCAGTAAACTTTGAAGTTTGACAAGATCCATCAATTTTCTGACCCATCTAGAAGTGTGAACAGTAAGAGATAAAAAAAATTATTCTTTTTCGGTATTTTTTATACTTTAATATTAAAAAATTAAATTTTAAATTTTAAACTATAAATTTTATATTAAAAAAAATGCCATGCTCTAATTTTCTAGACTCTAACCTTAAATTTTAATCTTAAATTATAATATTAAACTTTAAATTTAATTTTTTAATGTGAGAATATAAATAGAAGTACCGAAAGGTAGAAGATTTATGTTCGTAGCATACCAGAGTGCAATAAAGTGAAGTGGATTATTTGATATAAATTTTTGGATAAAATAATATTCCATCCTTGAATTTGATAAATTTTCTTCATTTAGTTTTAAATTTTATTTTGGGTCCACATTAGTCACAATTGACGATTTTTCCCTTGATCATTAAAATTGGATTATTTTTTATAAGAAAAAGGGAGAAGAATTATATGGGATCAAACCTAAAATCTAATGTTAACAAGTACTATAACACTGTCACTTGTTAATATGTTATAGGCTTGATTGATGAACTTGGATTCTACTAATGCCTAAAATGTATGTCAGAATCTCAGCTTGTTATACCAAAAAACACGATGGAATCTGAATTGAGTGATTGAATTAAGAAAATTGTGAAGAAATGGCTGTACAGATTTTTTTTCTTTCACAAATGAAAAAAAAAGGAAGCAAAACTGTGAAGAAAAGGAAAGTGTCATCTTATTCTTAGTCCTATAAGGCCTGCAATCGAGAAGTGATATTTAAGAAGGCATCTTCTCTGCAAGGGATTGTTAGACCACCCATCGGATGATCGAACCCGAACTCTTCCTCGGCCCGCTTAAGCAAGTCTTTGAACGAAGGATGGTTCAGCACCGATATCGGAATCACAAACCTTTTCCTTTGTGTCTCGCCCACGTAAACCGCAATGTGGCCTTTCTGAACCTCCGGTTTGTCTCTCGATACACGAGACTGCAGCTTCAGAATTTGATTGGCGCCGGCAATCATGGACGGTAGACGAACACCCATAGAGTGTGATATTTTGAATACTCGAAGAAAGGGAAAACACAATGAGATATAGGGTTGCAGTATTGAACTTGTGAATTCTGGCAGGTTTCGTGGAACGGAAAGGCTGAAAATGGGGTTTTATTTATAGAGTTCGGGGAGGACCGAAGACCCCAAAATGGGCAGACCCACTGCGTCAGAGGATCACATGGGTTAGCTCAGTTGAATCGAGCCAATGGTGCAGAAGACCACCTCGTGTTAGCCGTTTTGTTCGAGAAAACAGAGGGCCGTACTCGGGAAAATTCGGAGCAACGTGGTCATTAATGATGCAATATCTGTTTGTTGTTTTCTAACATGTTCGAGTTCAACTGTTGGTAATTTAATGATAAGTGGGATTGATCCAAATTAAGCTGGCATTGACCAAAGTTAATATGCAAGGAGGTAAGACATTACAAAATATTCTTAGCAAGTACGGAACGACAGTCGGTCCATGTGGTGCTAGCTGGCTAAATACAATAGGATATCCTTGTATTTTGTCCTTTTGACGGATTTAGTCCTTGTTGATAATATCTAGTTTCATCTTTAATTTCAAAATGTGTATTTATAATTATGAGGTCAAGCTTTTTTTTAATCAAATAATTTGATGTGATTTTTTTTAGAAAATATACGATGACATAATATATGCACTTTGCACCAACTATGAGTTAATTTAGTAGAATGAAATGTGCTAGATTCTTTATACATCATTAGGACTTAATTTTTAAAATTTTTAGTTTAATTATTTTTTTAAGATTATATTCGTTTCAAAGCTAAATAATTTATTTCTTTCTTAAGTGAATCCTGACTTCGTCCCTGAATAGAACAAATTAAATTAAAAAATCATCTTCATAATAAACTTTTACGATACTTAAATTTGGATGAATGAACCAATAAATCAAATACCAAATAATTAATCAGAATGTACTAATTCAAGAGAAGAAGAAAACGTAAATATTATAGAGATTGGTGTAAGATAGCAAATTGCTGTAGTGGATAGCGGCGGCGAATTCAATGGCCATTTTCTTTTTTTTTTTTCCTGGAATAAAAAACAATCGAAAAGCACATGCATGAACTGACGACTCACCGACTTCAACCATCCGCGCCATGTCTGAGGCACCAATTCCACCATTGCGTACACTGGCTCTTAAATGCAAACATTATTAAAGAATTGGATAAACAGCCAACAAGTATGGGCTGCAGTTGCAAAGAACAATAAACCATAGGCCAAGCGGAAGCCGTTTTCAACTTCCAAACATTTAATTCAATTACTGACACAAGAAATCTGCAACAAACGCACCAGAGAAATTATTGATTCTTTTGGATGTGGAAACCAGTGGGCGATCCTCCTAAAAGTAGCAGTATTTTCCGGGTTACTTCAGCTCCAAGTTGTAGTATTTCCATGCATGCAAAATCCTTGACATTTTTTTTAATATCTGATGCCTTCAAATTTCCATGAAAATGAAATGATTTATCTTGTTTTCAAGCAAAGTTGCTCAGAACAACAGGTTTTGTTGTCAGTAAAGAATCAAAATCTCATTGCCCTACAATTTTTGCTCTGTCTTTTACAAATTACAGTATGTTTACAGGCCAAGAAAATGAATTTTTTTTTCTATTCATCCTTTGTTGGTGGTGGAAGCATCTATGATGAACAGTTTAATACTGTAGTTAGACTGATGAAGTACTCTTCACTGCATGGAATTGTGAGGCCACCCATCGGATGGTCGAATCCGAATTCTTCCTCGGCTCGATTTAACAGGTCTTGAAACAAAGGGTGGTTCAAGTAAGACACCGGAATCACGAACCTCTTCGGCCGGTTGCCTTCCCCAACATAAACTGCAACATGGCCTTTAGGAACACTTGATGTTCCCAATGCTGCATTCCCAACTTTACCCGAAAGCGTTCGCTGGAGCTTTTGTTTTGCACGAGCTAATCCCATTAGTTGAATACCCATTTTACAGAAGAAAATAGATAGTAAAAAAGAAGAAAGCTTTAGTATTTTTGAAGGCTGAAGATTTGGTTTGAAAGTGAAATCTTTGAAGCCTATTATATAGAGGGGATAAGCAACTTGCAAACCTTAAAGAAACTGGATAGGATTGTGATATGTTATAGAAGAATATTTAGAAACATACCAGGTGAAGCAATTAGTTAAGATTCACATTGTTCTGCTTTGTCTGGTGCTAGGCATTATGCCCTACCACCTTAAACAAAGTGGCAACTTGTGAAATTTTTATTTGAATATAACTTCCCTGTGTTTCTGAACTTATAAAGCACTGATTTCAACAAACACTCCTCTTGATCCTAGACTATTGAAGATTCATTTCGATTATTCGTTAAAGCATTGAACTTAGACCTTGTTCCTTATTTGCTTTAGTACCAACTACCCAACATACTTTTGAGGGTTATTGCAGATCCTCTGTATCCCCAAGACTTGTCTGAAGCGATGTTTTGAGACCATTTAAGATTAGAATCATCCTCATCCATTCGTTTAAGACTGGTATCCTGGACTAACTTGGTCAAGTCCCACTGAATTCAGCTGATGAATCCATTTGTCAAAGTTCTTAGCGATTACCCATAGTCAAACGAATACTCAAACACGAAGGTACTTTCGGGAACACATGAATGCACCAATACCGGTAGCATCCTAGTTGACTTCACTAAACTAGTTATAAGTTTGAGTTGCAGCGCATATTCTTTAGGACTATAGCATATCATGAGAAGATGATTTTACGGTAGCCAACAGGTCGAATCAGTGTGGGATATATCTTGTTGACGTGTCAACTGCATACAATCACATATTATTTGATCTTTGAATGTTCAATGTATGGTCTCTTTCAAATGAATAAACTATTAATGGTTTATATCATGAATATTCAATGTGAACGAATGGTCTATATCAAGTGTATGCATCAAGGTGAAGTGTAAGCACCAATGTTCTTCTTACACTGTTATTGTCTAGAAATATCAGACTATTCCCAACAACCGTGTGTTTTCAGGAAAGTTTGTACCTCTGTTTTTTCTTTACAATAGGTTATGAACGAAGAGAGCAAGGAATAGAAACAATGTTTCCATTATCAATATGTAACAACCAAGCAGTAAATCTTCAAAATAATGAATAATTAGATCTCCATGTTGTATACGGTCTATAGCAGTTTTCTTTCTGACTTTCACTAACTGATATGTTGGACTTGGACATGCATTATAGCCATAAAGTCCATGATAACACCATAAGAATTTCAGCTGGACCACCATTTATTTTTTCTATTGATCGGTAGGCCATGATAATTCATGATTGCAAAAGTTATATTAGCATATCTGTGGAAATCTTACCAATATAGCTAGTGGAAGGCGTATCCATGTGATTCACGATACATGTCGACCTTAAACAAACCCCTTTAAAGCGAGTCCCTATCTTGATCACTAAAATCACTGTCATTTACTGCTCAAAGAAACTTTAGAATATCAATACACCTGTGCCAAGTATTGCTATACAGCAAATCTTTTTACATGTCCACAGCTTTATACATACTTCTCAAGACCCCCATTAACATTTAAAGAGCTGAAAATAAATTAAGTCAAGACTTACTACACTTACAGATATGACACAAACTCTGATATCTTTTCCTGTATATAGAATAATAGAATTCCATCATCTCTCGTTTTCTCTCGTCTCCTCATCCATGGTTTGTATGCATCCAAGAAATCTATTGGTTAGTTAGGAAACTATACACCATTAGCTCTTCAACTTGAGGTTTGGCTTGTGCTTCAATTACAAGTTCCTGATACTAATGGTAGTTGAAGAGCTAACTTTCCCGGTCGTCTCCGACAGGATCAACTAATTCAAACTTTCTTTGTCTAATCCAACTATCTTTGAAGTCAATATTTAGTAATTGTAGATATAATTGGTGTAACATCATTACTAGGATTTTTACTTCTTGTTTTCACCCACCAAAGTTTCCTAAGATCACCGGATCCTTACTCGTTCAAGTCACCGAACAATGTCACATGGACTTCTAACTTGTATCATCTTGTGTTCAACAGATTCATACAGAACAAACAGTACAAGCAGGCCTGGTCTTTGATCCTTAAAATCCACCAAACATTTAGGGCTGTGCATACCGACTCATAGTCGGCAGTGGATACAATTGTTTTACTTTATGATATTTCATCCACATAATCCGCCAAGTAAAGTCATTATCATCAGGCCACGGCTGAATGATGAATAGTATCTAAAATGGGCCATTATTGTTGGTTTCATTGAATGGGGAGCTAAAATAGATTGCAACAAAATAGACACAAGGCCATGTGATTCCTCACAAGATATGTCTCTAAAGCACTGTCTCTTCAGTCTTCACCACTCAATTTGCCTGAGACTGCTTCTCAATGACCATAGATCATATGCTTCTCTATAAATGCAAAATCTAATGGATAGCTAGCCAGCCCGTGCCAATTGTCTAAGCCATTCCAGTACTTGCAAGAAAAACAATCACAATCCGAAACAGTCATGGGTTTCCACTTGGCGAGAATTGCTAATACCAAGAGGAGTCTAAAACGGACTCTTACATCTTCGGAGACAGCAATGGTGCCTAAAGGTCACTTTGCTGTTTATGCCGGAGAAGCTGAGAAGAAGAGATTTGTTGTCCCCATATCATTCCTGAAGAACCCTTCGTTCCAGAATTTGTTGAGTCAAGCCGAAGAAGAGTATGGATTTAGTCATCCTATGGGCGCTCTGACTATCCCCTGCAGCGTAGAAGCTTTCATCGAACTCGCCTGCAACCTGCAAGGCTCATAAGAAAAAATGATATAAAATGTATGAATATGACTAACCTACTGCAGACTGATTCTTTTAGGAAAGCGAGTGTATACGGTGGATTGTTTTCTGCAATCCCATGCCCGCCCTTGTAAAATTTATTTTTTTCTAACAAATATATAAAAGAAAAAGAAAGTTTCAGGTGAACTAAAAGAAAAACATTTTTTGGTCTAATTCAGTGATTCTGTAGGATTAGCAAAAATACCTTAACTTTCGAGGTTTGTTCGTGATTTACATTAATCAATCAAGCTTTAAAAATTGAGGCTCAAGTGTCCACGTTCTCAATGCCTTCCTTCCTTGTTGAAGGCTCCAATGACCAAACAATGTCACATGGACTGGTTACTTGTTTAACTATGTGTTCAAAATAGTCACAGACGTAGAACAAATACTACAAGCAGCTGTGGTCTGTTAAATCCTAATTATCAAGAAAACATGTAGGGTTGGCCTTGGCATACCTGACTCGTTATTGAGACTCGCTAGTGGAGATGATTATTTTGATATTTTTCTGGTCTCCACTTCATAGTATTTAAACCATATGATAAGCTACGTGCTAATTAAGCAAAGTCATTATCTTCTGGCATTGATTCAATGGTAATGGTATTTCAAAGTGGGCCATTATTGTTGTTCCCTTGAATGGTTACTTCTAACTTCTAAGGTGCCAAACTTGTCAAAATGTTATTATTTGTTGGGTTGCAAGGTCATGAGATTCCTCCCAATTGATGTCTCTGAAGCATTCTCTCCTCAACACTCAATTAACCTGAGACAGCTGACCATATACAACATTTGCTCTTTATAAATACGGATTCTAATGGATAGCTTCACCCTGTGCCAAAGCATTTACTAGCTGCTTCTCTAAGTTCCAATTCCACACTCACATTTCATCATCTTAGCAATCTAAACGAAAACCATGGGTTTCCGCTCGCCAAGAATCGTTAATGCTAAGCCGAGTCTGAAATGGACTCTTTCATCTTCAGAGACGAAAGTGGTGCCCAAAGGCCACTTTGCTGTTTATGTTGGAGAAGCTAAAAAGAAGAGATTTGTTGTCCCCATATCATTTCTCAAGCATCCTTCATTCCAGAATTTGTTGAGTCAAGCCGAAGAAGAGTTTGGTTTCGATCACCCAATGGGTGCTTTGACTATACCGTGTAGTGAACAAGCTTTCGTTACTTCAATTCTGCAATGCTCATGAGAAGAAATGATGTGAAAATGGTTAACCAAGCAGAGACTGACTAATCTTTAGCACAACTGACACCTCCCGAATTTTATTGTTTAGGAAGCAAGTGCATAAGGTGGATTGTCTTCTGCAATCCCATGCCCTTGTCAACTATGTTAAGTTTTGTAACCAATGTATAAATGCCAAATTTATTTCAGAGAAGCCCTTTCTTTTCATGAATTTTGTTTCTGATGTTGTGTGATAATCTCAGCCAAAATCTATTTTCCAAGTTCTGAAGCATTTTATAACAAGTAAATTCAACTTATTTCCATATAAAAAAGGTTGTCTGGTATTTCGGGAATACGGGTCCGAGTAAAAGCATCTTATTTCAGGAATATTGTTGTTGCTACCTATTTCTTTGATGTCTAGGCTTCTACTGTGATAGCATGTCAATTGGCAACATGGACTTTGTTCTGCAACTTTCTTTTTAGACCTCTTTCCTGGCACACTTCAGATAAAAATCGATGATCAATTATAGCCGGTTGAGTGTATGATTTTGAGGCCAAAATTGCCATGAAACTGAAATTTCTGATCAACCCTTTCTTCAGTGCACGTGTTAGCTAGATAGCATATGATAAATTCAAGTTTATAATTGATCATGCAGCGGGAAAAAGTTTTTCAGAGGTTATCATGCCTATGACTTGTGTTAGATATTTTTTTTAAGTTGGTGAATTATGCATTCAGCAGCAAAAGTTCTAAAATTTTCCTTTAAACATAATATTAAACACGCAGACAAAATCCAGAACGCAATGTATATAAATTCTATATTCTGACACTAAATTAAGGAAGGTTTGCACAACATGCTACTAGTTGAGGATTGGTTCTTCTCATGGTAGTTGAAGAGTCAACTTTCCCCGGCGGTGTTTGACTAAACGCCCCTCCTCAACGTTAAAGTTTCAGGTCAACTAAAATGAAAGTTTGTTTAGTCTAAATCCATGGATCCCTGTAGTTCTTCTCATGGTAGTTGAGGATTATTCATTACAAGATTGGTTAGTGCATACTTAAAATATTGACTCTTTCCTCACTTCTTAATGCACAAACTAAACAATGTCACATGGATTGGCAACTTGTTTCATTATCTGTTCAACACAGTCATAGAACAAACGGAGCAAGCAGCTCTGATTTATAAATCTTTGGTTTTAATTATCAGAAAACATGTAGGGCATTGCATACCAACTCATTTTGATGGCCACCCCTCAACTACATGGCATTTCATCCATATGATCTGCTAAGTTGGTGTCATTATCTTATGATAAATAGTATTTCAAGTAGACCTGTTTTGCTGGTTGCATTGAATGTTCAGCTGTGGTAGATTTGCAACAGAATAAGCTTAGGTACCAAACTTGTCTGAATGTTATCTTTAGATGGGAGGCAAGACCATGTGATTCCTCAAACCTTATGTCCTCTAATGGTTTTTCCATTGAGAGTTCGTTTCGACCACACATTCAGCCACAGCTTTCTGACCAATGTCATAAACCATTTTCTAACCCTCTATAAATGCACATTCTAAGAACAGCCCCTCACTGCCAACCAAGCCTGTTACATTTGTTCTTTCTTCTACTCGTAAAGGAGAATCTATACTCATCACAAAATCATGGGTTTTCGCTTGCCAAGAATTGTTAAGGCTAAGAGTCTAAAACGGAGTCTTTCGTTTTCGGAGACGACAACGGTTCCCAAAGGCCACTTTGCTGTTTATGTTGGAGAAGCCGATGAAAAGAAGAGATTCGTTGCCCCAATTTCATATCTGAATCAACCTTCGTTCCAAAAGTTGCTGAGTGAAGCTGAAGAAGAGTATGGATTTGATCATCCTATGGGTGCTTTAACAATCCCCTGCGGTGAAGAAGCCTTCCTTGATCTCATTTGCACTTTCCAAAGCTCATGAAAGTTCGATTTGAGAACAGCTAACCAAGCAGAAACTAACCCTCTTTAGCTCAACAGTCAGATACATGTTTGTTTTACATAGGAAGGGAGTGTAATTGGTGGATTGTTTTATGCAATCCCATGCACTTGTGAAGTACAATTATTTTTTGTAATCATTCTTCAAATGAAAAGGAACAAATCTCTTTACCAAACATATTCTTGTCATTTATAATTTTACTTTGACTAGTTTTATATTACATCTAATTTGTGATTTATAGGTGAATGCTATAACTTACCAAACATATTCTTGTTTTTGCTCTTAATAATACAGCAAAAGCAAATTAAAGCTCAAATGTTCAACATTACTGGATTATTTATTCATCAAAAATTAATCCAAGAAAAAAAAAAGATAGGAAGGCGACTGTTAGATATCAAATGTAGACATTGAATTAAACAACTAAAGGAAAGGGAACAGTTTGATCTGTGATGAGAGAATAACAACCCTTTGATAAGACTATGGTTGTAAAAAATTTGTAAATTAAGGTTAGTTTTAAACCTTCTTAAATATAAATTCTTAAACTCTAAACCTTAAACTAGTAATCTGATCTTTGAATTTAACATGCTTTTGGAGAAAAAATTTCACAATTAATGTATCAAATAATAACTCTTGTTTAATATATTGTACGCATGTCTTTTGGGAAGAGGGTAATGGCCCCGTGACAAGTGGTATTGGAGCGACCTTTTAACTGTCCGATTTCATGTCGAGCGCCCATAAGTGGGGTAGGCAGGGTGGACAACAGTGACAAGGTAGCCCATCACGAGAGCGGAAGCTCATGACGAGAGCGTCACAAGGTTGAGTGGGGGAGAATGTCACGCCTAAAAAGAGGCGAGGTCATTAATCCTATATCGGAAAGGAAAATATAGGTCTTGTAATATATATACGGTAACGCTGCACATCTTATCAGACATGTTGTTTGAGAAGACGGTAATGGCCCCGTGGCAGCTTTTATATGTTATTAATTCAGTTTTATATTAGATTTGTTAAATTTTTTTTGACAGATTTGTTACATTGACTACGACCTTTTAAGAAATGATTATAAACATAGTATAATGATAAAATGTTTGTATATAAAATTCACTGAGTATATAAATGTATGAAAAAAAGTAATGAGTGAAATACAATTATAATAATATTTATTATCATTTGAAAATTATATATTTTAGTATTTCTTTTCAAAACAATTCAATTATGGACTTAATATATATTATATATTAATGCATTTGTTATTTATGTTGAGTTTATATAATGGAAAAAAACTTTGATACACAGGCTGTGTAAACTTTAGTTTACACGTGCCTTTTAGTTTTAGGGATTAGAGTTTTAGTTTAGGGTTTAGGAGTTTAGGTTGTAGGGTTTAGAATTTAAGGTTAGTGTTTAGAATTTAGTGTATAGAGTTTAAGGTTTAGGGTTTAGTTTTTTAGGGTTACAGTTAGAAATTTAGGATTTAAGTTTTTATAGTGTAAATACACAGGCTTGTGTAAAATTAATTTTACACAGTATGTGTATCAAAGTTTTACCCTTATATAATTCTTCTCATTATGTTTTAATTATTTTTATGTTATTTTTGTATTATATCTCGCTTTTAAGATTATTTTATATTTTAACTATTTTATTATGTTATGTATAAATTCATCATATATTTTTATTGCTTGCGTTATTCAATTTTAACATTAAATTAATTTGTCGTATACATTATATGTAATAAAATAAAGGTTTAATTATAAAATAAGTGTCTAAATTAGGTTTTTTTTTGCAATAGGTGTTTAAAGTATTTTTTTGTTAAATAGTTGCTTAAAGTTTTATTTTTTGGCTAAAATAGGTGCCCAAAGTTTTATTTTTGAATTGTTTTAAAGTCGACTGAGGCACATACTCTGACAAAAGGAAAACTTTAGGCATTTATTTCGGCTAAAAATACTTTAGGCACCTATTGCAAAAAAACATAGTTTAAATAAAGGAAAAAACTTTGATACACAGGCTGCGTAAACTTTAGTTTACACGTGTCTTTTTTAGTTTTTGGGATTAGGGTTTTAGTTTAGGGTTTAAGATTTAGGGGTTTAGGTTATATGGTTTAAAATTTAAGGTTAGTGTTTAGAATTTAGTATATGATTTAAAGTTTAGGGTTTAATTTTTTAGGGTTATGGTTAGGAATTTAGGATTTGAGTTTTTATAGTGTAAATACATATTCTTGTGTAAAATTAATTTTACAGAGCTTGTGTATCAAAATGTTACCCATAATAAATATTGTAAAAATAAATAAATAGGCAGTTATTTATCTTTTTGACCGGATGCTAGAATTCATTAAAACAAATAAAAAAGAACAAGATAATGGGCACAAGACGCCCAAAGGAAAAGATGAAAGGTGGCCCAATACGTTGGTAAACTGAAAATATAAAAGGTCCGGTCCAATGTAGAGAAATCGGGATCATTCAAGTTTATTCTCAATCTTTCCCCTACTGGCTACTAACACAACTAACGAGAGTTCGAGAAAATACCAGATTCCTCTTAAGCTTCTTATAAATACCCTACATATCCTACCTTCTCAGGAACAACAAAGCAGTATCGGACATTCGGAAATACTCAGTAATTTCATCACTTTCAATCTCTCTCGTCTTCGTCTTCTAAGTGTTCTCTGTTTCCTACTTTAAGGAGAAATGGCGATGATCCCAAGTTTCTTCGGCAACCGAAACAGCAGCATCTTCGATCCCTTCTCCCTCGATGTTTGGGATCCATTCAAGGACTTTCCTTTACCCTCTTCACTCGCCAGGCAAACCTCCAATACTTCAGCATTCGTCAACGCCCGAGTCGACTGGAAGGAGACCCCAGAAGCTCACGTCTTCAAGGCTGATCTTCCTGGTCTTAAGAAAGAAGAAGTCAAAGTGGAGGTTGAGGAAGACAGGGTTCTTCAAATCACCGGAGAGAGGAATGTGGAGAAGGAAGACAAGAACGATACTTGGCACAGGGTTGAACGCAGCAGTGGCAAGTTTATGAGGAGATTCCGGCTGCCTGAGAATGTGAAAATGGATCAAGTTAAAGCTTCCATGGAAAATGGGGTTCTTACTGTTACTGTTCCCAAGCTGGATGTGAAGAAACCTGACGTCAAAGCCATTGAAATTTCTGGTTAAATACTCGCTGTTTGCAGGTTGTGTTGTTAATATCAGGACTTGCTTACTCTTCAAGTTTAACAAGTTTTCATATGTTGTTTTGTCTTGTTGAAGTGATAAATAAAGTCTCAAACTTGTGTTGATTTTGGCGTGTAACACAATTTATAATGTAAAAACTTCTTTAATTCTTGTTCTATTCTTTCATTTCTTACACTTTTGCTGAAGCCGTGACGTTGCAATTGAAACTTTCATTCGACGTAGAAATTGAAATACATTCTCTTAAGTATAATTCTATGTGACCAGCAATCACAAATATGTAACCGGCAACAAGTTGCACAGATACGGGACGGGTAGAGGAAAAATTATAGAGTACGGCAAGGGTATGATAAATATAATATATATTTATTAAAATTCAGAATATGACTAAAATTATAATTGTATTAAATAATAATTATAATTGTAGTTATATAAATTTATTTTTTTAATAATTTTTAAATAATTTTTTAATATTTAAATTTAAAGATTATTAAAATTAAATGACTAAATTGAACAAAGAAAAAATTAATGATTAAAATGATAAAATTAAAAGATGACATTGATAAAATGGATATTTATCCATTTTTATTTAAACATTGAGTGAAGAAGCTTTAAACAGATTACAAATGCAATACACACTCAGTATCTCAAATATTTAAGATACATAAAATAAGGAGAAAAAGTAACTTATAAATAGGTGTTTAGTCACTGAAACAGTAAAGTAATTTAGTCTTGGTCTTTTAGTTGAGATTAAGTGAACGTGAGCTATTTGTTACACGTAATTAAGTTTTTAAATTTTTGCTCGTAAAGAAAATGGAAATTTTATTTTTTATTTTTTTAAGTTAAAATTTGACCGTATAAAGTTAGGACGTCTCCAGCCGTTTCGTCTCCGTGCTTCATAGACAGGCAACTCTTAAGTTTGGTTCTTCGTTTTTGTTAACGTGACCAACCAATACTGGTTGGCAACAACGGAATTGCATCTGCTGTCATTCGTTCTTTTTGGCCCCAAATATTTGACCCTTCTAGCTTAGATTATATATTAAATATAGCTCAAAGCAGTTTGCCTTCTATCCGATTACCTTATTTAACTCACTATTTCTTGTTTTGATATTCTGGATCCTTAGTTTCTACCTATACAACCTTTCATAGATAAGCAATGGTCAGGCTAAAAGCATTTGACTTCAAGTTCTTAAAAGGGCTGATTCTGAAGAGTCGTCAGTTGAATGTCAATGATTTTTTTTGGATGGGATGGGGTAGCAAAGGTGAATTCTTCAGCTTGGCGCGTTTCTTTGTGTGGCGAACGCCAAATTCAAGTCTCCTTGTTCAGACAATCACCCTGATATTACCTTTTACCAATACCAAACACCTTGTCTGATTAGGAGGAGATATGGCAGTTGAAAGGGAGGAAAAAGATTATAATAATATTCGACTGTGAAAGTGTTTGTGATGGATACATGTACTATGCAGAAGCTGTGGCAAGTGATCCAAATCTAATGATGAGTGTATGTTGTAATTATAGGCAATGTAAAGAGGGAAAGCAAATAATGATTGATCTGCGACTTCAAATGCCAAAAATATTTGAGAATTTTCTTTTCATAGGTGACAAAAGTTTTCCTCCTCAAAAAGGCCAAAAAGTTACATTGGCTGTTCTTAGTGTACAAAAAGAATTATAAAAGAAACTATTTGTTTCCTTCTCTTATGGTAAATCCAAGCGAGAAGTTATATGAACGAACATGTCTTCATGACAGGGAATTGTCAAAGCACCCATCGGATGATCAAAACCAAACTCTTCTTCTGCTATGCTTAGCAACTCTTGAAACAAAGGTTGGTTCAGGAATGATACTGGAACCACACATCTCTTCTTTTCAGATTCTCCAACATAAAACGCAATGAATCCTTTTGGTACATCTAGAGATGCTGAAGCTCTTTTGTTTGAGGTTGAAGCAGAGCGGCGGAGAATATGCTTAGCGGCAACAATGCCAGGTAGACGAATTCCCATAACTTTTCAGTTGTTCGAATCACTGGATTTCAAAGTATTTTTTTTTCTGTTGGGAGGCTTTTGAAGGTTGTAATGTGATGTGAAGAGTTGAATAGCCTTTGATTTTTTATCATAATATATTGCTATATATACTAGAATGATAAACCATTGAATCATCTAAAACATGGAAATGAGTCGCATTGCGGGAGTTTCATCAAGATATTGCTTAAGAGGTTTCACATGGTCTTGTCCTCGTGATCTTGTATGATATTATTGGCTGAAATCATGCTATGGTCTGTTTGTTGACAAACAATGAGCCCTACAATTTTGAACGAAAACCAACCAAAGGCCAGCAAAAGATTGGAGTATTCGATATAGAAATAGAGGAAATGAAAAATGATAGTTAGATATGGATTAAAATGCTTAAATAATGGACCGACATGGTTGAAAGCCTGAGGCTGCTATAACAAAGGACTCTTTAATCTTCAGCTTAAACTATAGGGGACAATGATGGTCAGCCTCATACGTTACCACAAGCGTTCTTAATTAATAGCTCTGGCCTGGCCTACAACTTAGAATTGGGAAAAGAAGGCCAATAGAGAACAAGCTAAAGATTGGCTGGAACATGCTTCAGACATGAATGAAATATAAACACACAAGTTGGAAGAGGTTTTACCTGCAAAACAAAATATAAGAAAACAAGTTCAAGGGCTTATGATACCCTTAAGCCAATAATTTTTTATTAAACATGCAAGCAAGCAAGAAAGAATAAAAGTTATGTTGAAGAAAAGGCTTTTTTATCTAAGAAAACTAGTAGTATGCAATTTATTCCAATGCCAGTCAAAAATGCATGCAGGTGCAGGTGAGAAGTACATTCAATGAAATCGTCTTCAGTGTAGGGAATTGCAAATATCATTTTCTTCGGATCACGATCTCTGAATCCAAGTTTATTTTGAAATAGATCAAACCATTTAGTTTTTTAAATTCCATCTGCAATGAAATGCTAATACAGTAATACCCGACTTTAATATTATTCCAGGCATCAACTTGTAGGACAAAGCCTATTAAATACACGTGAAGTACGCCCTACTAGTAGCTCTAGTCACCACCAAGTTGACACTTGAAGATCAGTGATCAAATTGTTGCAGAAAAACAAAAGGGAAAAAGATTGGCAGCCAACTCAAGTATGCGGTATAGTTTAGGGGATAATTTATCAATTAAGTCTTCGTTTTAACCAAGCCATCTTTTCCATTATGATTGTTTTTCAGTCCTTGTAAACCAGTATAATTTATCAATCGAGTATGCGGTATAGTAGCAACGACAATGATGTTTGCAATTTTGTAGTTTGGTTGGAGCAACATTTTATTGTTTTCAGATTATTTAGCCTTAACAATTGCCGCATGTTCATCTGCGTCGAAAATTGCAGAAATTTAATTTTGATAGTGGGATGCATCGAAAATGAGCAATATGAACAAAACGATGGATTTAACAAGTGAAAAATTGAGAATAAAAGCTGTTATTTGTATTAATAGAATTTCTCAGAAGAGAATACATCTGATCATCTCTTTCTGCCAAAACAACAGAAGGATGTACATCAATGGTCAAAAATTGTATCAACTGATTAAATTGTTTTAGCAGTAGGCAACTAATGCAAGCTTGAAGTGAGATTAATGAAGACTTCTTCTCTGCAAGGAATTGTGAGACCACCCATAGGATGATTGAATCTGAAATCTTCCTCGGCTACGCTAACAACTTCTGAAAGGATGACTGATTCAAAAATGAAATTGGAACTATAAATCTCTTCTTTTGGCTCTCCCAAACATAGACTGCAAAGTATCCTTTGGGGACATCTGTTGAGGTGGAGGCTGGTCCATTTACAAAGAGTTTAGATTGACGACATGTCTGCTTAGCTTGATTAATTCTTGGCACACTGATAGCCATTGGTGTTAGTAATTTGGAGTATGAAGAAGATACAAAAAGACTTGAAAAGATGAATTGTATAGGAAGATGTGAGAATGCCTTTGCTGTTGTGTGGATAATGCACTTCTATATATACATGGATGAATGTATATTAGAAGCTAATGGATTGAGCGGTTGCAATGTATTCTGATGGGGTTTGGCCTGAAAACATAAGAAGCTCAACCACATGCTTGTGTCTTCCAACAGAATATCAAGAAATAGGTAGATTTTGAGACACTGCATCGTTTAACCCATTTGCGTCTTCCAATCACATGCTGATGATATGCTAATTCAGAAGCTTTGATAATCTTCATATTAATTATGTCTGCAAACTTTGGTAATCTTCACCTGACTTTGTTGGTTTTTGTTCAGATCAGTAGACCTTCATAGTTAGACTAGTTTGTTTTTTCCTCTTGAAGATTTTTCCATGCGGATATACATCCATGCAAGAAGCTTAAACAGGAACAACCAGCTGTTAAAGGCAAATAAGTATCAGGAATTTATAACATGTCAGAAGCAAACACTGGCCTGTGTTTCTTGTTGCAGTAACTCATAGGACAAGCCCTTGTGAAGGGCGCCTGAAGTGTGTCCTACAGGCTTGAACTTGTCAAAATGTTTATTATTTGTTGGGGTGAAAGGCCATGTGATTCCTCCCAATTGATGTCTCTGAAGCATTCTCTCTTCATCACTCAATTTCCCTGGGACAGCTGCCCATATACAGCGTCTGCTCTTTATAAATACAAATTCCAATGGATAGCTCCACCCTGTGCCAAAGCCTTTCCTAGCTAGTTCTCTAAGTTCCAATCCCACAAATCTCATTTCCTCATCTAAACAATCTCACAAAAACCATGGGTTTCCGCCTGCAAGATTTGTTAATGCTAAGCCAAGTCTGAAACAGACTCTTTCATCCTCAGAGACAACAGTGGTGCCCAAAGGCCACTTTGCTGTTTATGTAGGAGAAGAAGAAAAGAAGAGATTTGTAGTCCCGATATCATTCCTGAAGCGTCCTTCATTCCAGAATTTGTTAATTGAAGCTGAAGAAGAGTTTGGTTTCAATCACCCTATGGGTGCTTTGACAATCCCTTGCAGCGAAGAAACTTTCATTGAGCTCACCTGCAGTCTGCAAAGCTCATGAGAAGAAATGACTTGAAAATTGGCTAACCAAGCAGATAATGACTGATCATTAGCTCATCTGACACCTCCCCAATTTTATTGTTTAGGAAGCAAGTGTGCAAGGTGGATCGTTTTCTGCAATCCCATGCCCTTGTCAACTATATCAGTTTTTGTAACCAATATAAATATGACTTTTTTTTCAGAGGAAGTCTTCCGTTTCAAGAATTCTGTTTCTGATGTTGTATGGTTAATCTCAGCTAAGATCTATTTTCCTTGCTCTGAAGCCTTTTACTTCAAATCCTGTCATTGTGTATCACTTAATCTATGATCAGTTACGCCTGGTGAAAAAGGTTTCCATGCATTTAAAAGATCTATTTGCACTGAATTTGACGTTTTTCCTTACAAAAAAGCTCTGTTTTTTTTTTTCTTTCTGAAATATGAGGTCAATGTAAAAGCATTTCATTTCAGGAGTATTGCAGTTGCTACCTATTTTGTTTGCTGTCATAGACTTCTAGACAAGAACATACGAGATGAGAAAGTACTTTAGACTACGCTTTGAATGACTTCACGTTTATAACATGGACTTTTTGTAACTTTTCTTCAGACCTCTTTGTATATAACATGGAATTCAGGGTTGGCTCTCGTATATAGACCAGAAAACTCTATGTTCTCATTGTAGTTGAAGAGTTGATTTCCCAGGCAGTGTCCGACTCAAAACCAGCAAAAAAAAGTTTCAGGTCCATAAAATGAAAGTTTTCTCTTTTATGATCAAATCCATGGATCCCTGTAGCCTGTAATGTACATTTGTTTGATGACTATGGAGGATTAGCCTAATATTATACATTACAAGTTTGGTTAGTGCCTAAAATATTGAGGCTTTCCACATTTGTTGAAAGCGCAAACTAAACAATGTCACATGGATCGGCAACTTGTTCCATTATCTGTTCAACACATTCATAGAACAAACAGAGCAAGCAGCTCTGATTCATAAATCTTTTGTTTTAATTATTAGCAGACATGTAGGGCATTGCATACCGACTCATTTTGCTGATCACCCCTCAACAACATGCCATTTCATCCATATGATATGCCAAGTTAATGTCAAGATCATCTGAAAAATAGTGTTTCAGATGGGCCATTTTTGTTGGCCCATTGAAGGTTCAGCCGTGGTAGATTTGCAACAGAACAAGCTTAGGTACCAAATTTGTCAAAATGTAATGGTTAGTTGGGAGGCAAGTCCACGTGATTCCTCAAATCATATGTCTTGTAAAGATTTTTCCATTGGAAAGGAACATCACATTCAGCCTCAGATTGCTAACCAATGTCATAAGCCATTTTCTAACCCTCTCTATAAATACACATTCTAAGAACAGCCCCTCACAGCCAAAGCCTTCCCATCCGAGCCTGTTACATCCCCTCTATCTTCTACTTGTAATAGATAATCTACATTCATCACAGAATCATGGGTTTTCGCTTGCCAAGAATTGTTAACGCTAAGAGTCTAAAATGGAGTCTTTCGTTTTTGGAGACGACAACGGTCCCCAAAGGCCACTTCGTTGTTTATGTTGGAGAAGCTGATGAGAAGAAGAGATTCGTTGCCCCAATTTCATATCTGAAGCATCCTTCGTTCCAAAAGTTGCTGAGTGAAGCTGAAGAAGAATATGGATTTAATCATCCTATGGGTGCTTTAACAATCCCCTGCAGTGAAGAAGCCTTCATGGATCTCATTTGCGGTTCCCAAAGCTCCTGAAAGTTAGATTTGAAAATGGCTAACTAAGTAGACACTAACTGTCTTTAGCTCAACAGACGATACAAGTTTGTTTTACATAGGAAGCGAGTGTAATTGGTGGATGGCTTTATGCAACCCCATGCCCTTGTGAGCTTCAATTATTTTTTGTACTCACTTTATTAATGAAAAGAGAAAAATTCTTTTTCATTAAACATATTATTGCCATCGATCATTTAGTTCCCGCTAGTTCTGAAGCATTTTATTTCACTTTCTGCCATCATTATCAGTTATCCTACGATCTGTTAGTCCTGGTTAAAAAGGGATGACATAAAACTCTCTACTTTCCTAATTGGATTATTCAACAACAAAAATGAGATCATAAGGAAATCATTCATATTGGCCAAAAAGAATAAAACTGCAAGGTTCGTAGATAAACTAGATCACTATATAGAGGTTAATATCATAATTGTATCTTAAACTTTTTGTGCAGATGCATATAAAAGGCACATGTATACACACATAATGCTCTTTGCTTCACTCAAACAAGTGCTTTTTTAGTACGTTACACCTGAGCAAATATAAGGTGCTGATGTCTAGACTTGATAACACTGTTTAGGACTCAATCATGAATTCTGGACTCCGAATGTCAATGGTATGATTAAAGAATGAACAGGCATTAGGGAAGAGTCATTTTTTTGAACAAAGTAAAGGCCTAGGTTCACAATAAGTATTATTGTTCAAGATTTCATTGGAGGGAGAACCTTAACTGTAAAAGCCAAAACAAATCTATCCACATTCCTATAATTTCAGCTTCTAGTGGGGAAAGAAATGACTTGGCTCTCTTCATTGTTGCACAATGTAGAGTCAGCAAATGCGAAACCTGAAGTTGTTATTCTAAAAGCAATGAATCATTCAGTACATGATCCCATTAAAGCAAGAAAGTTCCATAATCACGACGAGTTCAAGACAAACAAATCACCAATCCATAACTAAGATAATTTCATGATCATACTTGAGTTGCAAATCTTGTACAAGTCATTAGCTGATTGAAATAAAAGAAAGAAGTACCTTAAAAGTAACAAAAACCAAAATTTACTCCAGAAAAGCACATTCAATTCTGATTATGGACTTAGAGCTCATCCTTATCTTCTACCTCAATACCTAACAGCTTGGCCAAATTTCCATTCTGGTATGCTTCGACAGTATCTGAAAATTAGAAACAAAATTTGTAATTTCACTATTGATTTTATCTTCCCAGCATATTTCAATTGCATGAAGATAGAAAGGTTAAACTCTCATGTAAAGAAAAGAAAAAGTTACCATCCGAGCCTCCGATGTGTTTTCCATTAATGAAAACCTGTGGTACAGTACGCCTACCGACAATCTCACTCAAGGCATCCTGAATGTTCCATCCATCATCTGTCAAAAGAAAATAAACTATTTCAACTTCAAGCATTTCAAGTTCAAAATCGAGGAATGAAGTTCGATAAGTCCATACGGAGCTACTACTGTAAATTACAGACTCAGTTGAAGCTAATAAAATCTAAGAGAAACCACCAATGCTTTGCTGTAGCAATCGAAATTTGCAGCTAAAAAGTAATTCGTCCTGCACATTATAAAAATTGAAAATCGGTAGTCAACAGACCTCGCTCATCAAGCTCCACCACGAACGGAACTTGGTTCAACTCCTTGAACACAGATTTTGACTTCTTACAGTACCTGCATAATATCAAACAAACAAAAAAACTTTTAGCCCCAAACGTCAAATTCAGTTACCAATACATACAAGTACATATTTTAAAATTACTCAGTATAACAATGAACAATTTATGTACTTGAAAAGGGGGAAATTGTCTCAAATATGAGTATACCCAACATAGATCAAGAAGAAAACAAAGCAAATTACTTGATTCTCGTCAGTTAGGAATTAGGATTTGAAATGATAAATAAAAGCATAATAGATTGAAGAAAATCGTACGGGCAATAGGACTTCGAGAAGATGACGATCTTGTGGGCAGAGATGGTCTTTTTGACGAAAGCAGCTTCATTTGAATCAGCCGACGATAACCAACATAGAGATGCTGCAATTACCAGGATTGACGCTAACAAGATTTTCACCGCCATTACAAACCCACCCTCAACCTCTGTATATGCTGTTTTTTTTTTTTTTTTGTAAACTCTGTATATGCTGCTTTGTTAGTGCTTTACTTGCAAATCAGATCTCAGCTTGTGAACAACAACTATTTTTTGTAATCAAAGATTGAAGCTAGTAAAAACAGCAGGTAAACTTGTAAGCCCAAACCTTACCTCGGTTTCACCGTACCTATTTCGTTTGATATTGGGCCACAACCCAATTGCTCTACTAGAGTGGGAAATATACAAATTATCTGATTACTATTTGAAAAAAAAATCGATACACGTGTTTGTTTACGTTTACCCAAGTTTAATAAATTTAGGGTTTAGAGTTTAAGTTTAGATTATAAAGTTTAGAGGTTTAAGTTGTATTGTTCAGAATTTAATATTTAAGGTTTAGTAATTTAAATTTTAAAGAAAGATTGTGTAATATTTTTTATGTATACAATTCTTTTAAATAAAATTTAGAATATAAAATGAGTAATTATTTCATACAAGAGAAAAACTTCCATACAAAGTTTACATAGCCTTTTAGTTTTAGGGGTTAGGGGTTTAGTTTAGGGTTTAAAGTTTAGGGATTTGAGTTGTAGGGTTTAGAATTTAAGGTTAATGCTTAGAATTTAGTGTTTAGGGTTTAGAGTTTGGGTTTAATTTTTTACGGTTTAGGTTTAATTTTAGTTTATAGTATAAATAAGTAAGCTTGTGTAAAATTTATTTTACACAGTCTGTGTATCAAATTTAAACCTTTCATACAATGCCAGTGGAATTTTTTTCACAAGCATGACTAATTTCACTCTAAAAAAAAGTTTTAGGGGTTAGAGTTTTAGTTTTAGTTTTAGGGGTTAGGGTTTTAGTTTAGGGTTTAAGGTTTAGGGATTTAGGTTGTACGGTTTATAATTTAGTGTATAAGGTTTAAGGTTTATGGTTTAATTTTTTAGGGTTAGGGTTAAGAATTTAGGATTTGAGTTTTTATAGTGTAAATACACAAGCTTGTATAAAATTACACAGCCTGTGTGTCAAAGTTTTACCCAAAATAAAATCCTAAACTCTAGTTCTAAAACTCTAAATTTTAAACCATGACCTCTAACTCTCTACAACCTCAATTGTAATCATAAACTATAAATTCTAGACCTTAAACCTAAACTAAACTCCTAAACCCTAAATTGTAATCCGTTTATGGAATATTTTCTCATAAAATTTATCTTACCTATGCAATATTATCTTAATTAGTCAATCAATAAATCAAATAATATTGATTCAAATGCATCAACTAGATTTATCTAGCAATTAAAATGCTTCAACTAGATTTATTTACGGGCAAGAATCGAGCTCAGAAAATTTCTCTAAAGTTTGATTTATACCTGAAGTAGATTGGATAAAAGCTTTCCCAGAACAGAGAAGAATGTAGCCGAAAATTTTACTCAATTTGGGAATTTTGCTGTAGTACATGAAATCCAGGACACAACGTATACAGATTCTATATTCTGAAACTAAAATACTAAATTAAGGAAGGTTTGCACTACTTGCAACTAGTTGGAATGGCTTCTAATTTAGACTATAAAACTTTTTGTTTTCAGGGTAGTTGAAGAAGTTGACTTCCCAGGCGGTCGCTGACTAAAATTAAAGATTTTTTTGTTTGTTTAAATCTAATCCATGGACCTCTTTAGTCTATATATTTGGTGCCTATGGAGGATTAGCCTAATATCATTCATTACAAGCTTGGCTAGTACTTAGTACTTCTGTTCAGCGTGTTGAGAACATGAATTAAATAATGTCACATGGATTGACAACTTGTTTCATTATCTGTTCAACACAGTCATAGAACAAATAGTACAAGCAGCTCTGATTTATAAATCTTTGGTTTTAATTATCAGAAAACATGTAGGGCATTGCATACCATCTCATTTTGCTGGCCACCCCTCAACTACATGGCATTTCATCCATATGATCTGCTAAGTTGATGTCATTATCTTCTGATAAATAGTATTTCAAATGGACATGTTTTGCTGGTTGCATTGATTCTTCGGCTATGATAGATTTGCAACAGAATAAGCTTAGGTACCAAACATGTCTGAATGTAATCGTTAGATGGGAGGCAAGATCACGTGATTCCTCAAACCTTATTCTTGTAATGGTTTTTCTATTGAGAGTTCGTTTCGACCATACATTCAGCCACAGCTTTCTGACCAATGTCATAAACCATTTTCTAACCCTCTATAAATGCACATTCTAAGAACAGCCCCTCACTGCCAACCAAGCCTGTTACATTTGTTCTATCTTCTACTCGTAAAAGAGAATCTATACTCATCACAAAATCATGGGTTTTCGCTTGCCAAGAATTGTTAAGGCCAAGAGTCTAAAACGGGGTCTTTCCTTTTCGGAGACGACAACGGTCCCCAAAGGCCATTTTGTTGTGTATGTCGGAGAAGCTGATGAAAAGAAGAGATTCGTTGCACCGATTTCATATCTGAATCATCCTTGGTTCCGAAAGTTGCTGAGTGAAGCTGAAGAAGAGTATGGATTTGATCATCTTATGGGTGCTCTAACCATCCCCTGCACTGAAGAAGCCTTCCTTGATCTCATTTGCTGCTTCGAAAGCTCATGAAAGTTCGATTTGAGAACAGCTAACCAAGCAGAAACTAACCCTCTTTAGCTCAACAGTCGGATACAATACAAGTTTGCTTTACATAGGAAGATGTAAATTGGCGGATTGTTTTATGCAATCCCATGCACTTGTGAAGTACGATTATTTTTTGTAATCATTTTATTAATGGAAAGGAGGAAAATCTTTTTACCAAACATATTCTTGTCACTTATATTTTTACTTTGACTGGTTTTATATTTCATGGAAATGAGTGGCATTGCTGGAGTTTGAGGACTAAAACTATCATTATACGAAATCTTGTTATATGTTCGTTTGTATTTTAACGGATGAGTGATCAGATTGTAACTAAAACTTTAATTGAGTGACCCAATTATAACTTTTAATAATTGAGTGACCGAATTGCAACTTTACTAATAATTGAGTGACCTTCAATGTAGTTTAGCCAAGTATTTTATGGTAGGTGAAGTGACCTACCATGACCTATGGTAGATACGCCCATGCATGTAGGGCTGTGAATACCGACTGGTAGTTGATAGTGGATATGATTGTTTTGATATTCTGATAAGTAAAGTCATTATATTCTGGTCTTGATTCACTGATAATAGTATTTCAAAATGGACCATTATTGTTGGTGTCATTGAATGGTGAGCACTAAGGTACCAAACTTGTCAAAACATTGTTATTTGTTGGGATGCAAGTCCATCTGATTCTTTCCAATTTATGTCTCCAAAGCCTTTTCTAATAACTTCTCCAAGTTCCAATTCCACACTCTCATTTCCTCATCTTAACAATGTCACAAAAACCATGGGTTTCCGCCTGCCAAGAATTGTTAATGCTAAGCCGAGTCTGAAACGGAATCTTTCATCTTCAGAGACAACAGTGGTGCCCAAAGGCCACATTGCTGTTTATGTTGGAGAAGAAGAAAATAAGAGATTTGTAATCCCCATATCATTACTGAAGCATCCTTCATTCCAGAATTTGTTGAGTGAAGCTGAAGAAGAGTTTGGTTTCGAACACCCGATGGGTGCTTTGACAATCCCTTGCAGTGAAGAAGCCTTCGTAGATCTCATTTGTAACCTGCAAAGCTCATGAGAAGAATCGATGTGAAAATTGGCTAACCAAGCAGAGATTGACTGACCTTTAGCTGACACCTAAATTTTATTGTTTAGGAAGCAAGTGTGTAAGGTGGATTGTTATCTGCAATCCCATACCCTTGTCAGCTAAATTAATTAATTTTTGTATAAATATATAAATTCCAAATTTCTTCCAGAGAATCCCTTTCTTGTCATGAATTCTATTTCTGATGTTGCGTGGATAATTTCATCCATAATCTATTTTCCATGGTTTGAAGCCTTTTATTCCACGTTTTGCAATCATTTATCACTTAACTTATGATTTCTCACTCCTGGTTAAAAAGGGTTGTAATACCCCAAATTAAAATCCCCAATTTACAAATCCCTAATTTCAAAACCCTAGTAATTTGGGAAAATTTTGATTTTAAAACCTAATTCCGTGTGGGGGTATTTTGCAAAGTTCGAAAACTTTCGTGCATGTGAGCAATGTGAGGAGGAGGATTAGGGGCCTTGGTCGTAATTTACCCTTCCCTAGGGTATTTATACCCCCTTATAACCCAAAATCTACTTGGCAGCCACATCCCCAAACCCTAGCGCACCTTTTCCCCCTAATTCTCTGTAATTCGGAACAAAACCTTTCCCCCAGTTCCGGCCAAGCTCCGACGAGAGCCTCGCCGCCTCTGTTCGCCGTTTTGAAACCGTTGGTGTGCTCTCCTCTCCGTCGCGATCAAAACCCGACCTCCAGTTTGCCGTTTCCGCGCGGCGTTAGCGTGGAACCGCCGTGGGAAGTATTCGAAACCCAGCGCTGCCGTGCCCTCCGCCTTGGGTGTTTCGTTTGGGTAAGCGTTTGATTGGTTCTTTGTACGATTAGTGTGAGGGGGGTGTGCTGAGATTTTAGGGGTGGTTGGGGGTCGGACTACGGTCGTGGGGCATTTGGGTGAGATGCCGGTGAGCCGCTTCATCTTTCGCCGCTACGGCCGTGCTGCTCCGCCGCCGACAACTGTGATACAATAAAGCAAGCTAGGCATTGTTGCATTTTTCTTGGCGAAGAACGAAAGGCGGTGAAAAGAGATCATGGACGATAAGCTTATAAACTCTGTACACTCCACAGTTTTCAAAGACTCGGATTCCCTTGAAGGGACTTGTACTAGAATTGAGGGTTATGATTTCAACCAGGGTGTGAACTACTCCAGAATTCTCAAATCCATGCTTTCCACCGGCTTTCAAGCTTCCAATCTTGGTGAAGCTATTCAAATTGTCAACGAAATGGTTGGTTCATTTATTTAAACATTTTTTCTATTGAATATTATTTCAAAAGCACGGATAAATTGAACATTTTTATGATTATTTCTCGAATTAATAGAAAATATTGAATATTTGGATGCATATTTAGCAGTGAATTTGAAATTCATGTTTTTATTCCTTTTAAATGAGTATACAATCATATTGAATCTCAGCTACTTTTTATGTAATGTATACATTTCATCCTCACACTTTATGTGGTAAATGAAATCTAAATTTGAATATTCAAATTTATGTTCCCAAATGTAGAATTACTGTTTTGGATGTTGTGTTGTTAGCTTAATTTGTGAAAGTATTGTTAATATATGAAGTTAGATTGGAGACTTTCTGATGAGACTATAGCTGCGGACAGCAGTGAAGAGGAGAAGGATCCTGCGAATCGAGAATCTGTGAGATCCAAGGTGTTTTTGGGTTTTACATTGAATCTTATTTCATCTGGTGTTCGAGATACTGTTCGATATCTTACTGAGCATCACATGGTGACATTGACTCGGAGACCGAGAATCTTCCTCCTCCTCCACCTGTTCGACCTCCTTCTGCACAACCTGCGAGTTCTACACGTGTTGATTCTCACTGATCTAGTCCTAGAGCTGAGCGTGGGAGTCACTATCGACGTTGAGTTATTTAGCTGCCTAAGGTGTGTTTCTTCTTGTGCTATATATTTCTGTGCTACTTGCTATGTGTGCATATGTGTAAACATGATTGATGAAATTATTTGAATGAGTTATGAATTGTGATATATGATGAATGATGCCTTGACATGCACCTCATATCGGAATCGGATTGAACGATTATCGGACATGTATTGTATGTTACTTGAATAATGAATCGGATATACACTCAGACTCGGAAAATAACATCGAAACATGTCATATCATCTGGGTTGGGAAATTGTACGGGGAAGTTCAGTGGGTTCACCCTTCGGGCTGAATACCGCTTCGGATCAGTGGCTCTACCTACGGGTCGAGTTTCCACTTCGGATGGTGACGATGTAATTAGAGTGGTTCTGGGGAACCTCACTCTTCGGACGGTGTATGGAGATGGTGTATGACATAACATTTTATAACATTTGTTTTATGCCTATGTACATGTCTGTTGAATTATGCTTGTTGTTCGGATTTATGTTATATGTTTGTTTCTGCACTTTAGAGACACACTGAGCTTCATAGTCCCCTTAGTTCTTCTTTCAGATACTCAGGCTTAGGCGTACGGTACTTGGTGGATTTCCTATCTTCAGACTTTATTTTATTTTACAGTATGGTTATTCAGACATTTAACTTTATCTATTATTATTATTTTGGATATTTTGTATTTGGGACTTTATAATTATTTGAGACTTTTGGTTTGGTATTTATTATTTGAAATACTTATGAATTTTATACTGACTTTTGGAATTTTACTAAATGACTTCGTTTTATTAAATGTTATAATTTGTGGTTCTATCGTTTATAATTGAATTGTAATTTGAATGATTAAATCTAATGATTTTAGTTGAGGGACAAGCTTTTTAAACTTAATTTCCAAGTTTCGACTTAAGAAATTAGGTCAAATTTAAGAGGTTACAAGGGTTCCATACATTGACAGGGTCTATTTCCATGGGAATTCTATCTTTTCTTATTATTATCAACTTTTCCGGTATGTCTGAAACGTGGGGTCCAAGTTTCAGGAGTATTGCAGTTGATACCTATTTCTTTGCCGACGTAGGCTCCTACTGTGAGCTACGTTCCTTGTGAACTTCACGTATATAACATGGACTTGTAACTTCCCTTTAGAACTCTGCCATTAATCTGAAATTTTCAATCAACCCTTTGTTTCCCCAGGTCAAACTGATGCTCGCTGTTGCACCGGGTGCGAAAGTGGGTGTTTTGTATCCATTGAGCGAAGATGGGTTGTAATTGTATAGCAGTAACCAATGAAATCCAGGACTGGCTTTTATATTTAGATTTTTTTTTGTATAATCTATGGATATCTGTAGTTTACATTTGGTTTCTATGTAGGATAAGGCTAACATTATTCATTAAAGCTTGGTCAGTTCTTCTATTCAACCAATTATTGCATAAAAAACTGATGCTTTCCTCATTTGTTGTGAGCACAAATTAACAATGTCACATGCATGGGCAACTAGATTACTTCTCGATCTGTTCAATACAGACAGAACAAATGGTACAAGCAGCTCTGAAGTATATTATAAGTCTTTGCTTCTAATTATCAACAAACATGTAGGGCATAGGATACCGACTCATTTTGCCGGCCACCACTCAGCTACATGGCATTCCATCCATATGATCTGCTAAGTTGATGTCATTATCATCTGATAAATAGTATTTCAAATGGGTCAGTTTTGTTGGTTCCATTGAATGTTCAGCTATGGTAGATTTGCAACGGAATGAAGTTAGGTACCGAATTTGTCAAAATGTTATCTTTAGTTTGGAAGCAAGGCCATGTGATTGCTCAAACCATATGTCTTTCAAATATTTCTCCATTGAAATTTCTTTTGCACCACACATTCAGCCTCATATTCTAACCCTCTCTATAAGAACAGCTCCTCACTGCCAAAGCCTTCCCAACCAAGCCAGTTACATTTCTTCTATATATACCACACATAAAAAGATTCTATATTCATCAAAGTCATGGGCTATCGCTTGCCAAGAATTGCTAATGCTAAGAGTCTAAAACGGGGTCTTTCGTTTTCGGAGACATCGGTAGTGCCCAAAGGCCACTTTGTAGTGTATGTCGGAGAAGCAGATGAAAAGAAGAGATTCGTTGCCCTGATTTCATATCCGAACTTCATTCCAAAAGTTGCTGAGTCAAGCTGAAGAAGAATATGGGTTTAATCATCCTATGGGTGCTCTAACCATCCCCTGCAGTGAAGAAGCCTTCCTTGATCTATTTGCAGTTTCCAAAGCTCATGAAAGTTAGATTTCAGAACAGCTAACAAAAGCAGAAACTAACCCTTTTTAGCTCAATAGTCAAATACCAGTTTGTTTTACGTAGGAAGGAAGTGTAATTGGTGGATTGTTTTATGCAATCCCATGCACTTGTGAGCAACAATTATTTTTTGTAACCACTCTATAAATGAAAAGGGAAAAACAAATCATTTTACCAAACATATTCTTGTCATTTATACTTTGACTAGTTTTATATTACATCTACTTTGTGCTTTATTAGTGAATGATATAATTTACCAAACAAGTTACCAGATATAGATGTAGAGCTAAACAACTAAAGGAAAAAGGAACAGTTTATCTGTTACGAACTTGTATTGCAATCCAACAGGGAATTTCATACTGGTCAGCACCAAAATCCAACATTTGCAATTGAAGATCAGTGTTCAAATTGTTGCAGACAAACAGAAGTACAAAAGATTGGCAGCCAATTCACATTTGAAAAGTCTGTTTCCACCAACTTAACATTATCACTTAAGCCTTCGTTTAAAATTTTAATCTAGCCGCCTCTTCGATTATGATTTTGTTTCAGGCGTTGTAAACCCGTATCAAACTTAAAGACTGATAGCAAATGCAATAACAACGATTATTAGAAGGAAAAATAAAAATTTATTAGTGGGATGTATCTGGTTAAGGACTCTAGAAATTGATTAACAATACTCCTGTTAATGAGCAATGTGAACTGAACAATGGATTTAACAAGTGGAAATTTGGGAATAGACCCACACATTGGCATGTGTTCCTTCGTTGCTGTAACTCAGAGGACAAGCCCTTGTGAAGTGCACCTGAAGTGTGTCCTACAGGCTACAGGCTTCGACTTGTCAAAATGTTATTATTTTGAGATGCAAGTCCATGTGATTCCTCCCAATATATGTCTCCAGAGCATTCAGCAGTTGCTGATCATACAACATTTGCTCTTTATAAATACAAATTCTAAAGGATATCTCCACCAAGTGCCAAAGCCTTTCCTAACTAGTTTTCTAAGTTATAATTACACACTCACATTTACTCATCTTAACAGTCTCGCAAAAACCATGGGTTTCCGCTTGCCAAGAATCGTTACTACTGCTAAGCCGAGTCTGAAACGGACTCTTTCATCTTCGGAGACAACAGTGGTGCCCAAAGGCCACTTTGCTGTTTATGTTGGAGAAGCTGAAAAGAAGAGATTTGTTATCCCGGTATCATTCCTGAAGCATCTTTCATTCCAGAATTTGTTGAGTGAAGCTGAAGAAGAGTTTGGTTTCGAACACCCGATGGGTGCTTTGACAATCCCTTGCAGCGAAGAAGCTTTCCTTAATCTCACTTGCAGTCTGCAAAGCTCATGACAAGAAACGATGTGAAAATTGGCTAGCCATGCAGAGATTGACTGATATTTAGCTCAACTGACACCTCCCGAATTTTATTGTTTCGGAAGCAAGTGTGTAAGGTGGATTGTTTTCTGCAATCCCATGCCCTTGTCAACTATATTAATTTTTGTAACTAATATATAGATGCCAAAAAGAATTCAGAGAAAGTCTTCCTTTTCATGATTTTTGTTTTTGCTGCTTTATCGATAATTTTGTCCGAGATCTATATTCCAAGTTCTGAAGCCTTTTACTTCAAATTCAGCCATTATTTATCACTTGACTATTATCTGTCACTCTTGGTTAAAAAGGGTTCCAAGCATTAACAAGATCTATTTATGATCTGTCACCCCTGGTTAAAAAGGGTTCCAAACGCATTAACATGATCTATTTGCTTGTGAATTCATCTTATTTCCTTAGAAAATGATTTATCCTGTATTTCGGATGTATTAGTCCAAGTAAAAGCATCTCATTCCAGGAATATTTCTTTCATAGGCTTCTATGGTAATGGTATGTTATTGTCCTAGACAGGAACATACAAGAACAGAAAGTACTTTAGACAATGCTTCCAATGAAATTCACTTACAAAACAAGGACTTGTTTTTTTACTTTCCTATAGACCTATTTGTAGGCAGTCTAGCACACTTCCAATAAAAATCGATGATTAGTGATCTCCCAAAACTTCCATTAAAATAAAATTTTCAGTCAACCCTTGCTGCACATTTAGCAGCAAAAGTTCTAATGTTTCCTTTAAAAATAAAATTAAACAAACAAATGAAATCCAGGAGACAATGTACAAATTCTATAATCTGACACTAAATTAGGGAAGGTTTGCACTACTTTCAGCTAGCTGAGATTTGGCTTCTGTATTTAGAGTAGAAAGCTCCTTGTTGTCATGGTAGTTGAAGAGTTGCCTTCCCAGGCAGTGTCTGACTTGAAACCGGGAAAAAAAAGTTTCAAATAAACTAAAATGAAAGATTTTATGCCAAAAATGTTACAGTTGCAGTGGTAAGCTTGTAATAATAAAAGAAAAAAAGAAAAGATTGGATATCTCATACCTGTTGTCTACATTTGGTGGCTATGGAGGGTAAGTCTAATATCATTCATTATAGGATCGGTTATTGCTTCTGTTCAACCATATATTGCTCTCCACTTGTTGAAAGTACAGATTAAACAATGTCACATGGATTGGCAAGTTGTTTCATTCTCTGTTCAACACAGTCGGAACAAATGGTACAAGCAGCTCTGATGTATGTTATACTTATACGTCTACGATTCGAGTCATCACCAAACTTGTAGGGCTTTGCATACCAACTCATTTTGCTTGTCAGCACTCAACTACATGGCATATGATATGCTAAGTTAATGATATTATCATCTGATCGATAGTATTTCAAATGGGCCAGTTTTGTTGGTTACATTGAATGTTCCAGCTGAGCTATGGTAGATTTCCAACAGAATAAGCTTAGGTACCAAATTTGTCAAAATGTCATCGCTAGTTGGGAGGCAAGGCCATGTGATTCCTCAAACCATACGTCTTTTAAAGATTTTTCGATTGAAATCTCTTTTCAACCACAAATTCAGCCTCGGAATTCTGACCAATGTCATAAACCATTTTACAACCCTCTCTATAAATACACATTCTAAGAACACCCTCACTACCAAAGCCTAAAGCCTTCCCAACCAAGCCTGTTACTTTTCTTCTATCTACTACACGCACAAAGAATCTATTTTCGTCGCAAAACCATGGGTTTTCGCTTGCCGAGAATTGTTAACACTAAGAGTCTAAAACGGAGTCTTTCGTTTTCGGATACGACAACGGTTCCCAAAGGCCACTTTGTTGTGTATGTCGGAGAAGCTGATGAAAAGAAGAGATTTGTTGCCCCGATTTCAATCTGAATCAACCTTCGTTCAAAAAGTTGCTGAGTGAAGCTGAAGAAGAGTATGGGTTTAATCATCCAATGGGTGCTCTAACCATCCCCTGCAGTGAAGAAGCCTTCCTTGATCTCATTTGCAGTTTCCAAAGCTCATGAAAGTTAGATTTCAGAACAGCTAACCAAGCAGACACTAACCCTCTTTAGCTCAACAGTCAAATACGAATTTGTTTTACATAGGAAGGGAGTGTAATTGGTGGATTGTTTTATGCAATCCCATGCACTTGTGAACTTCAATTATTTTTTGTAATCATTCTATTAATGGAAAGGAAAAAATATCTTTTTACCAAACATATTCTTGTCCTTTGTATTTTTACTTTGACTGGTTTTATATTATTATTAGTTTTTTGAAGTTACATCTTACAACTATATTAACATTTTCAATCGGAATCGATCATTACAAGCACTGAATTGAATAACTCGTTGCAAAGCAAAAGCAAATTAAAGCCTATATGTTCAACATTCCAGGATTACTTATTCATCAACGATTAATCTAGGAAAAATATTGGAAAAGGCACAGTTTGATGTACTGATGTACTGGTGTTAACCCTTTGACAAGGCATTCCCATGTCTTGGTTGTAAAAAGAATTGTAAATTAAGACTAATTGATGAAGAAAAAAATGAAAAAAGAAAAGCATGCGGATGAATCACTTCAATGAGCTATCTACCTAAAAGGCTGGAAATTGCAAAACTTAATGGAAACCCAGGGCACCGGTTGTCGATCTTTAGGGAAGAAGTATTAAACCTTTGACTAGGCTTTGTTGTATGTGCCTATGAACATGAAGTAGTTCACGAGGTTGTCTTGTCATTCGATTTTTTGTCTTGGAAAAGCTCAAAAAGATCAGAGACTGAGAAACTGTATCGTTATCCAATCCATTGACATACACTTGTGAAGTCAATTGGAAGGGGAAGTTGTTTGGTCAAAAATTTGAGAATAGAACCGCTGTAATTTGAGAAGGATCAATATGAACTGATCAATGGATTTAAGTTTAAAAAGAGGAAATTTGAGAATAGAACTGCTGTAATTTGTATTTATATAATTTCCCAGAAGAATATACATTTGATAATCTCTTTCTGCCAAAACAACAGAAGGATGTACATCAATGGTCAAAAAGTGTATCAGCAGATTTAATTGTTTTAGCAGTAGGTAACTAATGCAAGTTTGAAGTGAGGTCAACGAAGACCTCTTCTCTGCAAGGAATTGTGAGGCCACCCATAAGATGATTGAATCCGAATTCTTCCTCGACAGTACTTAATAACTTCTGAAACGAAGGCTGGTTCAAGAATGAAATTGGTACTATAAATCTCTTCTTTCGGCTCTCCCCAACATAGACTGCAAAGTATCCTTTGGTAACATCTGTTGTGGTGGAGGCTGATTGATTTGCAAACAGTTTAGACTGACGAAGAATTTGCTTAGCATGAATAATTCTTGGCACATGGATGGCCAGTGCTATTAGTAATTTGGAGTACGAAGAAGATTAGAGAAGACTACAAAAGATGAACGGTAAGATTTGCTTGTAGAGGAGAATGTGAGAATTCCTTGGCTGCGGTGTGGATAGTGCACTTGTATATATAGATGGAAGACTGTATATTGGAAGCTAATGAATTGCAGATTGAGTGGCTACAAGCCTACAATGCATTCTGGAAAAGTTTGGTTAGAAGACATAAGAACTTCAAGATCACATGGTTTTGTCTTCCAACAGATCAACAAGAAAGGGGTTAATATTGAGACTGTACATCTGTTAGAATGCATTATTGCCCCGCCATTAGTGGACCCAACTTGAAATGAAGGAGATTTATGATAGGGAAAGTTTGTATTGTTGATCATATACTTATTCAGAAGCTAGTAGATAAATATATGGTATCAAACTATCAATCCATTTATGATCAGCCAAACGGGGCCTCTTTATATTAAGTTCTGTCTGCAAAGATTGGTAAACTTCAGCTGACTTAGTTTTTTTCTTGTTCAGATCAATAGACCGTCTTTGTTGGACTAGTGCTTTTGTCATCTCGAAGATTTAAGCGGTCTTGCTGTGATTTTTTCGAGGCAGATATATAACCATGCATGAAGCTTAAACAGTAACAAGGAGCTGCAAGAGGCTAAAATATATCAGAATTTTATAACATGTCCCAGCATTAAACACTGGCATGTGTCACATGGACTGGTAAGTTGCTTAATTATGTGTTCAACATTGTCAAGTCATAGAATAAATAATACAAGCAGCCTTGGCATTCAATACTACTTATCAGCAAACATGTAGGGCTCGGCATACAGAGTCATAGTTGCTAGTGGAGATGATTATTTTGATATTTTTTGGTCATAGTTGCTAGTGGAGATGATTATTTTGATATTTTTTGGTCTCCACTTCATAGCGTATCAACGATATGTTCAGCTAAGTGCTAATTAAGTGATGTTATCATCTTCTGGCATTGATTGAATGATATTAGTATTGCAAAATGGGCCATTATTGTTGGATCCATTGAAGGTGAGCTCTAAGGTACCAAACTTGTCAAAACGTTATTATTTGTTGGGATGCAAGGCCATGTGATTCCTCCCAATAGATGTCGCCAAAGCATTCTCTCTTCAGCACTCAATTTGTCTGAGACTGCTGACCATATTGCATTTGTTCTTTATAATTACAAATTCTGATAGATAGCTTCACCCTGTGCCAAAGCCATTCCTAGCTACTTCTCTAAGTTCCAATTCCACACTCACATTTCCCCATCTTAACAAACTCACAAAAACCATGGGTTTCCGCTTGCCAAGAATTGTTAATGCTAAGCCGAGTCTGAAACGGACTCTTTCATCTTCGGAGATGTCAGTGGTGCCCAAAGGCCACTTTGCTGTTTATGTTGGAGAAGCTGAAAAGAAGAGATTTGTAGTCCCGATATCAGCATCCTTCATTCCAGAATTTGTAGAGTGAAGCTGAAGAAGAGTTTTGTAACACCCAAAAATTCCCTAATTTGAAAAACTCTAATTTTGAAATCCCTAATTCAAACCCTAGAATTTGGGGATTTTAAATTTCTGTAACCTAATTCAATTGAGGGTCTAGTTTGAGAAGAATCAGGAAATTTTGGGCTAAATTCAGAATTTTAGTGACCATTTTGGATTCATGGAAAAGTTTCGTGTCCTTTTCGTGAAACCTAGAAAAGACAAGGTTACACTTTCCTATATACCCTTTTTTCCCTTGGGTTTTTAATTCCCGCTTCATAACCGAGTCTAGGGGTCTGCCTTTTGTTTTTGAACTTACAGCCGCCAAGCTCTTTCCCCTCTCTCGTTATTTCACGAATTTCTCTGGAAATAAACTCCCCTCACCACTGTTCTAATCGAGCTCCGACCAAGGCCAAGCCACCATTCGATCTTCGTGGTTAGGCCATCTTTAGACTCTCCATCTCTTTTCGAACGAAACCCTCTCCTTGTACAGTCATTTTTTATGCTCTCCGTTAGTGAGAGAGAGACAGTCGAAAACTATTCGGTTTTCATCATCATCTTGTCCCGTCGCCTCCTCCATCTGTTCAGTGAGGGTAAGCTTTGAACATTGTGTTCATGTAGTGAATCTGAGTCAGTGGTTATATCTTAATCTTGAAATTCATTTTTGGTTCTTGCCGAAAAACGACGATTGTGGTCACTTAAATTGCTGCCGTTGTTTGTTGTCGCTGCCACCGTCTTCTCCACCATCTTCGTGTGGGTAAGCTTCGATCTTCTCCTTGAATCATCCACCTTGTTTGGGTAAGCCTTGAATCTATGTTTTCATGGTTGTGGGTGAGAATGGCCATCGAAAACCCATACTGCTGCCATGACTCATATATGGCTTGGTTGGGGTGCGCCCAAATTTCATGATTAACTTTGTGAGATTCCATTGTGTGGTTGATGGTCACGGCATCAGTTCCCAAACTCTAACAGCTTTCTTTCCCCCACGTGTTGAACTACCCATATCACATTTTATGCACTCTTGTTTCTTAATGACAAATTACCTTGAAATTATTTTTATTAATATTATTTTACTATTGTCATTATATATAAGTATATGTACTCATCTACTGTTTTAAAGGTGTGTAGTTACACATATATTACTGTTGCTTCTGTTACTATATTATACATATACCAAATTATTTTATATATTGGGTTGTTATTGTAACCCCTAAACCTGAACCGGTCGAATCTAGAAAGTCACGTTTGAAAATATAACCCTAAAGAAAATTAAATTTAAAATTATATTTTAATTTAAAATAAAATAACATAATTTAATAAATAAATAAATAAAATTTTAATGTCATAATAAATATTTGAATGTTTAAATAAAATCTTTGAATAAAAATTACAGTAGATAGAATGCTAAAATAATTGGAAAACATAAATAGTTCCCAAGTATGGATTACATCAATATCCCAAATAATAAATGATAATTTGAATAATTAAAAATAATTTCATGCTGAATAATAAAATAATTGTATAAAATGTGAGATCCTCCTAGAAAATTATGGGGAGTAAGCTAAAGAGCTTAAGTGTGTCTCTGGAGTGCAAGAAAATCAAAGTCGTAAAACAAAGTAATATTTTCTTAAGTTTTTTTTTAACATAAAATAATGGTACAATATCACAGGCGTAATGCAATGTACCCCAACTACGTCCGCCAAAGATGAAGAAGGTTCCCAAAACTTCCTCGCTACATTGTCACCATCCGAAGTGAAATCTCGACCCGAAGGTGGAGCCACTGATCCGAATCGAAATTCAGCCTGAAGGGTGAAACAACTGAACTTCCTCCGTACAAATCTCTACTCATACTCGTACATGTATGATGTTTAAAACTCAAATTTTATAAACTCAATACCATAAAATCCGATATTCTATAAACATACGTCATAAATCCATAAATCATAAATCCATAAATCATGGTTCCGTAAATCTTGATGTTTTCGTAAATCAAATATTTCAGAAGTCATAATTAAATCACATTCCTAAAATCGTATGCATATGATGTCAACCTTACAAGCCATAATGCAGATTATAATAAAAAATGTATAAAACCATATAAAAATTATTTATTTATAGCATCGGAAGAAAACACACCTTAGCCGAAGCAAATTCAACCTACTGATTGAGGCGTTTCTCAGCATCAGAAGCACTGGGTTAACTGAATTGGTATATATGAGAATAATCCTACGATAACACTATTACTATTATTACTATAATCAAAGAATTATTCCTAAATACTTATTCACCGGGATTTAATAGTACATAAATATTTATCTTATTCAAATAGTTGATCTTCAAATCAATCGAAGATATAGTTAAATTGGACAGTGCCAGAAACTCAACGGGGTTTGATCGAAGTAAATAAAAAAAGAAAAGAAAAAGTAGATGCGTCGACTATTCGAGAGTTGAGAATGCCGGCTGCTTAGATGAATGACGCAAGAATATGTTTAACACAACTTAAATATAGAAATCTTTGGGTAAATTACAAGATAAGTCCTTGTACATTTTTAGGGTTCACAAAATAAGTACCTAACATAAATTCTTTATAAAAAGGTCACTAAATTTGTTTAAAATTCAATTAATTCTCAAATTTCTTAATTAGGGTTTTATATTTAAATTCTCAATTTTAGGGTTTTGAATTTAGGGATTTTAAAATTAGGGTTTTAAAATTGGGGCAAAAATTTGGGGTGTTACAACTCTCCCACCCTTAAAGGAAATTTCGTCCTTGAAATTTCCAAACTTAACGATAGATCCCAAAAATTAACTGCACAACTTAAAATTCTTCGTTCTGAATTTCTCATTCTTCAACATAAAAGGTGACATAGTAATCTATATGCAAAAGGAAATAATCATAGAATTAGAGTTGGTACTTCGAGTTTTCATTCAAAATATATCAATTTTTTAAAATAAAAAATCCCATTTTCCCGGAAATATTTTATATGCATGCAAACATTATTTTCGGTTTAAAATTTTATGTGAGCCTCACAGTCTGAGGGTTGAACTTAGCTCTAATACTACTAAATGTAACCCCTAAACCTGACCCATAAGAAATAGGTCGAATCTGGGAAGTCACGTTTGAAAACATAACCCTCAAGAAAACCAAATTTAAAATTATATTTTAATTTAAAATAAAATAACTATAATTTAATAAATAAATAAAATTTTAATGTCATATTAAATATTTGAATGTTTAAATAGAATATGTGAATAAAAATCATAGTAGATAGAATGCTAAAATAATCGGAAAACATAAATAGTTCCCAAGTATGGATTACATCAATATCTTAAATAATAAATGATAATCTGAATAACTAAAAATAGTTTTATATTGAATAATAAAATAACCGTATAAAATGTGAGATCCTCCAAGTACCACATTGCCTAAAGTCCAAGGATATCTGCAAGAGAAAACTATGGGGAATAAGCTAAAGAGCTTAGTGTGTCTCTAGAGTGCAAGAAAACCAAAGTCGTAAAACAAAGTAATATTTTCTCAAGTTTCTTTAAAACATAAAACAATGGTACAATATCACAAGCGTAATGCAATGCACCCCAACTACGTCCGCCAAAGATGGGGAAGGTTTCCATAACCTCCTCGCTACATCGTCACCATCCAAAGTGGAATCTCAACCCGAAGGTAGAGCCACTAATCCGAAGCGGAATTCAGCCCGAAGGGTGAAACTACTGAACTTCCTCCGTACAAATCCCAACCTATGCTCATACATGTATGATGTTTAAAACTCAAATTTTATAAACACAATTCCATAAATCCAATATTCCATAAACATATGTCATAAATCCATAAATCATGGTTCTGTAAATCCCAATGTTTTTATAAATCAAATATTTCAGAAGTTATAATTAAATCACATTCTAAAATCGTATGCATATGATGTCAACCTTACAAGCCATAATGCAGATTATAATCAAGCAAGATATAAACCATATAAAAATTATTTATTTATAGCACCGGAAGAAAACACACCTTAGCCCAAGCAAACTCAACCTACTTATTGAGGCATTTCTCAGGATCAGAAGCACTGGGTTTAACTGAATTGGTACCTATGAAAATAATCCTACGATAACACTATTACTGTTATTACTATGATCAAAAAAATATTCATAAATACTTATTCAACGGGATTTAATGGTACATAAATATTTATCTTATTCGAATAGTTGATTTTCAAATCAATCGAAAACATAGTTAAATTGAGCAGCGCAAGAGACTCAACGAGATTTGATCGAAGTAAATGAAAAAAAAAGAAAAAAAATGCGTCGACTATTCGAGAGTTGAGAATGCCGGCTGCTTAGATGAATGACGCATGGAATAGGTTTAACACAACTTAAATATACAAATTTTTGGGTAAATTACAAGATGAGTCCTTGTACTTTTCTAAGGTTCACATAATAGATACATAATATCAATCTTTTATTAAAAAAAGGTCACTAAATTTGTTTAAAATTCAATTAATTCCTAAATTTCTTAATTAGAGTTTTATATTTAAATTCTCAATTTTTAGGGTTTTGAATTTAGGGATTTCAAAATTAAGGTTTTAAATTTGGGATAAAAATTCGGGGTGTTACAACTCTCCCACCCTTAAAGGAAATTTCGTCTCGAAATTTTGAAATTTAACGATAGATCCCAAAAATTAACTGACACAACTTAAAATTCTTCGTTCTGAATTTCTCATTCTTCAACATAAAAAGTGACATAGTAATCTATATGCAAAATGAAATAATCATAGAATTAGAGTTGGTACTTAGAGTTTCCATTTAAAATATATTAATTCTTTAAAATAAAAAAATTTATTAAAAAAAGCCCATTTTGGGAACCGTTGTCATCTCCGAAAACGAAAGACTCCGCTTTAGACTCTTAACCTTAACAATTATCGGCAAGCGAAAACCCATGCTTTTCTATGAATATGGATTATTTTCACGTGTGGTAGATAGAAGAAATGTAACAGGCTTGGTTGGGAAGGCTTTGGCAGTGAGGGGTTGTTCTTAGAATGTGTACTTATATAGAGGGTTGTAAAATGGTCTATGAAATTGGTCAGAAATCTGAGGTTGAATGCGTGGTCGAAAAGAAATTTCAACGGAGAAATCTTTACAAGACATATGGCTTAGGGAATCACATGGTCTTGCCTCCCAACCAACCATAACATTTAGACAAGTATAATCACTCATTTTTGACAGAGTTGTAGTATTATTAGTATTATTTTAATAGTAATATAATTAATATAAAATTAATAAAAATAATAAAAAAACAATCATAATAATACAAATATAATATAAAAAATAAAAAAATAGACTAAAAATTTAAAAGCAAACAAAAAAGGAGAAAATTGCATGGATGTGGGGGCTCCACGTCAACCCCATAAGCCCCCCTTTGCCTATAAATATGAGGCATGGGGAGCATTTGAGAGGCAACAATGAGCCGGCAATGGTGCCCAATAAGAGAGTCATGCTCTCGGGCTGCCAAAGACCGGGGCAATGTCATCGGTCCTAATCGGTTCGATTAGAGTCCTATTTTGAATTTGATCTAATTAATTTTTGGAGAGGTCGTGGTAGATTTTGGTGGGGTTCAGTCGGGGTTCGTCATTCGAGCTCTTAGTTAGGTATATTTTATTCCCTTTTTATTTGTATTGTAATTTTTATGATTTAATGAAGTATTAGTTAATTTAAAATTGTGCTCTTTTTTAGTTTGTATGTTTATTTATGTTGTAGATTGATATTTATTTATGTTTTAGATTTATTTTTATTTATGTATTAGACTAATATTTATGAATGTTTTAGATTAGTATTTTATTTATGTTAGATTAGTGTATTTATTCATTTATGTTTTAATTTTTATCACCTTGTATTTAAATTATTTTGCTTTTTAAGGTTGCATAATGGAATATAAATTGTCAATGTGGCACCCTTTTATCCAAGCGTAAACGGGGCCAGTATCAGGCGTAGTGATGGTGGTTGGGCGTTTACTCTCGGATAACGGGGCTTTTAAAATTTACTCGCAAATATAACTAAATGTTAATTAAATCGTCACTTTAATCCGGAAAGTTTAATATTAATAAAGCGGTAATTATTAAAGTACCAATTTTTGGGCGGTGTGGGGTGCTAATCCTTCCCCATCCATAACACTCTCAAACCCAATATTTTTAAAATCTCTGGTTTTATGGTGTCCGGTCTACCTAAGTGGCCGGTGGCGACTCCATTTTTAAATAAATACGGTTTTTGCAAAACTCCCACGGAAGACATTATTTTCAAAACAAAATAAGATAAAATTACTTTTTTAGCGAATATAAAAGAGGGACATAAAATACTTTTTTAGAATTAAAATACGTTTTTCCAAAAACCCCACGAAATAAATATTTTTAATACCCAAGAGACCTTAAACACCCTTAAAACCCTATTTTTTAGCGAAAAAGGGATATCGCTACATATGGTGACTCCGCTGGGGACCATTTTTGTTTTTTCAAAAGCAAATGAGAGTCAAGCTTTTTTAAATAATTACCGCTTTATTAATATTGGAAGTTCCGGATTAAAATGATTATTAAATTAATATTCGATTATAAGTACGCGTTTATTTTAACACATTTAAAATTTGGCATGTAAACCTGTCCTTTTAAGTGGGGGAACGCTAATGCTTTCGTGAGGATACCGTTCATCCGTGTAGGCCTAGCAAGTACCTTCGGGGCTCGAGTACCTTATGCTTTCGTAAGGATATCGTTTCTTCGTGCAGGCATAAGCGAATGGGTCCCCCTGAATTGAACCCGGTTGAAAGGAGTCTATAATGGGTGATGATCGGGGGCCTTTATACTCTTAGTAGAGGACAACAAAGACAATTCGGGTACCTCCTATAACCAACACTGCATGTAGAGAACATATAGAAACCCACCCCTTTAGAGCCATGCGGATAACCTAGGTGTTTTAGACAGGATGTAAATAGGGTTGTTTTGTTTGTTTACCTTATTTTGCCCTTTTATTTATGTATTTATTATTTTTATCCGATACTAACTCATTTATTTTTGTGTTTTGTTTTATTTTTATTTTATTTCACCCATACTTTTGTTGCATTATCATTGCATCCACATTACATAAAGGTGTTGATTCAAGTGGTTTGCCCGATCAGAAAATCTTTCATCATGGAAAAAATGTATCTTAAGGAGGATAATATCAACTCAGCCGTCAGAAATTGGTCAGAAGTCAACCAGTAGGCCCAACGTAACAGTTCACCGAGTGAACGCATAATGCCAGTATACATACAAAAGCCTACAACAGAATGATCTGTGGGAGCTCAAAAAGAAGTCAACCAGTGGGCCTAAGGTAACAGTTCACCGAGTGAGAGCATAATGCCAGTATACACACGAAAGCCTACAATAGAATGATCTGTAGGAGCTTAAAGAGATTTAGAAAAGATGGGACTGAAGACTACATGACCTATTTCCGCCAGTTATGGCGGCATAACCCAGTTAATGTATGTTCGAGTCAATCAGCCTTTACTCCGAGCCATTTTCCAGCTTTGGAATCCTGTTTTTCTGCTACTTCACTTTCAATGGACAAGATATGATGCATACGGTAGAGGAATACACGGCTCTACTTAATCAGAAGAATGTCTAGAAAGATTGGATCTACGCGAAGTCGCCGAGGACTAGAAGTATCCATTGAAGCTCAAAACCTTTGCCGAGAAAGAGTGACAATTGGGTCAACGGCCTGATTCAGAGTCGAGAAGATAGCCTAGCCTGTGCATGGGAGTGTATCCGATACATCATACCCGTACACCCAGATGAGGCGATGAAGATAGACATGTTCTCTTTAAGGATATAGGGTTTGATCATCTTCCCGGGGGTATTCAAAAACATCGATGTAGCCATCTTGGATATGTTTGAACGCATGAAGTGGAGGTGAACCCAGTGCCAGCAATTTTAACCGAGACTTTCATTTCCTTGAGTGCGACCCAAAAACATGTAGATGGGTATATCTGTAGAAGTGTTCTTTTCTGGCTCCAGAATTTGGACCTTTTAATTCCTATGAAAGTCGTTCAAAAGGGTGATTACCAGCGAAATCAACGCCTTTATTTGTATTCATTTTCCATATCATGACATGGTGTTGATTCAAGAACGGTTCATTTGAAAGGCTTTCAAAATATAAAAAGTCTGCTTTGCCGAAAACGATAATATTACAATATCAAGTTAGGCCGAGCAAAGACCAATCGAGAAAGAAAACGGTCCGATAGTAAGTCACGTACAACGCAGAAGATCCAGTGAGGGCCGCAGAACACTAATTTTAAAATATTCACATTTAACCCTTTATAAAAATTTCAAAGAATTTAATTTAACTCATTCAAAAAAATTGAAAATATTATTGTGTTTTAAAATTCTTTATCTTCTAAAAATTTTCAAAAACCTTAAAAGTTTATTTTTTGAAGTTCCAATTAAACTTTTACATTTTAATAAAAATAAAATAATAATAATAATAATAATAAAAAAAGATGAATTTTTAAACCAAATGATCCTTGAGAATTTTAATTTAAACCCCAAAAGTTTTAAAGTATTCCCCTTAGAATCGATAGAATTCATCCCTGTTTAGACGCATTATTCAAAGATCAGATTGTTTGCATCCAGAACTACAGAAGAAGCTCTTGTATGCATTATGCATGCACTTGTTGATGTCCTTTTTAGAAGCCACAAAAATGAAGATCATGATGTCACGAGTCCATGGAATAGAATAAGAGGAGAAGACGAGGTCATCCATCATCCTGAAGACGAGTTGAGACGTGGAGCACAGGCTCTGCTTTCCGAGGTCAAGGTCTCCAAAAGAAATCCAACTGTTACATGTAATTCATTATTAGTTTCTTGCAATCAGATATTTTCTCTATTGAAAGTTTTTTAAAGACTGTTCGAGAATCAACACCGCATTTGCATGCATTCTCGCATTTATAGGGTATTGATTCCTGAAGTGGTTTCTCAAATCTCAGAAATCGTTCATAATTGACAAATGGTCGTCTGGTCAGATATTAAAGGGCACGAATCCTGGGTTTTTCCCCAGAACAAGATCGAAGACAATAGAAGAAAAATCATCTGAAGACTTCAGGTTAGACACGGTAAGCGACACAGTACTGGTAATGAGCAAAGTAAAGTGCAAGAGTTGAAAGAAGCAGATGCATAGGTGATGAATCAGATGAATACTTTGGCAAAAGGTAAACGATCCGTCGAGCCGAAAGAAGAATCGATTAAGGATCATAATAGAAAGTAGGATAGTCAGAATTCTACCTTCAAGCCAACCAAATATGACAAATTGAACTCTTTTGTGATCAGCATCAATAAATAGGCAGAAGGTATGTCTGAGTCGGGTTTCTAAAAAATAGAGTTCGGTCTAGAAGAAACCCGAGAAGTAAGTAATGACAAGAAGTACATCTTGATTCCTGCAAGGTACACCGAACTATTCCTAATGTTCATCGAGAAGGGCCTTATTACCTCGGTGAAGTCTCTACCGAAGAAACCGTCTTATTCGAGAGGTTACAACGCATGTTCTAGAAGCAGTTACCGTTTAGGAAGTTTGGGTCACACTATTGAGAATTGCGAGGCCCTAAGGAACAAGTTCAAGATCTTATCGTGATGGGAGTTTTGAGGTTTCGAAGATGGAATACCCTAATTCTATACTGAGCTAACAATCATCCGAGGGGCAAAGTCGATGAAGAATCGATATCCAAGACAAGGTTCGAGTAATATCGAAGTGGGTCATTCAAACCAAGTTAAATTTGAAGATCAGAGTTAGGGACATCCCATGAGACATATATTCTTTCGAGTTTAGCCAGCTCAGATAAGAGAGATAATTTGGATAAAATTGAATTTGCAGAATAATCACCATAAGCTTTACTGTGTAGATGAACAGTGTTGTTCAGTTGAAGGATGACTCATAATATTAGAAAAAGAGAAACTAGTCAAACGAGAATCAAGTCAGACTGCTATTAGGTATGTTTGAGGAAATTGAGTTGGTACGACAATCTCCAGAGATGAGCTACAGAATAACGTAGCCATTAACAAGAGTGTTGAAAACAAGTTTACAACAGAACAATGACAATCCAACACCCTTCAATTGGAAAGTAAGGAGTAAGTGAAATAGTTCAAGACTTCTTTGCGTGAATGCGAGGTTCGTGTAAAAGTTAACAAACAGGTTGCGGCTGAAAATGTTGTAGAGATAACTTTCAAGTTGCGAAAGACTAAGCAGGGGATAGATGAAAACATGAAGATCAATATTACCCGAGCAGGTAAAGAGGCTCAACAAGGTGGCAGACTTAGCTGACACATTGATGGCATTGAGTCAGAACATGGACCCAGTGTTGGACCACGGGGGCAAGCTGATCGGACTACTGGATGAAGTTAAGAAATTAGGCACTGGAGCTCATCAGTAACTATAAATATATAATATATGATGTAATGAAACCTTTTGGCCTCAATGAACGTCGTTCTATAGGGATCACTTTTGGAATCAATACCTTATTGCATTCATGATTATATTTTAGGATTGCATTGTATTACTTTGCACGATCCTTGCATATTTTACATGACAATATCATTACCTTGTATAAATTTTATGAGGAGTAATCCAAAGACCAATTAGGGTTTTATCATGGATAAAAGAATTGAAGACACTCAAAAATCAAGATTCGAGCAGTCAGAAGATGGGCTTGAGAAAAAATTAAAAAAAAGAAGAAAGAAGAAGTTTGATACATTCGATGCAAGAAAACTCTGTTTGAACCCTGATTTGGTCATTCCTCCAGATTTCAAAGATTCTTAGATTTGCGTAGGATGACGGAACAAGATGCCCCAAGATTCACCTAATCATGTTTTGCAAAAAGATAGAAGGTTGCATTGAGAATGATAAATTACTGTTCCACTACTTTCCCGACAGTCTAGCAGGACCCATTGTGATATGGTATAACTGTTTGAGTAGAGACCAAGTTCAGTCGTGGGAAGACTTAGCCAATGCCTTTTTGGGCCCATAAATATGCTTTGGGCCTAGCACCAAGTCGTCAGTATCTCCAGGGTACGAAGATGAAACCTGATGAAGGCTTCAAGGAATGTGCTTTGAGGTGGATGTGTTTAGTGACCCAGGTGCAGCCTCCCGTAGACGAAGAGGAATGCGACTTCCATGTTTCATGCCACCTTTCATATTTCTTCTTTGATAAGATGCTCGAGAAAATGAAGGCCAGCTTTGAGGACTTCATGACAGTCGGAGAAAGAATCGAACATGCACTCTGGGACCTAAGTTTAAAGACCATACCTACCTAGGAGCAGAAGGAAATAAATAGATAAATGAGTACCACTTTCAAGGTTCTCGTGATCGTTAGAGAAGAAGACAAGCAGATTCTTCCTAATCACCAAGAAAAATTCCTCAAACAAATACATATTTAGAGATATTCGAAGTATTCTATTTCGAACATATGGCCTCATCTGGTCAAGGGTTAATACCTTATTTCCGGGCCGATAAAGATTACACCCAGCTCATCTGCTCACAGTTTTGATCCATACAGTACAAGTGAGTTATACATTAAGGCGCAAGGCATGACACCAAGAAATTTGGGGTCGTTAATAGAAGAAATCAAGAAGCTGGTTAACAAGGGAGTCATGACGAGAAAGTTGATTCGGTGGTGGAAAAACAAAAAAAGTGGCACAAGCCTACACTACCTTGAAAGGGCCGGAATGAGTCAGTACTCGGGAGGTAGTCTGTAGGTCCCTATGGTTTTCCTATCAGTTCACAAAGAAATTCTCAATGTTTTGAATAATAATAATAATAATAATAATAATAATAACTCATTGTTTGTCAGAATAACACATTACATTTCCATTTAGAAAACCTTTTTTTTTACATTTTTGATTCTTTAAACATTTTATTTTTATGGGGTAGTTTTTGTTCTCTCATATGCATATACATGCATTTTTGAATGGACATATGTATATATCATTTCTATACCAGGTCTTCGGACTTTGAATGTAACAGTACCTTTGTTTCAGATCCAGAGATCAACTCTAAGTTGCTTATATTTAGAAGAGATTGAATGTGGTGAGGATACTGTAAATGTGAGTATCTGATAGTTTACTTAGGCCAACAGAGCAACAAGGCGTGTGGTTAGATAATGGACAGTTCTCATTTTAAGAATTTTTCTTCTCGAGCATTTGTCGTTTAAGATCATTAAATCGACAGTTGACCCTAAACCTTTACCCCCTGAAGGCTTTCTCAGGATATCTATGAATGTGAGGATAAATGGTATTCTTTCACTTAACTAAGAAAAAAAGATGAAACCTGATAGGTTGAACATGAAGGCCATAGAACTACCAGAGGAAAATAGACGAAGACAAGTTTATGCTCAGAAAGTAAACCAAGCAGCATAAGTAATGGCAATCAGAAGGTCGAAGTAGTCAAGAACGAGTACACTAAGTTAAATAGTGTAAAGAGAATATACATGAAGACTTCACCGTTCGATAGGCACCAGTTTAGAAGAGCTGGGTAGAATTGATTACGTTCAAGCGGGAACAAGAATGTCCTGTATAGATACAGTTTCATTCGAGAATACATCCACAGACTCAAACAAGAGGAAAGAGACTCTAGGCTAAAAACCCAAAATGGGCAGTCTAAAATGAGAGAGAAAGAAAAAAGAAAGAAAGAGACAAAAAAGAAAAGAAAAGAGATATTACACTCCACCGTTTGGGTTTACTAAAAGGTATTCCTAGATAAGAGTGTTTAAAAAGAGAGAAATGAGTAGAATTTTCTGGGGCACTTCGCTGTAGTGAAAAGCTCAGAAGGTGGTTGTATGCTCCATCCATCTTTTAAGTCAGAAGTTGAGTAGCTACATGAGTGATATATTCAAATCATGACTATGCCGAGTAACTCGAGGTTCTATTGTATGCTCCATCATTATCCTCAAGACAAAGGACTGTGGTGGGTTGAATTCCCTTAGAAGAAAAAAAGAAAAAAACAAGAAAAAGAAAAAAAAGAAAGAGATAAAAAAACAAAATGAAAATAATGTATATACTTCACACACATATCACACAATACAAGATCAAGACTTCAACTGTAAGAAATGAGCAAGAGATACACAAGGAATCCACATTTCAAGTAAATATTAGTTTTGAAGATTTGTATAGAAGCTCGAATTGAAGCTAAGCCAAGACAAGTCGACCCGAAGATTGCCAATTTTGAAAAAGAAAGTGACCTCTAGGGTGAAAACCCAAAAAAAGGGCAGTCTAGAGCGATCCAAGAACAAAAAAAATAAGAAAAAAAAAGAATAAAGAAAGAGAAAGAATAAAGAAAGAATAACATTTCATATGGGCGTGCCAATCATAAGAATTCCCAAAAATGTATTTGTAATCCTTCATTCAAGAAATCTCAGTTTCGAGGAGTTTTGGAGGATCAAACATTTTTTAACAGAAATCGAACATCAGTACATAGCCAGAATACAAGGCAGGCTACAGTAAAAAATGGAAATGAACTCTAGGGTGAAAACTCAGAATCGGGCAGTCTAGAGTAATCCTGAAAAAGAAAAAAGAATACTCCATGTGAGCATATCCAGATCATATGAGCACAGAGATACAACTTCGTCTAACCATGAACCAAAGGCCTACATTACGAGCCTCCAAAGACCATTCTGATCATCTATGGATATCCAAGTTGGATGAGAATGCCTTCAGATTACATCCTGCATATAAGGGTAGTTTTTCTTCAAGGAACGTCAAACTTCGAAGTGTCTGATCGACACCTAAATGAGGAAAGGATGGGGCACGGTGAGATAGTGAGATTAAGAGAGCCACCTTAAACGGGGTAGACATTAGGTAGGGGATTGTTCCCCTCAAAAGCTTAATAGACCAGAAGAGACTATACATTTGCATATATCTCCACAATAGTCAAGATCTTCTAAATATGCACTTCATTAGAGTTGATCTCTGGAAATTTAAAACAAATGTGCTATGGTGTTTGATATTTTGGGGGCAAACATGTTTTAAAAGGTTTGACATTTTCTCCCAAAGTTTTGATGTTTATCATTTCCCCCAAACATTAGTTTTTTAAATGTTTGGCAATATACTTCGAATTTTGTTTACCATTCTCCAAACACTAATTTTCAAAAATATTTGGTCTTAAAAAGAAATAGAGGAAAAAAGAAAAAAAGATGTTTACCATTGGTTCCAAGCAATGTTTCTAAAACGTTTGGTATTTCCTCAAAGTTGTAATTTTCAAAATGACTGTTATCTTTTCAAATAATCATTATTTTTTGAAATATACACAAGTAAATTGCCTTTTGCATTACTTTAAAATGGATGATGATGAGATTTAAAGAATAGGGAGTGAGAGTTAGTTCCCGTCGGAATATTACGAGGAGATCAAGGATGAGCTCAAGGGAGGGAAGCATTTTTTTTGCTTTCCCTAGTGATTAGAAATATATCAAGACTCTGTATGATGGGTCAAGAAATTCGAAGAAGTGGAGCCCGTGATTGAATGGGGTAACTCCAAGCGAAGAAGATGACAAGGGTTATTATAAGAAAAATATAAGGACCAGAAGATCATTTATGAAGACGGGTGATAACCCTGAAGACAAGAAAGCCTTCCGTATGAAGGATTTGAAAGCATGTTAATTTAGGTTCGAAGTGATTAATCAAATAAAGATTTAAGAGCATACAATAAAGAAGTAAAGAGATGAAGAAATCTGAGGAACGACCTTTCAGGGTGTAAGACTTTAGAACAAAAAAATATTGAAAGAAGAAAAAAGAGAAAAAAAAAGAAAAGAAAAAAGAGAGAAGAGAGTGAGAAAAGAAAGAAAAAAAGAAAAAGAAAAAAAAGAAGAAGAAAAAAAAGAAAAACATTACATTGCATGCATCATATAGATATAGGTATGTCAATTTTTTCTTGTTTTAGACAGGTATTTGAAGAATTGTCAAAAAGTTTAAAAAAGTAGATTTCATTAAAAAAAGAAAGATTTCGGCAGCCATAGTAGCGTGAGGCCAGATGACGGTAGCCAAAGTAGCGTAAAGCCGGATATTAAGTCCTTCGGGCCATCAGTAAGACCTTCGGGCATGATGATAAGACCTTCGGGCCACCAATAAGTCTTTCGAGCATGGTGATAAGTTTTTCGGGCCATCAATAAGTCCTTCAGGCATGATGCGGCAACCTTAGTAGCGTGAGTCCAGAAAGATCAACAGCCTTAGTAGCGTGAGTGCAAAAAGTTTGGTAGTCATTTTCGGCGTGAATCCTTAGATTTGAACAAAGATCGACAACCTTAGTAGCGTGAGTCTAGAAAGATCGTCAGCCTTAGTAGCGTGAGTCCAGAAAGATCGACAGCTTTAGTAGCGTGAGTCTAGAAAGATCGGTAGCCAGCTTGGCATGAACCCCTAATTCGAAGATAAATGTTCTATATATGAAGGGCCTATATTTTCGAGCACTCCCAGTGAAAGGTTCTATATAGGAAGAAACCATAACTACGGGATTTCAGAAGCTAAAAGTTCTATATAGGAAGGACTGGAGGCTCTAGGGTTTGAAGACTAGCAGTTCTATATAGGAGGAACTCTCAGTCGGAAGAATCCATCTGTGGTGCAGAAGGTTTTATATAGGAAAAAACCGCCGCGTTGAAGGCGAAGAGTTCTATATAGAAAAGAATCCAAGCTTTACTATCTTAGAGTGAAAAGTTTTATATAAGAGGGACTCATAACTCGAGGCTTCAAAGTGTAGGGTTCTATATAGGAAGAGCATGTAGCTCCAAGATCGGAAGGTGACGAAGTTATATATAGGAAGAGCTTACAAGCCTGCAGATTCAGCTAAGGAAGAGCGAAGAGTTCCAAAAGAACACATGATTCCAAAGCCAAAGACAAGGAAATAGGTCAAAAATGAGTGCTTTTGATCTTTGCTTTGTTCCCGTTTCACAAGAACAAGCAAAGAGGGGCAGTTGTAATCACTCATTTTTGACCGGGTTTTAGTATTATTAGTATTATTTTAATAGTAATATTATTAATATAAAAAATAAAAAATAATCATAATAATAAAAATGTAAAAAAATTAAATTAAAAAGCAAAAAAGGAGGAAATTGCATGGATGTGGGGGCTCCACGTCAACCCCATAAACTCCCTCTTTGCCTATAAATATGAGGCATGGGGAGCATTTGAGAGGCAACAATGAGCTGGCAGTGGTGCCCAATAAGAGAGCCATGCTCTCGGGCTGCCAAGGACCGGGGCAATGCCCTCGGTCCTAACCAGTTCGATCAGAGTCCTATTTTGGATCCGATCTAGTTAATTTTTGGAGAGGTCGTGGTAGATCTCAGTGGGGTTCAGTCGGGGTTCGTCATTCGAGCTCCTAGTTAGGTATATTTTCTTCCCTTTTTATTTGTATTGTAATTTTTATGATTTAATGAAGTATTAGTTAATTTAAAATTGTGCTCTTTTTTAGTTTGCATGTTTATTTATGTTTTAGATTAGTATTTATTTATGTTTTAAATTTATGTTTTAGATTAATGTTTTATTTATGTTAGATTTGTTTTTATTTATGTATTAGATTAATATTTATGAATGTTTTAGATTAGTATTTTATTTATGTTAGATTAGTATTTATGTTAGTATTTATTCATTTATGTTTTAATTTTTATCACCTTGTATTTAAATTATTTTGCTTTTTAAGGTTGCATAATAGAATATAAATTGTCAATGCGGTGCCCTTTTATCCGAGCGTAAACGAGGCCAGTATCAGGCGTAGTGATGGTAGTTGGGCGCTTACTATCGGATAACGAGCTTTTAAAATTTACTCGCACATATAACTAAATGTTAATTAAATCGTCACTTTAATCCAGAAAGTTTAATATTAATAAAGCGGTAATTATTAAAGTACCAATTTTTGGGCGGTGTGAGGGTGTTAATCCTTCCCCATCCGTAACAGATTCTCAAACCCAATATTTTTAAATTCTCTGGTTTTATGGTGTCCGGCCTACCTAAGTGGCCGGTGGCGACTCCATTTTTAAATAAAATACGATTTTTGTAAAACCCCCTACAGAAGACATTATTTTCAAAACAAAATAAAAATAAAAATACTTTTTAGCGAATATAAAAGAGGGACATAAAATACTTTTTTAGAATTAAAATACGTTTTTTTTAAAACCCCACGGAATAAATATTTTTAATACCCAAGAGACCCCAAACACCCTTAAAACCCCGTTTTTTTAGCAAAAGAAAGGGATATCGCTACAACAAGTTTGGTACCTAAGATCAGTTGTTGCAAATCTACCATAGCTGAACGTTCAAAGGAACCAACAAAAATGGCTCATTTGAAATACAATTTATCAGATGATAATAACATTTGCTTAGCAGATCGTATGGATGAAATGCCATGTAGTTGAGTGGTGACCAGGAAAATGAGTCGGTATGCAAAGCCCTACATGTTTCCTGATAATTAGAATCAAAGACTTGTACAGATCAGAATGAATGAGAACAGAGTTCTCTAGTCCAAATATAAAAGCCAATCCTGATCCAGTTGCAAGTAGTGCAAACCTTCCTTAATGTTATGGTTGTTACCATGTGCACCAAACATAAGATAGATTGGAAATTTCAGTTTAATGGCAGTTTTGGCCATAAATCCATACCTTAAGCCGAGAATAATTGATCATTCGTAATTCGTAATTAATCATCCATAACATATCAGACATTTATTTACTTATTTATCTTGACAGAATTTTAATTTTTGTTTTTCTCTTACCATGTAATGGTAAAATTAATATTTAAGATTTATAACACTTGAAAACTATTGGAATCCGTCTAATAGGTTAAGTGATAAATAATGGCAGAATGTTAAACAAATGCTTCACGACTTGGAGAATAGATTTTGGCTGAAATTATCCACACAACATCAGAAACAGAATTCATCAAAAGAAAGAGTTTCTCTGAAAGAAATTTAGCATTTATACATTGGTTACAAAAATTGATATAGTTGACAAGGGCTTGGGATTGCAGAAAACAATCCACCTTACACACACTTGCTTCCTAAACAATAAATTTTGGGAGTTGTCAGTTTAGCTAATGATCAGTCAATCTCTGCTTGTTAGCAAATTTCACATCATTTCTTCTCATGACTTTGCAGGTTACAAATAAGATCTCCGAAGGCTTCTTCGCTGCAAAGGATTGTCAAAGAACCCGCTGGGTGATCGAAACCAAACTCTTCTTCAGCTTCACTCAACAAATTCTGGAATGAAGGATGATTCAGTAATGATATCGAGACAACAAATCTCTTTTTTTTCAGCTTCTCCAACATAAACTGCAAAGTAATATCTGTATTTATAAAGAGCAGTTGTTATATGGTCAGCTGTCCCAGGGAAATTGAGTGATGATGAGAGAATGCTTTGGAGACATCTATTGGGAGAAATCACATGGCCTTGCATCCCAAAAAATAATAACATTTTGACAAGTTCAAGCCTGTAGGACACACTTCAGGCGCTTTTCACAAGGGCTTGTCCTATGAGTTAGTGCAACGAAGAAACACAAGCCAGTGTTTGGTTCTTTGACGTGTTATAAATTTATGATATTTATTTGCCTTTAACAGCTGGTTGTTCCTGTTTAAGCTTCTTGCATGGATGTATATCCGCCCTGGAAAAATCTTCAAGAGAAAAAAACAAACTAGTCAAACTAGGAAGGTCTGCTTATCTGATCAATAACCAACAAAGTCAGGTGAAGATTACCGAAGTTTGCAGACATAATAAATATGAAGATTATCAAGGCTTCTGAATTAGCATATCATCAGCATGTGATTGGAAGACACAAATGGATTAAACGATGCACAGTCTCAGCATGTGACACTGCCAATGTGTGGGTCTAATCCCAAATTTCCACTTGTTAAATCCATTGTTCAGTTCACATTGCTCATTAACAGGAGTATTGTTAATCAATTTCTAGACTCCTTAACCAGATACATCCCACTAATAAATTTTTATTTTCCCACTAATAGTCGTTGTTATTGCTATTTGCTATCAATCTTTAAGTTTGATACTATTTGCTATCAATCTTTAAGTTTGATACTGGTTTACAGATACATCCCACTAATAAATTTTTATTTTTCCCACTAATAATCGTTGTTATTGCTATTTGCTATCAATCTTTAAGTTTGATACTATTTGCTATCAATCTTTAAGTTTGATACTGGTTTACAAAGCCTGAAACACAATCATAACCGAAGAGGTGGCTAGATTAAAATTTAAAACGAAGGCTTAAGTGATAATGTTAAGTTGGTGGAAACAGACTTTTCAATTGTGAATTGGCTGCCAATCTTTTGTACTTCTGTTTGTCTGCAACAATTTGAACACTTTGACCTTCAATTGTAAATTTTGGATTTTGGTGCTGAGTAGTATGAAATTCCGCTGTTGGATTGCAATACAAGTTCGTAACAGATAAACTGTTCGTTTTTCCTTTAGTTGTTTAGCTCTACATCTATATCTGGTAACTTGTTTGGTAAATTATATCATTCACTAATAAAGCACAAAGTAGATGTAATATAAAACTAGTCAAAGTATCAATGACAAGAATATGTTTGGTAAAAAGATTTGTTTTTCCCTTTTCATTTATAGAGTGATTACAAAAAATAATTGTTGCTCACAAGTGCATGGGATTGCATAAAACAATCCACCAATTACACTTCCTTCCTATGTAAAACAAACTGGTATTTGACTATTGAGCTAAAAAGGGTTAGTTTCTGCTTTTGTTAGCTGTTCTGAAATCTACCTTTCATGAGCTTTGGAAACTGCAAATGAGATCAAGGAAGGCTTCTTCACTGCAGGGGATGGTTAGAGCACCCATAGGATGATTAAACCCATATTCTTCTTCAGCTTCACTCAGCAACTTTGGGAATGAAGGATGATTCAGATATGAAATCAGGGCAACGAATCTCTTCTTTTCATCTGCTTCTCCGACATACACAACAAAGTGGCCTTTGGGCACTACTGATGTCTCCGAAAACGAAAGACCCCGTTTTGGACTCTTAGAATTAACAATTCTTGGAAAGAGAAAGCCATGACTTTGATGAATATAGAATCTTTTTATGTGTGGTATATATAGAAGAAATGTAACTGGCTTGGTTGGGAAGGCTTTGGCAGTGAGGAGCTGTTCTTAGAATGTGTTTTTATAGAGAGGGTTAGAATCTGAGGCTGAATGTGTGGTGTAAAAGAAATTTCAGTGGAGAAATCTTTGAAAGACATATGGTTTGAGCAATCACATGGTCTTGCTTCCCAACTAACGATAACATTTTGACAAATTCGGTACCTAACTTCCTTCTGTTGCAAACCTTCCATAGCTGAACATTCAATGGAACCAACAAAACTGGCCCATTTGAAATACTATTTATCAGATGATAATGACATCAACTTAGCAGATCATATGGATGGAATGCCATGTAGCTGAGTGGCGGCCGGCAAAATGAGTCGGTATCCTATGCCCTACACGTTTGCTGATAATTAGAAGCAAAGACTTATAATATGCTTCAGAGCTGCTTGTACCATTTGTTCTCTGTCTGTGTTGAACAGATCGAGAAATAATCGAGTTGCCCATGAATGTGACATTGTTTAATTTGTGCTCACAACAAATGAGGAAAGCATCAGTTTTTAAGCAATAATTGGTTGAATAGAAGAACTGACCAAGCTTAATGAATAATGTTAGCTTGATCCTCCATAGAAACCAAATATAAACTACAGATATCCATAGATTATACAAAAAAATCTAAATATAAAAGCCAGTCCTGGATTTCATTGGTTACTGCTATACAATTACAACCCGTCTTCGCTCAATGGATACAAAACACCCATACTTTAGCACCCGGTGCAACAGCGAGCATCAGTTTGACCTGGGGAAACAAAGGGTTGAGTGAAAATTTCAGATTAATGACAGAGTTCTAAAGGGAAGTTACAAGTCCATGTTATATACGTGAAGTTCCCATGGAACGTAGCTCACATTAGGAGCCTACGTCGGCAAAGAAATAGGTATCAACTGCAATACTCCTGAAACTTGGACCCCACGTTTCAGACATATACCGGAAAAGTTGATAATAATAAGAAAAGATAGAATTTCCATGGAAATAGACCCTGTCAATGTATGGAACCCTTTTTAACCAGGAGTGAGAGATCATAAGTTAAGTGATAAATGATTGCAAAACGTGGAATAAAAGGCTTCAAACCATTGAAAATAGATTATGGCTGAAATTATCCACGCAACATCAGAAATAAAATTCATGACAAGAAAGGGATTCACTGGAAGAAATTTGGAATTTATATATTTTTACAAAAATTAATTAATTTAGCTGACAAGGGCATGGGATTGCAGAAAACAATCCACCTTACACACTTGCATCCTAAACAATATAATTGGAGAGGTGTCAGTTGAGATAAATCTGCTTGGTTAGCCAATTTTCATGTCATTTCTTCTCATGAGCTTTGCAGACTGCACATGAGATCAAAGAAAGTTTCTTCGCTGCAAACTTTTATCTGTTGTATTTCTCCCATGTCAGAATTATCTACAACACAAGCATGTGATTGAGCTTCTTATGTTTTCAGACCAAACCCCGTAAGAATACATTGCAACCACTCAATCCATTAGCTTCCAATATACTTTCGTCCATCTATATGTAAAAGTGCATTACCCACACCACAGCAAAGGAATTCTCACATCTTCCTCTACAATTCATCTTTTCAAGTCTTCTATGATCTTCTTCTTTCTCCAAATTACTAGCAGCAATGGCTATCCGTATCCAAGTATTATTCGAGCTAAGCAGATTCTTCGTCAATCTAAATTCTTTGTAAATGAAGCAGCCTCCACCTCAACAGATGTTCCCAAAGGATATTTTGCAGTCTATGTTGGAGAGAGCCAAAAGAAGAGATTTATAGTTCCAATTTCATTTTTGAATCAGCCGTCCTTTCAGAAGTTGTTAGGCGTAGCCAAGGAAGAATTCGGATTCAATCATCCTATGGGTGGTCTTACAATTCCTTGCAGAGAAGAAGTCTTCATTAATCTCAATTCAAGCTTGCATTAGTTGCCTACTGCTAAAACAATTTAATCAGTTGATACAATTTTTGACCATTGATCTACATCCTTCTGTTGTTTTGGCAGAAAGAGATGATCAGATGTATTCTCTTCTGAGAAATTCTATTAATACAAATAACAACTTTTATTCTCAAATTTTCACTTGTTAATTCCATTGTTTAGTTCATTTACTGGGGTACTGTTAATCAATTTCTAGATTCCTTATCAAGATACATTCCACTATTAAAATTAAATTTCTGCAATTTTCGTTGCAGATGAACATGCAGCAACGGTTAATGGTATTGGAACTGAAAGCAACAAAATGTTGCTCCAACCAAAATGCAAAATTACAAACATCATTGTTATTGCTATTTGCTATCTGTTTTTAAGTTCGATACTGGTTTACAAAGACTGAAAAACAATCATAATGGAAGAGATGGCTGGGTTAAAAAGAAGGCTTAATTGATAAATTATACCATACACTACACCCTATACTTGAGTTGGTTGCCAATCTTTGAAAGACATATGGTTTGAGCAATCACATGGTCTTGCTTCCCAACTAAAGATAACATTTTGATAAATTCGGTACCTAACTTCCTTCTGTTGCAAACCTTCCATAGCTGAACATTCAATGGAACCAACAAAACTGGCCCATTTGAAATACTATTTATCAGATGATAATGACATCAACTTAGCAGATCATATGGATGGAATGCCATGTAGCTGAGTGGTGGCCGGCAAAATGAGTCGGTATCCTATGCCCTACACGTTTGCTGATAATTAGAAGCAAAGACTTATAATATGCTTCAGAGCTGCTTGTACCATTTGTTCTCTGTCTGTGTTGAACAGATCGAGAAATAATCGAGTTGCCCATGAATGTGACATTGTTTAATTTGTGCTCACAACAAATGAGGAAAGCATCAGTTTTTAAGCAATAATTTGTTGAATAGAAGAACTGACCAAGCTTAATGAATAATGTTAGCTTGATCCTCCATAGAAACCAAATATAAACTACAGATATCCATAGATTATACAAAAAAATCTAAATATAAAAGCCAGTCCTGGATTTCATTGGTTACTGCTATACAATTACAACCCGTCTTCGCTCAATGGATACAAAACACCCATACTTTAGCACCCGGTGCAACAGCGAGCATCAGTTTGACCTGGGGAAACAAAGGGTTGAGTGAAAATTTCAGATTAATGACAGAGTTCTAAAGGGAAGTTACAAGTCCATGTTATATACGTGAAGTTCCCATGGAACGTAGCTCACATTAGGAGCCTACGTCGGCAAAGAAATAGGTATCAACTGCAATACTCCTGAAACTTGGACCCCACGTTTCAGACATATACCGGAAAAGTTGATAATAATAAGAAAAGATAGAATTTCCATGGAAATAGACCCTGTCAATGTATGGAACCCTTTTTAACCAGGAGTGAGAGATCATAAGTTAAGTGATAAATGATTGCAAAACGTGGAATAAAAGGCTTCAAACCATTGAAAATAGATTATGGCTGAAATTATCCACGCAACATCAGAAATAAAATTCATGACAAGAAAGGGATTCACTGGAAGAAATTTGGAATTTATATATTTTTACAAAAATTAATTAATTTAGCTGACAAGGGCATGGGATTGCAGAAAACAATCCACCTTACACACTTGCATCCTAAACAATATAATTGGAGAGGTGTCAGTTGAGATAAATCTGCTTGGTTAGCCAATTTTCATGTCATTTCTTCTCATGAGCTTTGCAGACTGCACATGAGATCAAAGAAAGTTTCTTCGCTGCAAACTTTTATCTGTTGTATTTCTCCCATGTCAGAATTATCTACAACACAAGCATGTGATTGAGCTTCTTATGTTTTCAGACCAAACCCCGTAAGAATACATTGCAACCACTCAATCCATTAGCTTCCAATATACTTTCGTCCATCTATATGTAAAAGTGCATTACCCACACCACAGCAAAGGAATTCTCACATCTTCCTCTACAATTCATCTTTTCAAGTCTTCTATGATCTTCTTCTTTCTCCAAATTACTAGCAGCAATGGCTATCCGTATGCCAAGTATTATTCGAGCTAAGCAGATTCTTCGTCAATCTAAATTCTTTGTAAATGAAGCAGCCTCCACCTCAACAGATGTTCCCAAAGGATATTTTGCAGTCTATGTTGGAGAGAGCCAAAAGAAGAGATTTATAGTTCCAATTTCATTTTTGAATCAGCCGTCCTTTCAGAAGTTGTTAGGCGTAGCCAAGGAAGAATTCGGATTCAATCATCCTATGGGTGGTCTTACAATTCCTTGCAGAGAAGAAGTCTTCATTAATCTCAATTCAAGCTTGCATTAGTTGCCTACTGCTAAAACAATTTAATCAGTTGATACAATTTTTGACCATTGATCTACATCCTTCTGTTGTTTTGGCAGAAAGAGATGATCAGATGTATTCTCTTCTGAGAAATTCTATTAATACAAATAACAACTTTTATTCTCAAATTTTCACTTGTTAATTCCATTGTTTAGTTCATTTACTGGGGTACTGTTAATCAATTTCTAGATTCCTTATCAAGATACATCCCACTATTAAAATTAAATTTCTGCAATTTTCGTTGCAGATGAACATGCAGCAACGGTTAATGGTATTGGAACTGAAAGCAACAAAATGTTGCTCCAACCAAAATGCAAAATTACAAACATCATTGTTATTGCTATTTGCTATCTGTTTTTAAGTTCGATACTGGTTTACAAAGACTGAAAAACAATCATAATGGAAGAGATGGCTGGGTTAAAAAGAAGGCTTAATTGATAAATTATACC